>JBBPBP010000004.1:50351484-50365690 GCA_037974735.1 Cicer chorassanicum
CTCTAAAATTCAAGCACCCAATCTGTTTTTGTTCCAAATTTCACAACTCATTTTATACTACATTATCATTATAATATTTTATTTATATTATTAATTTTGAATTACTTCTTTGTCTGCTTAATGATAAATTCTGATTGTATTTTTTTTTCATATTGTTCTGTAACAAAATTAATATAAAATTAAAGCTGTAATTAAACTATTACATTGATTAAAAGAATAGGTCGTATACATTTATTTTTATATTTGTCTATTTTTACACAAATAAAGAGGAAATAGTTAAGTTGATCACTAAAGTTGTAACTCAATATAGTGATATTGCTAGGTTGGATGTGTTGTCAAAAAAAAGTTGTAACCTAATATAATTATCTACATTACCAATGTCTCAAAATAGTCAAATTGTAAATACTAACGAAAATTATCGTTATATATTGATATATTATCAAATGCATTTTTGATATTATTCGTTTAAATTGAAATAAATATTCGACGGAGGGTTGAGTTTAGTGAAAAAAACTAAATTCCTATAACATGACGAACTAATGTTCAAATTTTGTTTTAACTAAAAGATATATTTATATTTAATGTTTAACACGCTTCAAATAAATTTTTGTAAATTTATGAAAAACAAGAAAAATTATATCTCCAATGTTATCAACTTAATATTATTATAATCTTTATAAAAGTACATAACATAATAACATTTATAAGTTTAAAATTATTTTAAAATATTAATAATATGAAGACTTAAATTGATACAATATTACATAATGTATCCATAAAATTGAGTATTTACTATGCAAATAAAATTTTAAAATATCACTTACCTAAAAAACTTTTAAATATTACACATTAGGTGTCCACGTAACGACAAGGTGAAGCGCACATTCAAAACGACGCCGTATGGGCTCGTGTCTTCCACAGTCACACGCTCTTCTAGTTCTCTTTCTTTCTCACCGTTAACAACACACTACAAAACAATCCAATTACACTCGCAAACGAGAACAAAGAATAATAAAAACAAAAAAAAAAAGGCGAGTTGAATTGAGTCGAGTGAGTGAGTGAGTTGAATCGGGAATGGCGCACGCGATTAAGAACGTGAAAGTGCCTCCGAACTCAGTGAGTCTGGAGGAAGCGCGTCAACGTGTCTTCGAATTCTTCAAAGCCGCTTGTAGATCGCTACCTACCGTCATGGAAGTTTACAATCTATACGACATCACTACCATTTCCCAGCTTCGTTCTGCCATCTCTTCCGAGATCCGCAAAAATGAACACATCACCAATCCCAAGGTTCCTTCTCTTTTTTTTATTCTCTTTCATTCACAATATATATATCCGAAATTCGATTTCAATTTTCGATTTTTTCTACGGCAGTGTTTGGGGAATTTATATTTTATTCACTTGAAAACAAATTATTTGAAAATATAGGAATGCACATGTTTTGATTTGATTTTTAATTAATTGAATTAACAGAAACCCTAGGTAATATGACTTGTTGGCTCTATGGAAATTTCTTTTTAGATGTCATGAAGATTAGCATTCTCTTAAGCAATAGAAAACATGTTCTTTTTACCAACATTATGTTTCTTCAGATTCAGATTTTATGTTGAATGTGTGCTATGAAAAACTGATTTAGACACTGACACACAGACACCTGTAACAATTTGAGAAAATGAAAGTGATTAAATATGACCACGTGTGTTGGTGTCGTAAGAGTGTCGAACATTTACATGTGTCGTACACACGAGCACAACTTCAATTTGAAGTTTCCGTGCTATATAGAATGTGTGTTTGCATAGATTTTTGGAGAATGGGGTTGAGATTCAACTTGTAGTTTGTGGTGCTAATGAAATTGGATATGGAAGTTGGAAGCCAACCTTGATTAAAATCAAGATTCTAAAAGAAGTTGGTTTGTTGAGTTAATAGAATGGATATTTTGGTTATATTTTAGTTTCTTATTGTTAAATGGAGTACCTTGAACCTATGTCTTTGCTTCTGGTGTTTATATCGTGCTGTGCCGATTGAGAATTCTTGTGTTGGTTATTAAGTTTATGTTGGATGAGTGTTTGCCAAACTTGATTTCAAATAAATTTGATTTTATAAAATTGTTTTGGTTGAAATTGAATTTTAGTGAAGTGCTTTATATGTGGATGTTTTTACTCTAAAATATCAAATTTCATGTAAAACTTAGTGTAAATTTTTCAACGTAATGCAAAATCTCTTTTTTTCTTTTTATCACTTCTACTCAAACAGAGGTTGGGAGGCAAGATTAACTATGATACACAATAACCGTACATACCAAAATCACATATCAATGGAGTAAAATCATTTCTCACATCTTGCAGTGTGCATCCAAAGTCCAAACTTGCACTTTGTGTTCTTCACTCATTGAATTTGTTTCGTGACCATGAGTTATTGTTCTATATTTTTCAGACACGATGTCAGCTAGTATTATAAACATCTAGTTTTATGTTTACTGGCAATGATTATTATTGGATACTGACATAGTGATTTATTGAACACTTGGAAAATGCGGACAGTTTTCTAATGGATAGTTAAGGTTATATCTGATTTTTGGAATTTTTTCTTTCCGCTAGTAGTTGCAAAAATGTCCCATTATTTTCATTTCATTTTCTATTTTCAATTATTTATACCGAAAACAATGGAAATGTTGTAAAGTTGTCTTCACTAATTAATTCCTATAAAAGTCCTTACAAACAGGAAATAAAATGAAACCGATATGACACATTTATATTATTGTTGAATTCAAATGGTTTTTTAAAAATAAATAGTCCCTAAGCTTATTGAAATTTTCTTTTAGTAATTTGACTATTTTCTGTATTCCAATTCTCAGACTTTGGAGAATTTAGTGGTTAAATTTTTGTGGGGATAAAATTTACATATCATATTGTGTGATAGGGCCTGCAACATTTCAATCTGATGTCTTATTGTCAAACTGTGGAGATTATGGTTTTAAATTTAGTCATGTTATGATGAGAAGATATGGGAAAGATAATTTGTTAGGAACCAGAAATAAATAATGACAAATAATAGAATTTAGAGGATAATAAAGAAGATGAAGAATTGTTTATTGGTGTGAATGATAGTAATTGCAGAAGAGAAGAAGTTTTTAATGCTCACAGAGCATAAGCTCCTACAGAGAAAGTAAAATTCTCTGCTCAACAGAAAATACAATTCTGGTGTCCTAACCACCCACTCTCTCCACCCCTTCTAACCGAATTGGTTTATGCTCTGAGTTTCTGACCCAATCCCTCTATCACTGCCACCTCATCCATTTTTGTCCCCTATTCCTCATATACAACCTCGATACTTTGGATCTGGCTTGGTGATGAGCAAGTAAATCTTTAGGGCCCATGTCACCAACTGCAGTTCCATTATAAACTGTGTTTGCTAATCTGTAATTTCAGTAAGGGTCCAAGTTTTGTGCATTGTTGGGCTAAATTTTGGGTGTTCCTCATTGGCATTTGGCAACCTGTGAATAAGTTGTTTTGACCGTGTTAGGTGTTTGCAAAACCCTTGTCATTGTGCATCGATTGATGCTCTCGAGTGTTGGAAAATCATCATTAACTTTGTTTTTTCTTCTTTCCTGCTATGTTTGCTTTACTTGTTCCATTTGAAGTTGTTGTATTTTGGTAAGTCACCCTATTTCTTTTCACATTTTTTGTAAATTACTGTCTGGTGTTGTCCAAGGGCTTGTTTGAAGAATTGTCTAATTCATCCTGTACCTGATGGTATTTCTAAGCTTGGATTCATAATTATGTGTGTTTGCCTAATTATTCCATCCTGTTTGTGCGAAATAATCCATACATTCTACTTGCACGGATAGTTTTATTCAAATATAGACCACTGTGTCATGGATTTGATGCATCGAGGCTAGTAATTAATTCAAAAACTTTGAAACTGATGTATTAATATGATTTTCTTCAGTAAAGGCAGAAAGGTTTTATCCGGTCACTAATTCATAACTTTGTGGACGTTCAGATTGTCGATATACTGATATTCAAGGGGCTGGAAGAGCTGAAGAATGTTGTGAACCATTCAAAGCAGAGGCACCATGTTGTTGGTCAGTACGTAAGCAGCCAGTACGGACAGGTGCAGCAGGAGTTGAACTCAAAAGACCAGGGCATCTCTACTTTTCTGAAGAATTTTTACAACAGCAATTACTCTTGAAGTCTGGTCTTGAGCTGTTCTCTGTTTTCTCAAATAAAGATAAACACTGTTGGTTTCAAATCAAACTGTTACTTTCATTATTCCTGACTTAATTTGAGAAAGTGATATTTTGCTTATTGTTGTGCACATATGCATATTGCCGAAAAAGAATAATTTATTTTGAGTAATGGCGCAATATTAAGTCTTTCCAATATGCAAGTATAAGCTTTTTTTTTTTTTGACACAAGAATATGCAGTTACTAGTTGTTTATTGTACATCTGTCATTTGCTTTACCCTGTAGTTTTGCAGTTAATGTCCAACGTGACCTTGATTTTAGCAAGCAAGGTAGGATTTCTTTTTATATCTAAAGGGTGGAAATAGCCTAGGTCGAGTTAGGTTTTGCAAGGTTGACCTGGTCTTTCAAAAAATTTAAGGTTTAAGTCTTGTTTATGATGCCCTTTCATAGGTTTTTTTTATATTCGAGTCGGACTTTTGTGAAAGCTTAGAATGATATATAAACTTACTTAAAAGTTTATTTTATATTAACATCTTTAATTAAGTAATGATACATATATTGAATAACGAGGTAACAAGTCAATAAAAGTAATTATAAAGTTCAAAATTTAATATATAATTCTCCCTCCTGTCCTTATTATTAGAAAAGAATTAGAAGATATTTTGGTCTTATTTATAAGAAAAAGTCATGATTTTTGAAAAGTTATTATTGCTTAAAAGACTTTTATCTTTATTTTATGTATGTCTTTTTAATGAATGCTTTTAATGTATCACAATTTTCTGAGGGTATATTTGGAAAAATGTCCAAAATGTTACTACAATAAATAACTTCATTAGTTTTGATGTTTTTGGTTTTTCTTTTTATATTAAGGACTAGAGGGACTAATGGTAATAAAAAACAGTTATTATTATTTTTTTTAACTATGTTGGTGTAGTAGGTTTAAAAGACGTTTTTAGTGGCTTATAATTTGTTCTTTTTAGTTAAATAGACTTTTAAGCAAGTCCTAGCTTTGTCTATTTTAAACAAAAAGTTTGATATGGCCTGAGTCTAACGGAAACTAAGCCATAGACTCCTATCGGTAGACCTAATTTAATCCAAACCCTATATCTAACCATATTCACTTTCTTAAACCCCACTCACAACTACAAAGCCACTTAGAGCCATTTATCATTATCTTAGAGTCATTCATAATTATCGACCAACTTGTCTAGAAACATGGATAAATCACCCCACCTCAATTGCAACACCTAGGGCGGCCAAGGGCCAAACAAATCAAACTAGAGCATTAGGCTTAAAAAATTCAATTTAGTTATGAATATATAATATGACACATTAGTCATAGATTTTCACCAAGCTTATTTCAAATAAGGGTCCCGTGTTCGTTTTGATTCGGAGTTGAATCTTGATGCAACAAAACTTGGTATTCCTTTTTTATTTACAAAGGCCTCATCATAATATTTATTTTAGATCTCTAAACATGTTAGACCGGCCTTGGCAACACCTATCCTTCTTCCACAAGAAAGAGTATCTTCCCCCTCGAAGGGCTACTTATTTGTGGTTATGGGTGGGAATAGGTTAGGTCGTCTGTCATGGGCCTATGGCTCGGCCTATTTATGGTCTGGTTTGGCCTGACCTGTTTAATAAAAAAGCTAAGCTAAGGTTTTTTCTAAAGTCTATTAATTTAAATATATCAGACTCATGCTTATAAAAAAAGTCTATTAGGCCGACCTATATATATATATATATATATATATATATATATTAACATTGTTATTTTTTATTATTATATATTAATATTAGTATTTATTATTTTAAATTTGCTAATTATGAGTTCATTTTGTTTCTTTATTTTTTTTGGAAGGTTGTTGCATACTTGCTAGTTATAATTTTTTTAGATTTGGTTATATATAAAGGCCTAGTTTAGCCTATTTAAAAAAAAATATAAAATATACTATTTAAATGATTTAATGTGAAATAAGCTTTCAGACCAGGACAAAAAGCCTATGATAGGCCGTAGGCTAGACTGAGACCAAAAAAATTAATTGTAGGTCAGGCTCAGACCTTTAAAAGTCTGGTCTGACCTATTCCCACCCCTATTCGTGGTGCTTTCTTTACCTTTGATGAAAAATGAATGACTCAAATTATCTCACCCTGACCTTGCTATTGCGAGTCTTTAATTGAAAAAATTATTTATTTTGTAACTTTGTAGAAAAAAGCTCTTATACTTTGAGTATTGTTTCTACTCAAAAAAACTACAAGAATTTATAAAGAAATTAGGTGTGGAAACTAAAAATTGTTGTATAGAAACTAATTTCAATTTATATGAAAAACTATTATTTCGAAGATTCGTTGTAACCCTAAAATTATTTTGTTTTTCTGTTGTTGACAAATTTATTCAAAACAGCTCCCACATATGACAAATAGTAATGGCAGTTTCACATATTTTATCACTACATATGCTTGGAATATTTTCATACAGATACAAGAGAGTACTTTTATACATCATAAATCCAAGAAACTTTGTTTTATCATAATGATAAAGTAGGTATGAAAGTCCGAGGAAAAAGCTAAAAATGTAATGAGTAGATTTAATACATGAAATGTGTATACATGTAAACATATCATTGGATATTATTAACATTATTGAATTTGCTTTTATTCTATTCAAAATTTGTGCCATCTATATTCGATGTTTGATAATAAAACAAATCGAGACATCTGATTCTACCAAATTATTCTTATTTAGTATTGATGTATTATTAATGTCACAAATAAATAATAAATAATAATGTATTGAAAATAATGTAAGTAATATTATTTAAACAGTACAATTGGACAGAAAGGTACAACTGAAATGATTAACTATTTTAGGATTTTTTATGTACAAATGAATCAATTATTTTGAGACTGAGAGAATGATTTTATAGTTCTTTTAATTTATATATACATGAATTCCTTTAATCACGCAAATTTTCAATTCATGTAAATGGAGCTACGTGAACTCCTTTAATCATCAAGTAAATGAGGATACATATTTTAAAAATGGTGCCAAGTGAATTTGAAATTTTGAAAATTCTCAAGACACTGCAAAAATAACAAAACAAGAAAACACACAGCAATCAAAATATCACTTACTTGATCAATGAAATGGTAATGAAGACCTTGTCCTTTAATCTTTTATCAAATTTCTCCACCTTCAATAGTTTTTAAATGAATAGGTCAACAAGAGATAAACA
The DNA here is from genome assembly GCA_037974735.1 of Cicer chorassanicum. NCBI lineage: Eukaryota > Viridiplantae > Streptophyta > Magnoliopsida > Fabales > Fabaceae > Cicer > Cicer chorassanicum. The sequence goes on from JBBPBP010000004.1 coordinate 50,358,905, forward strand.
GTGAGGTTTTTGAAGGATAAAAATAGTTTTCTTTTTAATATGACACAAAGGGTCATTTAGGGTATTATGATAATTTGAGTTTTGTTCAAGGGTGTAACCGAAAAAATTAAGTGTTAACTAGAAAAAATCTTTAATTTATTTCAACTGAATCACGATCATTATTATAATTAAACAACATCAATCAATTTAGTACTTTCCATGAATCACAATCCTTAGAAAAACTTTGTCAACTAAATCAGTTAAATAACATATAGTCCAGTCAACATAATGTGCCAGAAGTGGTAAATACTTGTGTCGTTTAACTATTTGATAGGAGATTCGATTCTTAACTAATGCGTATAGAAAAACATATTTAGGAGATGTCAAACCTCTTAAATGGTTTTAAATTGAGATTGGTCTCAAACAATTGTGTGTGGAGATACCTTGTTTTACCAAAAAAATATAGCATATACCCCAAACTACCTTTATGTGAAAAAACATATCCATTACACCAGTTACAATGGACAATATTATTAGTAACAGATATAACATAAATGCCTGTTGTTTCCATTTCCATTCCTAGACTATGTGAACTCTAGGAAACACCAATATCAGTATTAAAAATACTACAACCACAACACCAAGAACACTTGTTAAGAACAAAACTTATGATGACCAAAGTATTGATGGTGATTTAAATGTGACAGACTAATTAACTACACTCATTAATCTCTCGGACGGGCTAGCCAGAGGGAGCTGAGAGCACGTAGCCGCGAAAAGTAATCATGTATGGCAAGGAGTGCACGAGCCGATTGTCGTGTTGTCAATATTCGGTGCATTTGTTGTAGAGTCTGCTGGCGCAGATTGTCAGCCTAGTAAACACAGAAATGGAGTCCATAGTCAGATATTTTATAATAGGACTGTTTATTGTAACTAAATAATGTGACATGAAATGCTGTTTATAATAAACATTTTCTAGGTTGGTTTTTTGTTTAGGGGATATGGAAGAGACATGAGTAACTTAGGGTTAATTGGATTTCATGAAATTTTATCTTTTCACTTCTAATTACAAAAATTGTCACCTTGTATTTCATTTTTTTGTACATGAATCAACGAAAACACGAAAAAAGTTATTTTGATTGCTTCGTAACAAATCTTTTGAAAGTAAAATCAAACTGAAAAATAAGATGACAGTTTTGTAACTAAAAGTGAAATTATGAAATGAAAATAGAAAATATTTTCTCAAACCAAACGGGTCCTAATAGAACCAAAAAGAGTTAGACCAGTTCCAAGTTCCAACAGGTTTAACAACAAAATATTTCAACCCCTTTTACCCCAATAAATCATAGGTAATGGGGTAGTTTTAATTTGGTTGGCGTGAGAAGCTTATTATCAAGAGCAATAAAACACTAACACATACACGAATATCAGACATAACATCGACACTGAAATACAGACACTGCCACACTGGTAATAATTTGAAAAAGAAATTGAAGTGATTGAATGTAACCACATGTCAGTGTCCGACACTGACATACTTTAAACACTCAGAGACACATTTTAAACCTAAAGTGTTACTACTTAGGTCAAGGCTAAATAAATATATGAGAAAGAAAACCAAGGCTGAATTAAAAGATTCTTCAGTTATTCACCAAAAAATAAAATACCATGCCAATGTACCAAAATATTTGGACACAAGTTTGAGAAAGAAAAACCTACCTGTCGAATGAAGCCCTCAAGTGTCCCAAGCTTACCCATGGCCATAGCCATTTGACCCATGTAATTTGCCACATTCCCTGAAGAGCCAGATGAGGAAGGTGCACCAGTCGACAACGTCTCCGCGAGGGACAGTTGTAATGCTTCCATGCCTTGAGACAATGCATCTTCTGCTTGTTGGGAGGATTGTTGCAAGTTGGTAATACCCATCAATTGCTGCTCTGTGAGAGGTTCCAATTGACTTACCAGAAGCTGTAATAATGTAACAGAATTTGTGGCACTAAGTCAAGTTAAAGAAACTCTACAATGACTCTAAACGTCGAAAATTAAAACTCGATTTGGTTATCACAATTATGAGAGACGTGTATTTTAGAAGTTAAAGAAAAAACAAACATATGAATCAAGTGGAAGAAATTACTCCGACCTCTGTCTCAAATGTCAGATTTGAAATATTTGTCTCATTATTGGTCATTTTATAATATCCATGAAGGATTAATTACCCTTTGTCATTAACATACCCGTATTATTTATTGCATTTCAATCCACCTGATTACTTCGCTATCTAATACTCCCTTCATCCTTAAAATATAAGACCCTCTTGAGATTTTTCTGTCCTTTTTTTATAAGACTCTTTACAAATTTTCAACTATATTAATTATTTCTTTACCAGCATACCTCTAATTATGTTACATCTTTTTCTCCAACCTGTAATAAATACTATATGAAAACGTAAATGAATTCTCTCCTAGAGGATAAACATGTAAAATGATACCAATTGTCAACAAATTTAATATTACTTCATACTTATCTTAATTCTCGTGATATAGGCAATGACTCCTATATTTTTGGGACAATGGAGTATATTAATAAGTGTACTTTAGTAAATGAATCTCATTTTATCATAGAAATTAATACACTTCAAGAAAATGTGTACAACATTAAAGATACTTAATATGAGACACAATGGGTAAGAACTATCAGGTGAAAAGGTTACACCACTGGCTTAGAGCATTTAAAATATTAACCTTTATTATTCTAGTTTAATCACTTAGCTCCCACAAACAAGACCACACCAAAGAAAATTCTTGTGTTCAATTGATTTCGAGGAACAAGACAATTAGCCGAGTATCAGCCTAAAGAGGAACGAGATCCATTAAGAAAAGGGTCGGCATAAGCTCTCACCTTGAGGAGTTCAGACGACCGAAAACCACCAAGCCACAAAAAACACCTCTCAGCAGGTGTTTTCCACATGCCAGATAACAAATGAAAAACATCAGCCTTAGCCGCAACACCTTTCAGCCTAAAAATCTCATCATAATGCGCCAATATACCATCAACAATCATGCGAAGTTCAGTATCACTTGCATGAGAATTTACAGCTGCTCTCAGCTCGTTAATTTGTCGATTCTGCTCTTCCAGCCACCTCGCGTATTCTGCATCAAATTGCATGGCCCCTGCAAAACAATTAAATGATTATTATCAATAATAAAACATACCTGAAATAAAAGTTTAATGTTATAATGTGTTACATCATAGCATAAACAAATTACACTATAATGTTCAAACTATAGAATAAGTAACAATGTAACATAGTTTCTAAACGATACCATTTCCACTCAATGAATGTGTTTGTTCGCCGGAACTTGATATGAAGACTCCCTGCAGGAAGAAATAAGAGATTGTGGTTTAAAATAGAACACGACTCCAAGGAAACGTGTCATACAAAAATCAGAGAGACCAGACAATCAGCGCAATCTAATTGAAAGGATTAACCGAATCTAACCTGTTGCCTGGCGCGCTGAAGCTCTTGCTCTAGTTGAGTCAGCTTCAAACGACTACTTTCCAACTGTTGGACATAGGCCTGTGTAAATGGGCTTACTGGGTCAGGTCTTGCATTTCAATGGCTAAAACGCTAAAAGCCTAAAACACATGTTTGGAGGCAAAAGCTACAAATCTCTGACTCAAATCAGAATTCATTCCATAGACAAGCAATTATACTTGAGACTTAGGATCAAGCATCTAGTACATGAAGAACTTATTAATTAATTGATGAATTCATAATTTGGTAAGAATTATGTGTTTGCTTACTACTATATTTTATTTGGATTCTGGAATTAATTAATAATACACAAGTCATAAAAGAATTGCAGCTTATGGGGATAGATTCGTCACTTAAAATCTACTTCTAGATTCTAGGTCAGGTTTGTGTAACAGTGTAAGATAAAAATAATAATTTCAAAACTACATCATTAATAAATATGACTTTGGTAACCTATCATTGATTCTTATGAGGGTTCAAGAATATCATCATCAAACTGGTATTAAACAGTAAAATTTAAAAGGAACTTTAATGGAACGATTCACATAACCAAATGTAATAATAGTATATATATTAGTAAATCAACCAAAATATTTTCTAAAAAGTTTTGTTAAACATTTTAAAAAGTATTCAAACTATTATGACATGATAATATTTATATGGGGAAACAAGAAAGAAAAGTGCTAGCATCACTCTCTTTCCAACACTGACTCTTTTATTTGGTGAAATTCATGTAGAGACTCATTTCCAAAATGATGGGACCTACATGAATTTCACCCAATAAGAGAGAGTGTGATGGAAAGAGAGTGTTAGATAAAGTGTTGCTAGGACTCCTCAACAAGAAAATATACAAACTTTCAAGAATAAATAATAATTAAAAAAATTAAGTAAAGATAATCCCTACTTTTTTTCTCAACCGGCTTTTTCTTGCCGCCTCACGATTCTGAGCGAGCCTGCGGAGAGTCTACAATAATATTAACAACAAAATGTCATTATATAACAGATATTAATTGCAATTCAAGATATTATCCATGCAATAAATTTGTTTATATTTATTAACCTTCTGATCTGATTTATCCTTTGATCGGTCACTGGAGTCGGAACCCACTGCAACAAGGGATTGATTTTGATCGAACTGCAAATATATAGCATGGAAGTTAGATTTTGAACTATATCTGCCAACAACGCTTCTCTTATTTAAGCAAACCCCGGAAAACTTTTGTTCATACATAGTATTTGAAAAACCACTCAAATTATACAAATCGTGTAACTGGGTCCTTATTGACAAGTTGAACTTGAATTTGTTTTCCAAATGTGTAAATGTAGAAAAGAAAAGGAAGAAAAAAGCATATAGCTTGAAAAAACCCACCCGCTGATTCTTGTCATCGGTGTCAACATCTGTTGAAATATCGGTCCTTGGACTGGCATCGGCCATGGCAGACTCTTCCTGGTTTTCTGTATGACCACTTAATATGGTACCACTGCCAGGATTTGATGATTGAAGCTTTGTTAATCGCAACCTATATAGCTGTGTTTGGTTCGTCAATGGGCTATTATCAAGAGACGTTGGCAACTAAAGAGAAAAGAAAGAAATTTTTGCAATTAGACGTTCTGTTGCCAACCAAAACACCAACTTTTATACCGATGCAAGAAGTTCATTAGAAGAAAAGAACAAGAAAAAATTCACCTTATCGAGAGTACTAATACGAACAGGGCCAGGAGAAATTGTTTGGCCACTTACTTTTAGCGAGTTAAAAACCGAGTCTGGATCTATAATCGGAAAAATTCGTTAGAGCAAAGGAAACAATAGAAAAAAGTAGATGTAAACTTTACCATATTGGAGTACAAGAAGACTTACTTCCACTCAGATCAACAGCATCCTCTAAGCGATATGATTGACCAAACGCTCCAAAGTCAGAAACTTGAAAAGTATCAATTGTGTTCCCTTCTGTATAGCTGAAATCCATATTTTGTAAGAATTAGGCGAACACAAGTCAGTCCATATATTTAAGAGGAAAAAATTGCATAAAAACAAAAGTCGTCATAAGTTGATCGCTTTACTTTGTAAAAACATCATTAAAGCTTGTGAAAATATTTTCTAAAATCTTAAGCCATACCAAATTTTGATCAACAAATTTAATTCAAAGTAGTAACAAATTTTTTTCTAGTTATACAACTAGCTGCATAATCCTTACTCATAATTTGATGCAAATACTCCTCAAAATAAAACACTTTCCTTTTATGTGAAAATAGATTATCTAAAGATACTCGTTTCAAATATATTAACTGCACATTACATACAATACTACAACAAACTTTCTCAAGATTCTAGGTTAAGGCTTAACCTAGAACGCAAAATTGAAGTGTAAGATGAGTGTTAAACTACAACAGAAACCCAGACAACAATGAAAATCAAAATATCACAGATATTCATTTCACAATATCTTAATCTAAAAAGGCAACGAAAAAACATAAGATGAATAATTATAAGAACCAAGTACAGCCAAGATTCACTCACAACAAAAATTGAGCAAAAAAATAAATCAAAATCAACATATTAATATCCTAAACTAAGATGAAATAATATACCATGAATTGGAAATTGGTAACTCGGAATTGAAGCTCGGCATCCCTCTTTCGGCTCCCTTCTCATCTTCAACACCAACCCTAATTCTACTTCCCATGCATCATTCCCACACCATCAAATTTCCCTGCTTCTCAACAAATTATAAAACCCCTAAAAACCCAAAAGAAAAAAAACAAAACAAATTCAACAATAAAATTGCAGCATCAGTTAAACTAGAACAACCAACCAACATCACAAATCAGCATCAGAAACATAGTACAAAACAAATCAAAACCAAAACATTAATTTCAACCTGGTAAAGCATGAAGTGAATTCCAATCACAAAAACACAAAACAGAAAAACAAAAATCACAAGAAACCCTTTAGTTGCAGCAACAAAGAAACAAAAATATATCTCAAAAAGGAGCAAACTTTGGCAATTTCAAGGGTACCCAAAAGCTCAAAAACTCGCAAAACGAGAACACAGTCCACCAAAGGAAGTGGTTAAAAGTCAAAGCAACAAACTTTGACAAGAAAAAGACTAATTTGACACCAACTCAGTTAGACCCAGATGAACAAATAATAATTAAAAATTAATTAAGCAGAAAAACAAAACAACAAATTCAACATCAAGAAGAACAATTTTTTTTCAAAATTCACCTATTATTTCAAGTTGAACTAAAATTCACTGTGAACGTGATTTTTT
>JBBPBP010000004.1:50366426-50408099 GCA_037974735.1 Cicer chorassanicum
ATTAGATACTAAAAACAAAAATGAAAAATTTTAAGAGATTAAAGATTAACAATTTTTTTATAAAAACTAAAAGCAAAATAATAAAATTTTATAAAGATTAAAGAATGTCTTTGAGCAACAAGTAAGTTTATATTGAAAAATGTTGTATTTACAAGAAGTGTTTGATTTAGATTTTTAAGACCAAATCTTCTTTTATGTGAACCAATACTATTAGGACACTCACTAATAAAACTGAATAAAATAAAGTAAAATCGAGTTATATTTATTTATAAGAATATATTATTGGTTTGATGGATAAAGAAGAAAAGTTAAGCAACTAGTCAATCGATAGGTCAATGATTTAATTTTAACATCAACATATTACTAACTATATTAATATTAGTTGTTTAAAAAAATTTGTTATTATTATTTTTTTAACTCAGTTATTTATGTTTTAGATTATAAAATATTACTACTTTTATTTATACTCGACTTAGCTGGAGAGAGTATACGATATTTATTTTGCATAATAAATTCATTATCGATAACAGTTATCAATTAAAACTATTGATCGTGTTTATATTACTTCTATTATTGGGTTGTGTGTTTTGGGTTTTGGGTTTTGATTTTCGTTTTTTTTTTATTTGGATGTTTCATTTTGAAAAGGTTTAGTATGCAGTTGTAAGTGTGTCAGAGAATCAGAGATTATAGATATACTGACACAGTAACTCTTCTTTTACAGCTAGCTAGCTTATTTTCAGTGCGTGAGCGGTTATTATCCTCTATACTCACTCACACTTGCAATATGCTACACTTGCTTTTATGTTTATGGCTTTGTGCTATGATCTACAAGTATATTATAAATAGTTGATATTTATTTAGACTGATTGTTTTTTAAATAAAACATATTGTCATCTTGTAAAAATATCTACATTTTTTTATATAAATTGTAACCGTATAACTGTTTTAATATTTTACACATTTGATTATATAAAAAATTATTGTCAAATATAATTCATTAGATGAGATGCATGAATCTACCAAATATGCATGTATATATAATAGACGTTTAATTTACTTAGGTAAAAATTTTAAACAAAAAAGTTAATTACTCGTATTATATAGGAGTTAATTTATATGCATTATTAATATATAAAAGTGTTTGCATATGTATTCAATTATTTTTTTATATATAGATATTCATAATAAAGATTAAAATTTGATAATGAGAAATTATTTTTAATAATAATATCGTTAATAATTATTTTGCGATTGTTCTACATAAAATTTGAATTATAATATTCAATTTCTATTAAGATGACAATTTAGAAAAGCAATTTTAACAAAATAATATATATAATATGACTTGTTTAATTTTTTTTAAAACAAAGTCAAAATAAAATATAAAAAATTAAATTAGAGTCATTCAAAGTACAAAAATAGGGAAAATAGTTTACATCAACTACAAACGCCTAAACAATATCAAAGAGCAGAAACACATGAACTTAAGCAAGCTAAAAGATTGAGTAAAATCAAAGACAAATCCTTTTAATTTTATTTTGAGCCAAGACCAAGACTTAAGTTTAACCCTTTTCACAATTTGAGTTAGGCATGGTGACGGAGTGGGGGCAGATTATGCCTCTCCCACACACGCACTCGATTAGTCGGACAAAACTCACACCTGCTTCCATTTTTTATTGAATGTGAAATTTAAGTCATTATCTCTGCCTGCGATGAAGTTCGTGTTTATCCGTCCACACCCTCATCCATTAATATATATAAGATAATAAATTTAAAAGTCATATTTATTATAATTAATATAATAAAATTATTATTATTATAAAATTAAAAAATATTAAAATCATATTTTCTATAGAGAGAAAATTATAATTTTTAATATTTAAAAATATTAAATATATTGAATATGTACATGTTGTTGGGTGTTGGGCTCCCTTCCTATGTGGAGAAAATGCCCAAATATTGTAGTCCATGTGTCTCACTTGTTTAAGTGGAGAGTGGTTTAATTAGGGTAAAAAAGAGAGAGACTATTTTGAGAGGAAAGACAATCACCAAAAAAGAAAAGAGAAGAGTAAACCCGATTCTCGATTTTGTTAAATCAGTCTCAGAAAAACATCAATTGTGCATTCGTTAACCGTTGGATCGGACTGAATTTTTGGACAGTAGGTTCGAAACATTCAGAGCTTCGTTTTCAACGACCGGATCGGCGAAACGACGTTTGGAGGGGGAGGAATCGTGCTCGCACAGCAGCAGGTTTTTGAGTGTTTTTCTTCTTCTTGCTTTTCATTTGTAAGCTTTAGTGCTTTGTTATTTTGGCTGGTTGTAGGCACACTTTGTGCATCTTTTTGAGACTATCTTGTACCCTTATTTGATTATAGTGGAGCTATTTCTTTGGTCTGGACGACCCATGGTTTTTACCCTTGCATTGAGGGGTTTTCCACGTTAAAATATCTCTTTTATTTTGATTAATTTGTTGTCATATATTTGTTGTTGCTCCTCACGGGTTCTTGCAAGTTGGAGGAATTTTATATCCGCTGCGTATTACTTGTTATTGTGTTTCTGTGTTTATTCCTCATCAGAGCTCTTAGTTAAAGGGTTATTTGACTTGCTTAAAGGATGGAGACAAATATGAATATAAAGATGGTATGCTTGAATGGTACTAATTACCATTTGTGGAAGGACAAAATGAAAGATTTGTTATTTGTGAAGAAAATGCATCTTCCTATTTTTAGTTCTAAAAAGCCAGATAATAAATCTAAGGAAGACTGGGATTTTGAACATCACCAGGTATGTGGTTTTGCTAGGCAATATGTAGAAGATAATGTTTATAATCATATTGCTAATGAGACAAATGTAAAAACTATGTGGGATAAGATACAGACTTCATTTGCCTCTAAATCAGGGAATAATAAATTATTCTTGCTGAATAGTTTCATAAGTTTGAAATATAAGGAGGGAACCTTTATTTCGAACCACTTGAGTGAATTTCAGGGGCTCCTTGATCAAATGTCTGGAATGGGTATCAAGTTTGATGATGAGCTATTTGGACTATTTTTACTGTTATCTTTACCGGAGTCTTGAGAGACATTTTGGGTTTCTATAACGAGTTCAGCTCCTAATGGTGTTGTTTCTTTGGAAACGGCTAATGGTGGTGTTTTTAATGAGGAGATGAGAAGGAAAGCACAGAGTTCTTCATCTCAATCTGAAGTTCTTGTCACTGAAAATAGGGGGAGAAGTCAAAAAAAAAAAAAAACCCGAAGGGTGGTAGAGAAAACAACAGAAGCAAGTCCAAGTCTAGATACAAATATGTGGAATGCCATTATTGTCATAGAATAGGGCACATACAAAAGAATTGTTTTCTGTGGAAAAAGGAGAACAAAGGCAAGAAGGGTAAGCAGAAACAAAGAGGTCGTGATGATGACCGTGTTACTACTGCTACTAGTGATGATCTTGTTATTTTCCGTGACTATGAGTCAATTAATCTTGTATCTGATGAGAGCATGTGGATAATTGATAGTGGTGCTACACTACATGTTACACCGAGGAAGGAGTTCTTCACATCTTATACTTCAGGTGACTTTGGAGTTTTGAAGATGGGTAATGATGGTGTATCTAAGGTAATTGGTGTTGGTGATGTATGCTTGCAAACCAACATGGGAATGCAATTGTTGCTTAAAGGAGTCAAACATGCTCCAGATGTTCGCTTCAATTTGATCTCTGTGCATATGCTTGATGAAAGTGGTTTTGATAATCATTTTGCTTCTGGAAAGTGGAAACTCAGTAAAGGTAACTTGGTTGTGGCTAGAGGGAAAAAAATTAGTAAACTGTATTGGACAAAAGATTTAGTAGCAAAAGATAGTGTGAATGCTGTGGATATGGAATCATCTTTATGGCACCGAAGGCTTAGCCATATCAGTGAAAAAGGGTTAAATTGCTTTGCTAGAAAGGATGTGCTTCCAGGATTGAAGAATGTAGATTTGGAGAAATGTTCTCACTGCATAATTGGTAAACAAACTAGAGTATCATAGGCATCCTCCCTCTAGAAAGTTAGAGTTGCTTCAGTTGGTGCATTATGACGTATGTGGCCCTTTAAAGGTAAAATCTTTTAGTGGTGCACTTTATTTTGTTACTTTTATTGATGATTGTTCCAGGAACCTATGGGTTTATGTTTTGAAGACAAAACCAAGTGTTGGAGAAATTCAAACAATTTCATGCTTTGGTTTTGAGGCAGACAGGCAAGAAGCTGAAACATGTTCGTACTGACAACGGTGGTGAGTATTGTGGACCCTTTGATGTCTATTGCAAACAACAGGGTATAGCACATGAAAAGACTCCTTCTAAAACTCCTCAGTTGGATGGTTTAGCAGAGAGGATGAATCGGACATTCGTTGAGAGAGTGAGATGTATGCTCTCTGAAGCTAAGTTGCCTAAACATTATTGGGGTGAGACACTGTACACGGCGGTGCATGTTATTAATCTGACTTCTACTGTCGCTTTGAATAGTGAGGTACCAAACAAGGTATGGTTTGGGAAAAATGTCAAGTATGATCACTTGAGAGTCTTTGGTTGCAAGGCTTTTATGCATGTTCCGAAGGATGAAAGATCCAAGTTGGATGCAAAGTCAAAGCAATGTATCTTCATTGGTTATGGTAAGGATGAATTTGGCTACAAGTTATACGATCCTATAAACAAAAAGGTTATTAGATGTCGTGATGTAGTGTTCATGGAAGACCAAACTATTGAAGACATTGATAAGGTGGAGAAGACTACACCTGAGAGAGATAACGCCTTAGCTGATGGTGATCCAGTTTGATCACCTGTTCCTGATTTGGATACTACTGATGGTAATGTTCAGAATGATGAGCCACATGATTGTGTTGATGATCATCGACTTAGAGATGAGGTAAATATTCCAACTAGTGAAGATCATGAGTTGTCACACGATGAGAATCTTAGTGATGCTTCTAAATCATCTCTAACCCAACTCAAGAGGTCTAAGAGGCAGAGACAACCATCTACAAAGTATGTTTCTGATGAGTATGTGAATTTGACTGATGAAGGGGAACATGAGTGTTTTCGAGAGGCCATGGAGAGTGAAGAAAGTCAAAAGTGGTTGGATGCAATGCATGATGAGATGAAATTCTTGCATGATAATCACACTTATGATTTGGTGAAGTTGCCAAAAGGCAAAAGGGATTTGTAAAACAGGTGGATCTATAGAGTGAAACTTGAGTAACTCAAAGTCTCTGAGGTATAAAGCCAGATTAGTGGTGAAAGGTCTCCGTCAAAGAAAGGGTGTTGATTTTAATGAGATTTTCTCACCTGTGGTAAAAATGTCATCAATTAGAACCATGTTGAGTTTGGCAGCTACTCTTGACTTAGAGGTAGAGCAAATGGATGTAAAAACGGCTTTCCTTCAAGGTGATTTGGAGGAAGAGATTTACACGAAGCAACCTGATGGTTTTCTTGTTGAAGGCAAGGAAGGCTATGTGTGTAGACTAAGAAAGAGTCTATACGGTTTGAAGCAAGCTCCAAGGCAGTGGTACAAAAAGTTTGAGTCTGTTGTGTGTGATCAAGGATACATGAAGACTACTTTTGACCATTGTGTATTTGTTAGAAAATTTTCTAACAATGATTTCATTATCCTGTTATTATATGTTGATGACATACTTATTGTTGGGAAAAATATTTCCAAGATTGATAGGTTAAAGAAGCAGTTGGGCGAGTCATTTGCCATGAAAGAAATGGGAGCAACTAAACAGATTCTTGGCATAAGAATCATGTGTGACAGAAAGGAGAAGAAACTTTGGATGTCACAAGAACACTATATTGAGAGAGTGTTGCAAAGGTTTCAAATGGAAAACTCTAAGGCTGTAAGTACTCCTCTTGTTGCTCATTTTAAGTTGAGTTCTAAACAAAATCATTCTAGTGAAGATGACAAAAGAGACATAGAACGAGTTCCTTATGCTTCTGCTGTGGGTAGTTTGATGTATGCAATGGTGTGTACAAGACCAGATATTGCGCATGCTGTTGGTAGAGTCAGTAGATTTTTGTCAAATCCAAGTAGAGAGCATTGGAATGCTGTAAAATGGATTTTGAGGTATCTTTGTGGTACTACATGTATGAGGCTTTGTTTTGGAGGTGACAAACCTATTTTGGTGGGGGTACTCCGACTCAGATATGGCTGGAGATATTGACTCAAGGAGGTCCACTTCAAGCTATATGATTAAATTTGCAGAGGAAGCTGTGGCTTGGCAATCGAGATTACAGAAATGTGTAGCATTGTCTACAACTGAGGCATAGTTCATTTCCATTACTGAAGCATGCAAAGAGTTGATTTGGTTGAAGAAATTCTTGCAGGAGCTTGGGTTTATTCATGACAAATATGTATTATTTGTCGATAGTCAAAGTGCTATTCATCTTGGTAAGAATTTGACGTTTCATAGTAGGTCCAAACACATTGATGTGAGGTATCATTGGATACGTGATGTTTTGGAAGCTAAGTTGTTGGAGTTGACTAAAGTTTATACTGATTATAATGGTTCTGATATGATGACTAAAGCATTGCCAAGAAGGAAGTTTGAAACTTGTTGTGATATCGCCGGTTTGACAATTATCTCCACATAGTTGTGAGGGGGAGATGTGTTGGGTATTGGGCTCCCTTACTATGTGGAGAAAAGACCCAAATATTGTAGTTCATGTGTCTCACTTGTTTAAGTGGAGAGTGGTTTAATTAGGGTAAAAAAGTGAGAGACTATTTTGAGACGAAAGACAATCACCAAAAGAGAAAAGAGAAGAGTAAACCCTATTCCTGATTTTGTTAAATTATTATCAGAAAAAACATTGATTGCGCATTCGTTAACCGTTGGATCGGACTACATTTTGGACAGTAGGTTCGCAACATTCAGCGCTTCATTTTCAACGGTCGGATTGGCGAAAAAACATCTGGAGGGGGAGGAATCGTGCTCGCAAAACAGCAGGTTTTTGAGTGTTTTTCTTCTTCTTGCTTTTCATTTGTAAGCTTTAGTGCTTTGTTATTTTGGCTGGTTGTAGGCACACTTTGTGCATCTTTTTGAGACTCTCTTGTACCCTTATTTGATTATAGTGGAACTATTTCTTTGGTCGAGACGACCCGTGGTTTTTACCCTTGCATTGATGGGTTTTCCACGTTAAAATATCTCTTTTATTTTGATTAATTTGCTGCCATATATTTGTTGTTGCTCCTCAAGGGTTCTTGCAAGTTAGGAGAATTTTATATCCGCTGCGTATTGCTTGTTATTGTGTTTCTGTGTTTATTCCCCATCACATGTATATAAAATTTAAAAATGACAATAATATTACTAGTGAGGCGGGTTCGGGTGTGGGGACGAGATGAATATCAACACTCATAAATCCGTCCCCGCCCCCCGAGTTTTAGTTTCGGGGAAAACCTGCACCCAATCAAAGGGGATTTTTCCGCCAAAATTAGGATGGGTTCGGGTGGATACCCGTGGGTGCGGGTTGTGTTGCCGTCCCTAATTTGAGTCATATCACTTTCTTGTTGTTTAAAAACATGATGATTACGCTTTTTCCAGATAGCCAACACACGCCAACCAAATAACTTTACGCTTTTGTCTTGTTTTCTTATTAGTATCAAGAATACCTTTGAATTGTTAAGCGTGAGGGAAAATACCACTATGAAAAGAACTCTAAACACCCATCCTAGCTAACATATGTGATCAAACATTTGACTATAAAAAATAAATGTATTAAAGATTCCTCCTTGTTACATCCTCTAGCTCACAAAATATTTTGATCATTCAAGACACCACATCTTTCCAAATTGTCCTTAGTTGAAAGTCGAGTGTCCATGAGGTGCCACATATAGAGAGACATTTTACAAAGGAACCAATTTGTTCCATGTGAAGTCACGTGATGGGGAATCAACCATGTTATCATCATCTATCAAATATTGATACGCACCTTTGATTGAATATTGGTATCCGAAAGCATGACACCAAGACCACCTGTCTACAACATTTTCCCGCACAACAAAATTTCCCAACAACAAAATGCATTCTAAAACCATATTATCTTCCCAAACAAACAAAATTCTTCTTCAACGCCAAGCTTCCCCATCAACCCCTCATCCAAGAGCACAAATCTCAGATATCGATATATTTTTATCAATTGCCAATGCAAACAACTAACTAAATTTATCTCACAAACAACCTCCATCCAACCAATGATCACACCAAAAATATGTGTACAACCATTACCCACAACTCGTCTTTGATTATTAGAAAACCAATTGACCCTCCCAACTAATCTCCCATCACACACATAGTTTAGGTTCTTCTACTAACTGGAATCCGTAGTCGAATTCCTAACCACAACATTCCTCATCAAACCATATTTTTTATCAAACCATAAGAGTGCAAAATTAAAATCTCTCACTCGACGCACACCCAACCCACCTTTTCACGATCACGACACACACCCAACCCACCTTTTTCACGATCATGACACATCGACTCACCCAATGAATCTTCCTAGCATCCTCACCCCCATAAAAATGATTTAAGAATATATTCTATGTGAGAAATGATATTTGGCAGAGCTTTGAAGAAAGAAATAAAGTAAACTGATAATACAGACAAAATGGCTTTGAGTATGACCAGTTGACCTCCCATAGATAAATCATGACTCTTCCAACTAGAAAATATTTTACAAATCTTATCAATAAAATGATCCCAGAACAACCAACCAATAGGATCTTGTGAAAATTCACTTTTTGACCCGACATCAATTCAAAAAGTAAAATATTGGATTTTATAGCTCTAATATTTACCCAACATCTTCCTGAAGGTGTTGGAAAACAAACGAAACGAGGGGTTTGAATTGTGCTTTACTATTTCTTAAAATTATTTGAGTAGTTCATAAGTATTCTTACACCTCTTCAAGAACCTGTTATGGATGAAATGGTTGTTGCCACTATCGGGCCAATTTACATCAATTCCAGTTTGTGTCTGAATGGACACAGTTTATTCCTAGGATTCTAACTCTCATTGAAAAAGTATTACATTTCAAATCCTATATCAATTCAAGCGTATAAAACAACTTGATTGATTTACATCAATTATATCAACTCTCTATTGAGAGGATTTTTCATCATTTTCTTTTGATGTGTTCTAGGTTTTTTTTTTTTTTAATATAAAATCTTCTTAGCACATTGCCTTTTTTGTTTTCTCTCAATTTTCCTATTAACTAATTTCTACTTAAATACTAAGGAACGTATATGTTGAGGATATTACCATTGGAGATATTGTATTAACATTTAAAGCAAATCAACCTTTAAGACATGTCCATATGTATCTTCATAATTAACTTAGCGTATCTTGATTTAAGAAGACACATCTCAAGGATGACAATTTCAGAGGATGTCATGCGCTTCTTCGGTCAAACGATAAGTCCATCATTGATTAGCAGAGGAGGTTGACTTCTCCATAGTTTTGGGTTCAAATGATTGACTTAAGAAGTTGACTTTTTAAATAGAGCATTGACTTTGTTAGAGTGTTGCCTTTAAGCGTTGACTTAGTCATAATATTGACTTTAAGCGTTAACCGCATGGTCAACTAGTTTACCATAATTATCATAGCATAATCATCAGATTGAGCTTGTATTATCATATTCACCAGAGACGCGCTGATAGCACATTGATCATAGTAAAATACATCTTTAACCGATTCTTCAGAGCACCGGTGCATTTGCCTTGAGTAATTAATTCTCTTTCTTTGTTAGAGGATTTGATTTTCTGAGCATTGACTCAAACAGAGGCTTCATTCAAAACTTTCTTATTTGGTCATGAGTTAGAGAATCAACAAAGGTCTTAACTCTCAGTTAGCTTTAGTCAGAGGTAGATGATCAATGTGACATTCTTTCCTTTATGATTAGAGATCAAATATTGACTCATATTTTCTTTGTCTTTAATGATTTGACTTGGAATGTAGATTATCAAATGTTTGTTGCAATGCCTCTTATTCCTATATCACGGCCTACTCTTTTAGTAAACATAATTACTTGTTTATTAAGTGATAATATTCTGTGTTAAAAAACTTGGATTATTATCTCTAACTTACTCATAATTTATGGTACCTTAATATAGATAGTCATTTATATAAATCTTTATCTTCTAACTTAATCTACACACTTAGCAAATAGTTGAGGATAATTGTTCTTATTGTTTTGGTTATCACCATAACATTAATTAGGAAATTGTAGCTAAAACCACTTTTGCACTAACAATCTCCTCATTTTTTACGATGACAAACAACTATACAATTAATGAACAATTTTCCTTCACAAAATAAAGTTTAAAAGTACGTTTTCACTGAATGTAGTACTCAAAAGTTGTTTAACTTAATATTCCTTTTAACTTCTTTAAAAAAACTTTTAAATCAATATTATGGGACTCCCCTTGATAATGATAAACACGATTCTTAAAAATTTCAAACTTATTAAGTTATTTTACATTTTTGATACACATAAGGGTAAAATTAAAAATTAAAAATTAAAATTAACTGATTGGAAAAACACAAAGATAAGCAAACAAATCAGGCATACACAACATTATCATAATTTTGACAAATCTTTCAATTGAATTCACAAATTCCTAGGATGTTAATCCTTTGGATTCTTATGAAATCTATTGATCAACAATTCATAATTCCTCATGGTGTAAAGCCTTTGGATTATTGTTCTTCTTAGGATATTAATCCTAAAGGAACAAACCATTTTTTGGAGGATGTTAAGCCTTTCAAAACACGGGTAAGTTGCAAGTAATTATTACAATAATGACATAGCAGATGATATGCAAGGTACACTCACATATGATGTAGTGAAAATGACACCCAAATGCATATGCAACAATGATATATACTATGCAGATGATGCGTATGATGCAGATGCAAATGATGCAACAACCAGATGCAAGCAAACACACAATAGTGCAATCAGACACAAACACACAATGAATTGTATTACTATATCTTCTACTTTTCTCCCCTTTTGTCATTATCAAAAAAGGGGGAAATTAGAAAGAACAAAAAAACAACAAGAAATCATACACATAGGCAAGCAAAGTAAACTCACAACCACCACACTTCATACACATATTCATCATGAATAAATGCTCAGGAACCAAAAGAGAGATCAAAGACTTCAACAAAAAGAAAGAAAATATACACACAAAAAAAACATAATAGAAGTAGAGATAAGAAAGAAAAAAGTTAAAGAAAGGTAACATTTCACTGAGGTTGAGTATGATGATTACAACAACTGAGAAAAAATATAAAAAAAAAACTAATCCTAGACAGATGATCTAGAGAAATTTAAGGATACTCCTCGGGAGCTTATTTGTTTCCTCCATTTGAAAGTGAGAAGGCCCAACTTGTGGTGAATTTCTTGGAGAGCTATGTGAACTTCAAGTTATTCAAGGAGATTTTCACTCACCATCGAAGAAACTGCAAATGATAGAATTTCCTTCTTCTTCGGAAAGGAAGGTGACTTCCTCTTTCTAACAAAAGACAACCCAACATTCACAATAGAAGAGTTTGAGAGTGGTTTAAAAACAACACATGAATTTTTAAAGATGAATAAAAATAATAGTAGGGAAACTGAAAAACCATCGGGGGGTATAAATAGTCAGATTTTTGGAGAAAATCATTTTGAAAAACGAAAGAAATAATGAGAGAGCATGTTGAAAAACAAAGGATGAGACAAAAACGTGCACATAAATATTTTGACAGGCAATTTATGACACATAAGATAATTTAAAAGCTTGAGACGATTAGTGGAAGAAAAAAATTTGTGGAAAAAAAGAGATAATTATTTTAAGTAAAATATTTTGTAAAGAAACTAAGCTTAAAAAAATGAAAACAATGAAAACCAGAGGAAGAAGAAAAAAAAGTAAATAAAAAAATCAGAGTCTGAGGAAAACAAACAGATTAGGCAATTCCACGTAATTTGTTATGATAAGCTTTTTATTTTTCTATTTTCAGCAACTTTAAAAATAAATACTTACTATATTTTAATCAGAGGTTGTGACAAGAGTCATAAAGAGAATAAAGCAAAAAAAAAAAAAAGAATCAGATGCAAAAAGAAAAACAGAAGAAAGCAAGTGAAGCAGAAACAAAGGATAAAGAAAAAAGAACACTTATTCAATTTATATTACATTTATAACAACTGCAAATTATATTATAACTTCAATACGTATTACAAAAGGGCTAAAAAGGGAAAATAGGTTTAAAAATAAAACAAAATCCTAAGGTTTTTTTTAAGGTTTTCTAAACCAAATCTATTAATTTAGATTAGATATTATGTTTGAATCACTCATTCCTAATACATATAAACTACATCTCTTTATTAACATTCTCTTCAATAAGTGCCCCCCTTCTTTGAACTTCTATCTGACAGAGGAATGAATAAGTTTTCTTATTCAACAGCCTACCTTCTGACTGGTTAGACGTAACTAAGGAAAATGAGATGCTTTTGTTGTCCTTTTCTCTAATTGTCTTTGACTTGTCTGATGAGAGTCTCTATCAGTATTGAATTAAAGATATACATCTTTGACAGGATTGTAGGTGCTCCAACCCTTCTTCTTTATTACTTTAAGACTTTCATCCATTACAAAAGGTTCAAATGAAATGAGGCACAAGCCTTACAATGGTCTTTTCTTACTACCTCCTTGTACTTAAGGTTCTTAGTAGGAGAAGGATACATTAACATCCAAGGTTTGCATAGATGAACCTTTGAATGCATTTTTTGAATCTATTTGTATAATCCATTTTGTTAAATGTAGTTCACATATGTAACAAATTTAAGATTTCTGAACTTTTCAACATTGAAGTTGGACAAAACTTTGTACATGCATCCCCAAAAGAGATAAGCCTAAAATTAGACTCTCGATGTGGATTGTCAATTTTAGGAATCAAGGCAATGAAAGTGCAATTAGATCCTTCAACCAACCTGCCATTAGCATGCAATTCAGATACAAACCACATAAAATCCACCTTTAATTCTTCCCAAAAATCTTTTAAAAACCAAAAATTGACCCGTCAGATCCAGGACTTTTAAAGCTGTCACATACCCACACAACAAGTCTTACCTCCTTTTCACAAAACTCATGTTCTAAAAGTAGGACATCATTATCATCAATTGTATGAATATGAAAAGTACCTACTCCAGGTCGTGGTATCCAAACTTATCTAAAATGAGATGCAAAGTGATTGAATACTGCCTCCTTAGCTCTGGAGACCTCATCCACCTGAGCACCATTCACTAATTCATTACTACTTCGTCTACTAGCCACCATACCAGGGAAGTATTTGGTATAAGCATCACCCTCCTTTAACTAGGAAATCCTCAATTTTTGTCATCAAATAATACAATTCAATATGGAAAGAGATTTTATCAATGAAGATAAAAAAAAGACTTTCCAACACCTCTTCCACCAACAACAAATCTGATTTACCCTTAATACCAAGTGAGTTAAGACATTTTTTTCCTCCATAGTTTGACTCTCTAAATTCCTACCATGCTTCAATTTCTCTTTTAAGATAAAATCGGCCCAACCAAAAAATTTGCATGTGTCCACTTTTCACAAATACAATCGTGATAACCAAGAAAATCATACCCGCATTTCAACATTCAAAAAGGCTTTGGTCCATGGTCAATCACTTCATCTCAAAAGAAATATGACAACGATCTAACAAACCCTTATCAATTGCTTGCTGAATAAAATTACGCCACTAACTGCACCATTCTTCTGATAGTAGAAATCTATCAAGACGACTCATCTTTGATCCATCAAGCCTAGACCAAGTAAAACGAAGACCATGGAGGGGTAATTCGATCAATTTTGCTTCCTCAGTAAACAAATTAAAATTCCCCATGTCTTACACTCTTGCAAGATTACGTCTACCTTTTCTTTCAAAAAATGAACGATTAGAGTTAAAGTCCCTGCACACACGCCATATACCTCTTCTCAGATTGTTTATGACGCTCCCCAATTGAATCCTTAAATATTTTTTTCCGTCTACTACCACAAGGAGCATACACATTTGCCTTTAAACTACCATGCCGTTTTTATTCTATCTTCCTTGAACGATCAAGACATAATTAATGCTTCTTGGAAACTCTGCCTCCCACAATGTGATGCCCATAAAATAAGCAACCCACCTGAAAGACCAACTGATGTTTGGAATGAAAAATCCCACCTCCTTACCACTCCACAAGCGTTCACAAAATGATTGATCAATAACTTCCATCTTGTTCTCTTAGACACATTAATTTAATAATAGATAACAAACCAATTTATCTGAAAGTAGTTTTATATTATTTATCAAGTTAACAACTTTCGTAATTTCTTATATAATATCTTTGAAATATCTTGTTAGTGTGTAGTACATTGTCACTCAAAATTAAATTTTGATGGAATTATACGCCATATTTATATTGATGTACACATAATTGAAACATAAAGATAAATTCATATTATATTTGGAAAAATTAGTTAAACGACTTTAGTTAGATTAAGTTAAAAAGTCCAATCCTCCAAGTTATTAATTAACACACCTCCAAATAAGCCATTCAAAGGTTTGTAGTCCATTCTACTACATCCAAGCCCCAAATCGAGCTAATCATATTGTCCGTAAAGCATTGTCTCTTTGTTTTCTTGAAAAGGCATACATCAAAATTACATGCTCTAAAGAACTTAGCCAAACACCTTTTCTTTAAGCTTCTGCCGCACCTTTTGATGTTGTATGAGACTATATTCAAGGACGAGAATTGGTTTGTTGCTCCCTCTCGGCTTTATTGATCTGCTCTTGTTGCTCAATTTCTCGGATTGATTGAATATATATTTCATCGTTATCGACACCGACAATGCTTAACTTCTTTGCTGCATTCCAAATTTTAGTGGCAACCTCTAATTTGCATTTACCCTAGAAGTGCTTATTGCATCTATTGATGTAAGAATCAGATCTGGTAATGCAACACAAAATTGACCCTCCGAAGAAGTTATCAAGAACCTGCATTGAATTAGACGAAGTCTAAATTGTATGCATTGACCAACCCTGTTGTTAGGAATTGGACGAAAGTAGTACAATAGAGAATGAAGGTTTCACAACAAAGGGAACAATGAATTTCCCATTCTAATTAGAATGCTTATTTGAGATACATTTAACGAGAAATGAGCAAAATGTTGTTTAATTGGCCTCCGCATCTTCTTCCATTGATTCTATTTCCATCGTTTTTTCACAACCCCTGCGTAAGAGACATGAGTACCATTGGGTTTGTGCATTGCATTCAACTTCTGTAGATGATTGACTTCTTTGCTTGGTTTCCTATTCTCTTGTTGTTTTTGTTGGTGCGATGCAAACACCATTTTATTGTGTTTTCGAAGGTTGGCACCTAACTTCAGACTCCCAATGATGATATTGTCAAGCTTTGTTGCAAAAAGCTTTTCATCATTCGCTTTAGTAAATGTAGTGAATTTGAATCTATTTCATCTTTTGTCATGTTTTGGAGGAATAACCACCTCTTCTCTTCTATGATTGCATACTTTTGGAATACGTTAAACATTACCTTTTCACCAAAGTTGTCACGGAATTCTGAGAAAAATAAGAAACCCACTTTGAATTTGTTAGTTCCTTTGCTCGTATATCACTGTTTTTCTTTTACCCAACACATCCTATCTCCTCCAATTCCTTCCTTACTCTCTCAGACACACTATCTCCATCTTTCCTGACCTCTTTTTCCCTCATCACACCTTTTTAACTCACTCTCGAAGATCATAAATTTAGTGTTGGTAAAGTACATCAATAATAGTGGAAAGGTTGACGGTGAGCTCTTAAGTCTTTCATAATTATCGCTTTGAGGTCCCTAAGTATATCCTATGGTTTGACTATAGGGAGTCTGGTGCATGATCATATTTATAGGCATTTGAAAAAAACATGCTTAGAATCATTAGGAAAATACTTGAGCAATTAGATTTTGAATTGTTTGAAAAGAAGATCATAAAATCATTAAAGAGAA
The DNA here is from genome assembly GCA_037974735.1 of Cicer chorassanicum. Classification (NCBI taxonomy): domain Eukaryota; kingdom Viridiplantae; phylum Streptophyta; class Magnoliopsida; order Fabales; family Fabaceae; genus Cicer; species Cicer chorassanicum. Next base: position 50,382,498 of record JBBPBP010000004.1, read on the forward strand.
CAAAATATATTATACTCATGTACCAAAGATCTAACAATTTGGAGATCATTAGTAAATTTTACTATGATTTTTCGGATGTGTATATATAGTGTGCACTATAACTCATGACATGATTGAAATATATCACTATTGTCTATGTTGTCCAAAAATGTATGCAAGTATACACAATCAACACAAATACTATAGAATCAAGATCGTTCTCACCAAAATAGATGGGGAAGTTTCAATAATTTTCCACTTAGTTAATTAACACACATATAAAAAAAAATTGGTTCCTTCTGATAGTGTTTCAACAAGTGTACAGAATCGTTGCAAGTAAAAATAAAACGGTAGTACCGAGTGTCGAACTCAAGGATTGCGTTTTACTATCGAGTTGTATTTAATTACTAAAATTGAACAAAAAGTTTACGAATTGATTGAAATAATATTTGAAATTAACAACAGTAAAAAAAATTGATCCTTTATAATAAGAAAAATGTCCGGGATGAGTCTCACTTCGAATCCAACTTTGGTGTCTAATTTGATCCTAGTTACTAAATTCCTTTATTGAATTATTACCGAATTCTCTTTATTATTCTTGCCCTTATGTCTTAGTGACAGAACCTTTAATTCCAAAGTAACTCCTAATTCCTTAGTAGATTTAAGATTAAAATTAAGCCTTACCGTACAGGAATTCTGTTGTTAAACTATTGCCTTTGCAACTAATTTAATTGTTTTCATGACCTGCATCTATCCCTAGACTACAAATTCATGAATTTCTCATCTCAAGCATTCGTAAAGTCCACTTCCATTTCAAAATACGAATTGTAGAACATTTTAATGTTGATCAAGCAATAAAAAACATTAAGCACAAAGATGAAAAAAATGATTCAATAAACTCATTCATATAACTAGAAATCATATTAGAAAAATAAGGGTTTCATCTTGTTACACCCATCCCTAACAAAAGGGGTTTAGTTACTCATGACAAAGATAGAAAAGATAGAGATTAGAGAAGAATTACAAGAAAGATTCATGAATGATTCTTGATAAAACTGCTCCAATGGTGTTAGCAATGGTCGTATTTGAGTTTCTCTGCTAAGGGCACAAGTCTCTCAATTTCCCAATAACCAAAAAGATCCCTAGAAAGTGAACAAAATACATTTTAATGAGTGTTGTCGCGTGCCACGCGCCCCAGGCACAGCTTTTTCCCTTCAAGCGCGTCCCAACAGAGGCTTCAGCATGAAAATGCGCCCTAGGCGTGGCTGTTGCGCTTCAGGCTCACAACATCTACTGTCTGACCTATACTGCATTTTTCTCATCTTTCGAGTCTGAATTTGGTTCTGGTGTCTTCATGAAAGTTGTAGCTATGGATCTTAGCTTTCATTTGCACTTGGTTTGACTCCAACTGGACATCTACGACTCCAGATATGACTGAAATGCTCCACATAGGTAATGTTGATTTCTCGCTAAAATTCAGCACTGCACTAAAACAAAGAAACAACACAAAAATATGAAAAATCTCTACTTAATCAAGGAAATAAGAACATAAACATTTCGTTAAATCCAAGAACTAAAATCAACAAAATATATCAAATAACTCCTTAAATTAACTAATGATTAAAGATAGATAAGACTAAAAACAATGAAAAATATGCATATGATGAAGAGTTATCACAACATCAAACTTAATCTATTGCTTGTCCCCAAGCAACAATTAATTTCAGATTTGGTACAATTTAAATCAAACTTAAACTTAATTTCTCAAATCAAATCAAACTCAATTCTCAAAGTTCCAGCTACTACAAAACATTCATCATGCTCCATGGTTGCTTACTTAAAAAGGACATCATTTGTACACTTAGCATTCGTTTATCAAGTTCAACTTTCTCTTCACACAATCTCACTAAAATTTCTCTCAAGTTTTTAGCAAGGGTTATGAATTTATCACTCAAATCCTAGAACATGCATCACGCTACCATAGGCTTGAAAAAATTCTAGTTAGCATTCACAAAGGCAACAAACACATACACTTTTGGAGGACTTTCGGGTTGTAATGAGGCTTAGGTAAGGGTATGACATTTTGGGATAGTAGGCTTTACTACTTGGAGTTAGGTACACATTTTCAAATTATTCTATGATTTTTTATTCTATTTTTTTTCTCCACATTTTATGGTGGACATTCTTAACCATTGACAAAAGTACTAAGAAGATGTTACTTATCCACAAATTTTTTTTCTTATTTTTTGTTTTTGTTTTGTGAGAACCACCATCCCCAACTTAAAAGGTTGCTATCCCATGAGCAACCCCAAACTTAGAACTTTACCAAGACGAGAATTTTTTTGTCTCTACCTAATCCCAAGTAAGGTGATTTAATTAAAGTCAGGTCTTTGGCTTGTAATGTGGCTAGTAACCGAAATAAAAGGGCAAGACTCAAAGGGGTTAGCAAAGGATAAAATTTGCATAGGGTAGTTAGGAAGGCTCAAATGACCAAACAAAATTGGCTCTATGTATGCATAAATCACAAGTGATGCAAGTCAGAATTAGTGCAAGTTCTGAAGGGATAACACATGTCTAGATAATCACACAACAAACAATTAAAGTGTTTAGGCCCAAAAGCTCACAGCTAGGATAATAAGAGAGAGTATGAACTGTCAAAATAATGCCAAACATGTCACTAAAAAGTTTATTTTTTATTTTTTTGAAAAATTGATGGAAAGTTAGACTTTTACAACCACAAAGTAATCAACAATGTATGCATTAGTGAAACTCGTCGAATTGAGCAATGACATGAGCCAAAATATATAATTTAATTTTCAAAATCCTAAACAAGAAGCTTAAGACCAACCTCAAGTTGTTAAAAATTCTTCATCATAATGCACGTTAACGCACAATCAAAAAGAAACAAATTCAAATAACGAAAATAAGATTGCAAAAATAAAAGTTACCTCTACCTATGGATTGCCTCCCACGAAGCGCTTCTTTATGGTCATTAGCTTGACGCCTCAAAGATTGTCAAGGTGGCATATATGACAGAAAGATTACATCATCCTTCTCACCAAGGAATACATATTTCAAGTGAGGTGGAAATTGCATGAGCTCAGCCATTGTCGTCTCTTTCTTTTTCTCTACATACTTGTCTTCATTCTCTTTCAATTCCTCCCATCTAGTATGATGTGTGATGCTTCTGACATGGCTAAAAAATCTTTCACTCTTGGATCTTCACTATCTTTAACAACATCTTGGGGTAGGCATAACACTCTTTCTAATGGCAAAATGGGTGCTTGATGCTCAATTTCTTTGTTGACTATCGCATCTAAGATCTCGATTCGATTGGACCATTATCTTTCTTTTGAATGTTCCATGGCTTTTAGAATGTTGAAAGTGACGGTTTCTTCATTTACCTTTAAGGTTAAGGTGTCATCCACTACATGAATCATAACTCGCCCTGTTGCTAAGAACGGTCTCCCCAAAATCAAAGGAATGTCATTGTCCTCCTCCATGTCTAGTACCACGAAATCCACTGGAAAAATGAACTTATCCACTTTGACTAACACATCTTCTACCACCTCATATGGGTGTTTCATTGAGCAATCCGCAAACTGTAACATCAGTTGTGTGTCTTTTGACTCTTCCAATGCCTAGCTTTTTGTATATGGAAAGGGGCATAAGACTTACACTAGCCCCAAGATCACACATGGTTTTCCCAAAAGTTCTATTTCCAATAGCGAAAGGGATGGAGAAGCTTCCAAGATCCTTGAGCTTCGGTGGTAGCTTCCTCTGTAGGATAACACTACACTCTTCGGTAAGCATCACTGTTTCACTGCCAATTTTTCTTTTCTTTGACAGAATCTCCTTCATGAACTTGGCGTATGTCGGCATCTGCTCTAGTGCTTCTGCAAAAGGAATGTTAATTTGCAATTTTTTAAAAACATCAAGAAATTTACCGAATTGTTTTTCAGTTTCTTCCTTTTTTAATCTTTGAGGAAACGGAAGTTGAATTTCTGGTTTTGGCAGTGTCTCCTTTTTCTGTACCACATGTTCTTCCTCCTATTCAAGAGCGATGTGCTCCTCAGCTGATGTCGGGGTGACCATTTCCTCCGAGTGGGCTGAAGTTGAAGTACTTCCACTCTGTTTGGCTTTTGGTGGTACTTGTTCACTTACCTTGGCACTCTTCGCTATCACGACATTGAAATTATTTCGCGGATTCAGAACTGTGTCACTAGGCAATTTTCCTGGCGCTCTTCGTTCCATTTGTTGAGCAAGTTGACCTAGTTGGGTCTCTAGATTCTTTATTGATGCTGAGTGATTTTTCTTGATGGCTCTTGAATCTTCAATGAAAGAACTTGTGCTTGCTACTAACTTCTCAATAACACTCTCCCAAGCAGGTCTTCGAGGTGGAGCTTGATTTGCTTGAGCTCTGTGTTGACCTTGAGATCCACCCTGTTGATCTTTCCATGAAAAGTTTGGATGATTTCTACAACCGGGATTGTACGTACTAAAGTAGGGATTGTTCTGCTTCCCGTTATTACCCACAAAATTCACCTCTTCTAGTTCTTCCGTATCCTCTTCATAAGGTACTTCACAAGCTCCATTTTTATGTGCTCCCCACAAAAGTCACAACCAGTATGTTTCAATAATTTGACAGGGGCCGTTAGGGGTTGTATATTTAGAGCTGCCATCCCCTTCTTTATCTCAGCGAGGATAACATCTTCTATCTATTTTGAGAGCAACCTCCCTTGAGCCAACCCAGCATCCATAATATTCAATTCCAGTATACCACTTGTTGACCCACCACCTCTATCATACAACATCATTTGTTCATTTGATGCCATGATCTCAATAATTTTGCGTGCTTCTGGTGCGGTCTTGTAATTCAAAGAACCCCCTGCTGTAGCATCCAACATAATTCTAGTGCTAGGCCTCAAACCATTACAGAATATTTGCATCTGAGCAGTGTCGTCATAAGCATGATTGGGGCATCTTGCTAGTAAACTCTTGAACCTTCTGTAAGTGTCACGAAGAGACTCTCCTTCTTTTTGTTTGTAATTGGAAATCTCTTGCCTTTTTTTAACGAACACAACTAGGGGAAAGTATTATTCCAAGAACTTATCTTCAAGGTCATCCCATGTGGTGATGCTACCGGCAGGAAAGGAATTAAGCCACTCCTTAGCATCATCTTTCAATGACAGTGGAAATAGTCTCAACCTCTTGCCTTCTTCAGAACAACCATCCACTTTCACTATTTCACATAGTTCAAAGAAGTTGGTGAGATGTTTATTGGCGTCTTTGTTATGTTTACCGGCAAAATGAGTTTCTTTCAACTCTCGGTATAGAGCAGGCTCACTTCAAACTTGTTGACTATAACCGGTGGGTTCTAGATGGCCAACCGAGCACGGTTTCTATTTCAATTCCCATACTCGCCGATGGTCCTTTCAGGTGGTGGTGGATCGGCCATTTCTACAATTGTGAAGAAATCCCCCAAATCCTCTTCTTCCACTACTAACTGTCTTTCCCTTTGTCTCCTTTCTCGAACCGCATTTCGATTTTCTTTGGCAATTTTTTCGATTTCTGGATCAAAGATAAGTTCAGTTGAGGACTGGTCTTGCATACAAGGTTAGATGAGTTCTGAGTAACGAAAAGTTTTAAAATAAAGAAAAATAAATAATTAAAATAAAAACAAAAATTTTATTGCAGAGCAAAAAATTTCAATTAAGTAAATAAATTATACTCAATAGTGATATGGAAATCCCTAGCAACGGCGCCAAAAACTTGATATCGTTTCAACAAGTTTACTGAATTGTTGCAAGTAATAATAAAACGGTATTACCGAGTGTCGAACTCAAGGATTGCGTTTTACTATCGAGTTGTATTTAATTACTAAAATTGAATAAAAAGTTTCCGAATTGATTGAAATAATATTTGAAATTAACAACAGTAATAAAATTGATCATTTATAATAAGAAAAATGTCCGAGGTGAGTCTCACTTCGAATCCAACCTTGGTGTCTAATTTGATCCTAGTTACTGAATTCCTTTATTGAATTATTACCGAATTCTCTTTATTATTCTTGCCCTAATGTCTTAGTGACAGAACCTTTAATTCCAAAGTCACCCCTAATTCCTTAGTGGATTTAAGATTAGAATTAAGCCATACCGTACAGAAATTCTCTTGTTAAACTATTGCCTTTGCAACTAATTTATTTGGTTTCATGACTTGCATCTATCCCTTGACTACAAATTCATGAATTTCTCATCTCAAGCATTCGAAAAGTCCACTTCCGTTTCAAAATACGAATCGTGGAACATTTTAATGTTGATCAAGCAACAAAAAGCGTTAAGCACAAAGATGAGAAAAATGATTCAATAAACTCATTAATATAACTAGAAATCAAATCAGAAAAATAAGGGTTTCATCTTGTTACACCCATCCCTAACAAATTGGGTTTAGTTACTCATGACAGAGATAAAGAAGATAGAGATTATAGAATAATTACAAGAAAGATTCATGAATGATTCTTGATCAAACTGCTCCAATGGTGTTAGCAACGACCGTATTTGAGTTTCTCTGCTAGGGCACAAGTCTCCCAACTTCCCAATAGCCAAAAAGATCCCTAGAAAGTGAAAACAATACATTTTAATGAGTGATGTCGCGTGCCACGCACCCCAGGTGCAGCTTTTGCGCTTCAAGTGCGTCCCGACAGAGGCTTCAGCATGAAAATGCGCCCCAGTCGCGGTTGTTGTGCTTCAAGCGCACATCATCTGCTGTCTGACTTATACTGCATTTGTCTCCTCTTTCGAGTCTGAATTTGGTTCCGGTGTCTTTATGAAAGTTGTAGCTATGGATCTTAGCTTTCATTTGCATTTGGTTTGACTTCAATTGAACATCTACGACTCCAGATAAGACTGAAATACTCCACATAGGTAATGTTGATTTCTCGCTAAAATTCAGTGTTGCACTAAAACAAAGAAACAATGCAAAACTACGAAAAATCTCTACTTAATCATGGAAATAAGAACATAAACATTTCATTAATTCCAAGAACTAAAATCAACAAAATATATCAAATAACTCCTTAAATTAACTAATGATTAAAGATAGATAAGACTAATAACAATGAAAAATATGCATATGATGAAGAGTTATCACCTTCAAAATTAAAGATATTAAGGTTGTAACCAATCTGATGGCTAGCAAAGAAATGTTTGTAAAGATAATATCAAAGTTAGCTAGAATATGTAAAACATGTGGGTTCTCGTGTTGAATAGTGTAAGGTAACTTTACCAACGATGTTGGATCTAGCGGAAGAGATTAGACTGCTACAACGTGGTGAATTCGAGTTCAAATCCTTGTTAGGAGAACTATCCATATTTAGTGTTCGACATGCGTCAAATAAATTTACTTCTGATAGAAGGAACCATTGGAAAAAAAAAGTAACTCTCTGTTCTAGTTTGCTCACTAAGACACACAATGGATTTGAGGAATATGTCTATTGTCTCAAGCTTAGTTAATTAATCCATTACCAAAGTCTATCCACATCATTTAAGTTGATCAAACTTAAGTAAAAAAATTCATAAAATCACATGAAAGAGAGATAACAACTACTATTAATTAATCAACTCAAGTCACCACATTTAAACATATCTAGCATGATTAAGAGTGGAAATAGGTTAGGTCGAGCCAAGTTTTACAAGGTCTGAGCTTGACCTTCATTAAAAATGTTAGATCTAGGTCTGACTTATTACCTACCAATGACCCATTGTTAAAGTCTGACCTGACCTTTTTCAAGCCTAACAAGGCCTGAAAGCATGTTTAAAAACATACTTCACTATTATTTTATGAAAGTTAACACCATACTCACCATTAAGCTTTTGTAAATAGATGTACAAGTTAACATACAATGAGCTTAAGTTCTATTTTGATATCTAACATGTTCTTTTAGAGTATCTAAAATTGTATTACTTCATATTTCAATTCTATTTATAAGAATAGTTTTAAATATGTCAAACATTGATGTAAATTAGTATGTTTATACTATAGAAAATGTTAGCAAATTTAACTTGGGTTTCTGCTCCTTGCAGACAAAGTTCTCAACAAGGATTTTGACTATATTCTTGATTGAATCAATGAGAAACTTGTCGTCAGGAAGTCAAATATTTAAATTGAGTCGGTCGAGTTACTCTTGCTAAATATGTACTAACAACTACCCCAATCGACTATATGCAAAATCATTGGACCCCAATGGTGTGTGTAAGAAGATTGATAATAGTGTTTGTAATTTTATTTGGGTAACAAGGCTAGCCATTGGGTGAATTGGATACCATTACTAAACCTAAACATTTAGGTGTTCTTGGTATTCATTCAACTTGGGAAATTAATATTTCTCTTCTTAGAAAGCACGTGTGGGATTTACTATGTAGTCTTGATAAGCTTTGAGTTCAACTGCTCTATGATAAGTACTTGCACCATTTTCATATTTTAAATGCTCAATATAAAGTTGGAGATTCTTACATCTGGTCATCCATTCTTAAAGCCCTAGACACGCTTCATTCGAGCTTCATAGTAAGACTGGCAAAAGTGAGGTTTCCCTATGATGTGATAGTTGGTTAAGTGAAGATTACCGTTGCAATTGAATTCCTTTTGTGCATATTTCAGATATAACTTGCATGTGAAAAATGTTTTTTAGGAAGAACAATGACATTTTAATCGTTAGACTATTGTTCTTCATAAGGACATTCAGCTTCAAATTAGGAATCACTTTTGTTCTGTATATGTCGTTGATATGATTATATAGAGAGAGTCTCCTATTGAGAAGTATTACTCTAGTTTGGCTTATAGGTGGTTGATGAAGAGACAACACAACCGTGGACTCCATGATTGTAGATGGTCTTGGATTTGGAAGCTGAAAATACAAAAAATATTCATTTATGTATTTGGATGATTTGCATTACAGTCTTCCCACCAATCACTTGAGGGTTTGGCGACACTTGACTACTAACCCTTCATGTCATAGATATGACCACCCCTCAGAAACTATTCTTCACACTATTCATCATTGCCTGATATCTAAGGTTATTTGGAACTTGTTGGCTTTGAATCGACATTACCAATTCTATATTTTAGAGTATGAGGAATAGAATACTAACAATCCCTAATCCACCAATGAGATTCTCTTTGCCATTGTTTGTTGGATTATTTGAAACGCTAGGAAATGAGATTTTTGCTGCTGAAAAATGGACACACTAGCTTACATCAATCAAATTAAGACTCTTCATGCCACAACTACTCAATTTTTTGGAATATCTAGTACTTCTCGTAATATTTGTCATGTCTCCTGGTTGCCTCCTCATGGGTACTACGTTAAACTTAATGTTGATGGAAGTTCACTTGGAAATCCAAGTCGTTCCATATTTGAGAGAATCATCAGAATCTCTAGTAGTGAATGAATATCAGTCTACTTCATCTTATTAACAACATTATGAATGATGAGTTAAGGGCTATACTTTGGGGATTGCATTTGGCTTGGAATGTTGGATATAAATATGTTATTTGTGAATCATATTCTCTTACGGCAATTAATATGGTAAAAAATGGAGTCCATTTGTCTCATCCATGTGCTCATATGGTTGATGCTATAAAAAAGTTCAAAGACTTCTAATGAAACCTCTATCTTATCCACACCTTACAGAAAAACAATGTGTGTGAATTGACTTATTAAGAATAGAATTTCACAAGATTCTTAATTATTTTAACTATGTCCAACTATTCTTAATCATCTTGTTCTCTTAGATACTATTGGACATGCAATCCTAAGTAACTAGTTTTTCTCCTTGTTTATATCTCTTATCTATTTTACTCATAAAAGAAATAGTAATAATAGTAATAAACTTAGAGAAGCTTCCATATGGACGCATATTATGCTTCCTTATACTATGTGTCCACGTCAGCAATTATAGCTTAGCAACTTTACAAACAACCAAACAATTTTACTCATAAAAGAAATAGTAATAATAGTAATAAACTTAGAGAAGCTTCCATATGGACGCATATTATGCTTCCTTATGCTATGTGTCCACGTCAGCAATTATAGCTTAGCAACTTTACAAACAACCAAACAATTTTTCTCATAAATTCTATTGTAATCCTGTTGCATTGCAACACTCCATAGCAATTCTTACCATAGTTTTGCAAATTGAAATAAACACCTTCAAGCATTTCAGTTTGGCCTTTGCATGCCCAATTCTTCAACAAAACTCTTATATTAACTTATAACACATACTCTTATATTAACAAACATTTCAAGCAAGGAAATGACCGTAATAACTCTAATTTCAGTTGACCAGATATGGCAAAATAAATTTAAAAATGACTCAAATTATATTGTCACATAAGTTAATCATATATCAACCACAAATTTTGTAGTCTATTAATATATAAGTTCTTATGACAGAACATATAAGGGCCCAAACTTTATATCCTAGTTATTCCACTGACTAAAGGTGTGACACCTAAGTTATTCTCATATGATTGTTTTATGTTTGAGATTAATAATAATCTTTCTTTCTTTATGTTTTATATTTTTCATTTAGGTACAAAATTTATATATGTTGTATTTTTTTTTGGCACAAATTAGGTTTACGAGGTTATTATTGTTATATCTTTTTGAGTTTTGGTTATGTTTAAGTATTTAATTTTCATTTAGGGAACTTCAGTTTGAGCTCATGAAATACTTAGGTTAGACGAGTTGAAAATAAGTATAATTTAAATATTACATTCAAAAAAATTTCCATGTCACTCCTATATCTATAATAATCTTTAGTGTTTATTGTTTAGTCATGATGTAAGTTAGTGATAAAAGTTGCGGTGGTCACACTATTGACGTATGAAGTTGATTATTTTGTAAGGGAAATATAAAGATAGATAGAATTTTATACCTAAAAAAATGATAGATTGTTGGAATATTATGTTTAATTACGTTCCAATACATTTCATTGTCATGATATTAGTAAATTGTTAACAATGACATACATGGAAAAGAGGAAGAAAAGAGACAACCACTCTAGGGTTTCATAACATAGAACGAACCAAGCTTAGGTTAATAGAGTTACAACGAGTATATATATATATATATATAAGAGAATAAAATGTCTAAAATACCCTTACTACTAATATATAATAACATTATCTAACATTTCTCCTCAAAAAACGAAAACGTTTAATGAATGCATCTTTGTGAACAAATCAGCAATCTGTAAGGAAGAAGAGACAAACGGTAGAGTAATGGTTCCATGCTGAAGATGATGACGAGTAAGATGACAATCAATCTCAATGTGTTTGGTGCGTTCATGAAAAACCGAGTTATGAGCAATTTGAATAACACTCTTGTTATCGCAGTGCATCGGAGTTAGCTCAGAAAAAGAGATATCTATATAAGACAAAAGTCAACCCAACCAAATTGTTTTAGCAGTGGTGGATGCCATAGCACGATACTCAGCTTCTATAGAAGAGCGAGAGACAATGTCATGTTTCTTACTATTCCAAGAAATAAGAGAGTCTCCAAGAATGATACAAACTTTGTAGTGGATTTATGATCTGTGGTGTCACCAGCCCAATCAACATCAGAATAAGCACGTATCTCCAATGAGGATGACGATGGAAAGAGAAGGCTTTGAAATTGAGTTCCTCGAAGATAACGAAGAATACGAAGAACTGCTGCCCAATGTACTGTAGTGGGAGAGACAACAAACTGACTAACAACATGAACATCATAAGCAATATCAGGTCTGATAAACATAAGATACATTAAGCTGCCAACCAAAGTACGATACAAAGTGGGATCTGGTAAAGGAACACCATCAAATGGATCATATTTCACATTCAATTCAAGAGGAGTATCTGCTGCTCTAGTATCAAAAAGACGAGCCTGGTCAAGTACTTGGATTGAGAAAGAAGGTAGTCTCTAGGAGAGTAGGCAATTTCAATCCCCAAGAAATAGCGAAGAGTTCCCAAGTCCTTCATCTCAAACTGCTTGGCTAACTATAATTTCAACTCATTGATTCCATTATCATCATCACCTGTAATAATCATATCATCAACATACATAGAAAGTATAATGCGACCATAAGTAGTGGACCTTATAAAAAATGCAGAATCATGTTCACTAGAACGGAAACCAAGAGAACTGATCACAGTAGAGAATTTCTCAAACCAAGCTCGAGGAGCCTGTTTAAGACCATATAGAGCCTTTTTTTAACTTACATACTTCCCTTTGATTATGATAAACTCCTTGTGGAGGGACCATATAGACTTCTTCATGAAGCTCACCATTTAAAAAAGCATTTTTGACATCCATTAGAGAAATATACCATTGACGAATAGATGCAACTGCAATAAGAGTACGAATAGTGGTCATCTTGGCTACAGAAGCAAACGTTTCCTCATAATCCATACCATATTGTTGAGAGAATCCCTTAGCAACAAGACGTGCTTTGTAGCACTCAACTGACCCATATGATTTAGTTTTGATCTTATATACCCAACGAGACCCAATAGCACGTTTTCCAGGAGGAAGAGGTACTAATTCCTAAGTATCAGTTTTGTGCAATGCAGAAAGTTCTTCTGCCATAGCCTACTGCCAAAGAGGATCAAGAATAGCCTCTTCATTGGAAGAGGGCTCAGATATACCGTGAATAGATGTTAAGAAAGAAGCAAACGAAGTTGAGTAGGTGGAATAGACAAAATCAGGTAACTGAGTAGACTTACGTTGACGAGAGGGGTAACGAGGAGGATCAACAATCGCAGGAGGTGGTTGGACAGCCGAGGGGACAAGAGGGATGTCATCATGTGGAGTAGTAGTATTTGTCTTGCAATTATCAACATTACAATCACTAGAAGCATTATCATTAGGACCAAACAGATCAATATGGGTTAGTTTAGATCTCTTAGTAATATGAGAATCAAAGGAAACATAGTAAAAAGGGATGTGCTCAAGAAAAACAAAATTACGAGAAACATAAAGTTTTCTTGCATGAGGATCATAATACGATAACCCTTTTGACCATCCTCATTACCAAGAAAAACACACATGGCTGAACGAGAAGACAACTTACTGCACTCTACTTGATGGCGAAGAACAAAACAAGTAGAACCAAAGACTTTCAAAGAATAGTAAATAGGGATAGAAGAATACAATTTTTCAAAGGGAGACAAACCTGATATGACAGAGGATGGAATTCTATTAATTGCATGAACATCAGTAAAAACGATTTCTCCCCAGAACTCACTAGGAACTGAAGCATGTAAAACACATGTTTTTGATGAAGACAAAGACCAATAATTGTGATCAAAGTAACAAAGCTAAAAAAGAAGTCCAAATATCAAAGTCAACTATAATCAAAGATATTAGATGTTTAATAAATGTAAAGGTACATGATGCAATCAAATATTCCTATATTTCAAAAGTACATGAGAACCATTCATCTTTGCATATGCATAAAAAAGATTTTCATATGTCAAAATTACATTAACAATGTTTAAAAATATAGTTTTTTGACAAAAAGCAATGTCGTATTCGAATACATCATATTGTATTCGAATACAGATGCTAAGTCAGTAGACAAAACTGAACATCTGTATTCGACTACGAAATGTTGTAGCCGAATACAAGTGTTAAGTCAGTAGCTAAGACTGCACATCTGTATTCGACTACAACAGGTTGTAGTCGAATACAAACAACAAGTCAGTGGCAAAATTCACCTAGTTGTATTCGACTACATGGACTTTGTATTCGAATACAAGATGAAAGTTTTGAATAAATCTGAACGCTATAAGAGGTGTATTCGACTACACACATACTGTATTCGAATACAATTGGAAATAATGCAATTTTTCAGATTTTAAATGGTTCTAGATCATTGCATTTGTTCATCAAACCGCTTGAAACAATGGCCATCGATCTGAAGTGATGTCTATGGAATATAAATACCCCTTAGTTTCATATTAATTCACACACAATCCTACTACCAAAACTTTGAACAACTTTGAACAATTTTCTAAAATTTTCTCAAAGTTATTTTTCATATTTCAAGTACTTGCCATACATTTTCATATCATTGAGAAAAGTTCTCAAAGTACACTTGAAATAATATTGGATTGATATCATTGTACAACTATTATATTCTTATTCCAAGTTACAGAACATTTTGTTGAAAATCACTAAAGTGATTATATTGTTTGTAAAAGAAAGTAGTACTTTCTTCAAGTGATCTAATCTAAGATAGTGGTGTGCTATGTTAGAAGTTGTGTAAGAAGTTTGTAGCAGAGATCCTAGAGTGGGATTTGTACATTTTCTCACAATAGTGGAAAAGTATCTTGTAGTGTGCAAGAGGACTGGATGTACTCTTGGTCATAAGGGGAACTAGGATAATATTGCGGTGTCCATTAAATTTTTGCCATTTACTTATTGCCATATACTATCCTAAAGCAGAAAAGTCGATCACCAAATTGCTGAAAACAAGAAAATTTCTAAACACCTAATTCACTCCCCATCTTTTAGGTGCACCTCTATTCTTACAAAGCAGACAACAAAAGGGAACGAGCAATCTCTATAATATGACGGTGTTTCCTTTCACCAACTCCATTTTGTTGAGGAGTATCAGTACAAGATGTCTGGTGGAGGGTGCCATCATAAGCAAGTAATTTAGAGAATTTGTTAGAGGTATATTCACCATTATAACAGCATTATGTTGAATTGTGACCATAGCACGAAACATACGATAAATATAAAAAAATTCAGACCAATTTTTCATAAGATAAATCCAACAATAACTAGTGTAATCATCAATAAACGAAACATAATATATAGATCCACCTTCGGTGAGAACCGGTGATGGACCCCAAACATTAGAGTGAACTAAATAAAAACGCGCTTATGAAACGGAAACATTTTTACTAAACGGTAAAGCTGGAAATTTAGCAAGTTTACAACCACAATAATTTGAAATATCACTGGTTTGTAACTTTTCTAAAGCTCCAACAGAAGTCAAATATTTTAATCTAGAAGCAGAAACATGTCCAAGGCGAGAATGCCATAAATACAAACTAGAAGACGAAGAATTCAAGCAAAAACTAGATAATAAGTCTGCAATAGTTGTTGAGGCTGCAGTATCTGGGACTCACAGGTCATCCAAAACATAAAGTCCCCCATGTCTATGGCATGTCCCAATCAGCCTCCCGAAATGTGGATCCTGCACATAACAAGAAGTGGAAGAAAATATAACTAATAACCAAAATCACATATTTTACTAACAGAAGCAAAACTTAAAGTAAGATCAGGAATATAATAAACATCAGAAAGAGACAAGTTAGGTGTGGAGACAGAACCAATGCCTGCTAATGGCATAAGAGTGTCATCAACAGTCATAACCGACACAGACGAGGCAGGATTCATAGACACAAAAGATTTATCATCATATGTCATATGGTGAGATGCTTCAGAATCAAAAATCCATATAGAAGGAGATATATCTGACATATTAGAACAACTTCAAAAGTAAATATCATCAATTAATTATATTAATTATTTATTAATTAGTAGCCTTAATTTATTTATGATATAATTAAAAAAAATTAAGTAATAAAACTAATTAGAATTAATTTAATAATTTAATATGAACTAAAAAATGAATAGATATTATGGATGATCCAATTTAGACTTTTATCCTATATATAGATTATGATCTTCAAATATATTTGAAGACTAACAAAACATAAGGAGTTCCAATTAAGACATAATCATATGCCAATGATTATTCATTACATTCTCTCTCTCTGTGTTTTAGAATTATTGTTGAAAGACAATATATCCAAATATTTGTATTATCTTGAATAAGCAAAAATGCATGTAGTAGATCATAAAGATATTTATATGCTTGTTTAAATGTTGATTTAGCTTCTACATTAAGTTTATTTCGTCCCTGCAAACATAACATCTTTTTATGTTGGTCTCTGAAATTAATTTTTGAATTTCGTCGTTGTAAAGTCAAAAACCATCATTTTATCCTCTAATGACGTGGCTAAAAAAAATTTAGATGACACTTGAGACTTGTTAAATTTTTAATAATGTGTCAGTGTCACTCTATTTCTCTATTACAAAACCATCACTAGACAAAGACAAAAACTAAAATCATCATCGTACATATGCCATTGAAACCTTGGTTAGCCACGTAATATTTTTTTAACAAAGGTTGACGTTAGTAAAAAAAAGTTACAAGGATCAAAATAACCAAAATAAAAAATCACACTATTTGAATGACTGAAAATAGATTTAAATCTTATAGTTATAATGTGTGTATTGAAGGTTTATGTGATTAGTTATTAAAATTAATTTTAAACTAAGGAGCAATTCATTTATATAGTAAAGAGTAAAGACATGTTATATTTAGGATGACAATAGATGTGCATGAGTAACAATAGTCATCTAGTTGAATAAAAATAATATTAAAATCCTATTTATATCTAAGCAAATATCTCTTTGGTAGATATTTATAGGTTTTGAAGTATTTATGAATATTTGCAGATATCCGTAAATATATTTTTTAAAAAATAAATATTTTTGTGCAAAAATTATTATTATTTTTACAATTATGTAGAACTTTTCATATTCTTTTCACAACACAAAAACTATTAACACATAAATTACTAATATTAATGCATTAAAACAAACAAAATTTATACATCACAAAATTCCATCACAAAAAAATGAATACATCATAAAATAAACAAGATGTATTAGAACATTAACAATTTTAGGAGTAAAAGTGCTTTTAGTACTTGCAATAAGAGTGTATTACAGTTTTAGTTCCTATAAAATTTTATTTTGTTTTTTAATTTGAGTCTTTGTAATTTTAGATTTCTCTATTTTTAATCTTCGGTAACGTCTATTCATCAAAATAATCATTTGACAAATTGATATGACAAACAAACCTTTTTTTGAATGATGTATCAATTTTTATCATTTGACTCATAATCTATGTTTGATTTGATAATAGATTATAATTTGTAACCAAAAGTAAAATAAAAACAGTTGATCCTCAACCTTATCCTTCCCTTCACCACCTCCATTTCAACCCAGCACAAGCCCCACTCCATATCCTCTTCCTCCACCTTTTCTTCCTCAATCTCCCTTTCTAATGTGGAGGATTCAAAATAACTGAATCTTGTTGGAAATGATGAGAAATTAATGGAAGATTGTTGGAAATAATGGTGACATTAATGAGCTAGTGTGGTTGTGAATTGAAAAAAAATGAGAAGTCCCACATAGGAGGGATATCACACACTAGTAGGGTATATAAGGTGGAGGTATGTACCTAGAGGTGTGCCCCAAGTGGTACCCCAATTTTGTGAAGGAGGAAGAACGCATGCAAAGTTGACCACCACACACGCGCGCGCGCCGCCGCCGCCGTCCGTCCGGCCGGGCTCGGGCCTTGTATTATTATTTTTTAGTAAATGAAAATTAATAAATTGTTTAATTAATTTTAAAATTGAATGCTTGCGTTTTATCTCTGATTGTTGCGTTAATTATGTGACTGCCCTCCACCGAGTCTACCTGATGATCTGATCCAGTCTTCATTTTTTGCCAAGTCAAAACCCTAACCCTTGGTGCCACGTAACTGCTGTTGCCCGGTCAAATTTCTAAGTCAAAACCCTAGCGCACGTTTTGGTAGTCAAATGTGTGCATTTTGGGTGGGCAGCAGTTTCGGAGCGCACGTTCTCTAAGGTCAAGGATTGGAGCGCAGGTTTCATGGTCAACTGGAGCGCACGTATCAGAGCTGATGGATCGCACCATTTTCTCTGATCCAGTTGCAATATTCCTCTATAAATAGAGGGCTCTCTTCAGTTGGAAAATCACACCAAAAGCACTCTGCATCTGAGGCTTTTCTCTTTTCTCCCCCGTTCTTACTTCTTCTTCTTCTTTTCTTGAGTGACCTTAGAATTCTGATATAGTGATCTGGGCTATTTTATCCTGGGGACTTGGTGGTTGATAGTCTGCCTTGCACCATTTGTGTAGTGCCTCGAAAGGTCTTAAGAAGAGCGGCCTAGTCTGCCACTCAACCCAGTAATATTTTCGGTGGCATAAATTGTTTTTTTCAAACTTTTTCGAAATTCAAAAATAACAATTTTAAGACATTTCCGAACTGCCATGTCTACCGACCAAATTACTAGGACAGGTTCTTCTGCTTCTGACTACAACAAACCGTTTCGGTTTGAAGGAAGTCACTTCAAACGATGGCAACAAAGGATGTTAGTTTTTCTAACCACGAAAAAACTTGTCAATGTTCTGAAGGATGACATTCGTGTTGTTCCTGAAAAAGCTGAACAAACAGAAAAGGATAAGATAGCTGCTGAATTAACCCAATGGGAACATAATGATTACTTATGTAAGAATTATATTCTGAATGGACTTGCTGATGATCTGTATGATTACTACAGTTCCGGCAGCAATACTGTTAGACATGTTTGGGATGCTCTGAAGAAGAAATATGATATTGAGGAAGCTGGAGCCAAAAAGTATGTTGTTAGCCGCTACCTCAAATATCAAATGACAGATGACAGATCTGTGGAAGCTCAGTCTCATGAAATTTAGAAAATTGCTCACGAAATCATCACTGAAGGTATGTCCTTCGATGAACAGTTTCAAATTGCTGTTATTATTGACAAGCTGCCCCTTGCTTGGAAAGATTTTAAAAATTCTCTTAGGCATAAAACAAAAGAATTCTCTCTAGAAAGTCTGATAACTCGCCTTAGATTTGAGGAAGAATCCCGTAAGCAAGACCAGAAAGATGAAGTTCTTCTTGTGACAAATAACAAGAAAAAGAAATTCATCAGAGCAGTTCTGAAGCCAAACGACAAACAACTAAAGAATCAGAATCGCTCGTCAAAGAACAACAACAAGAATGGGAACCCTCCAAAGACCCCAATTGCAAAGCAGCAACCACCTCCTAGAAATGGCTCTCTCCCTTTTCTCTGTTTTCGCTATAGGAAAGAGGGTCGTATAGCACGCAAGTGTAGGAACAAGGCAGACCCTGCTAATCAGGCTAACTTGACAGAAGAACAATTTGTTGCTATGATAACTGAGATCAACCTTGTTGGTGGATCAGATGGATGGTGGATAGACATTGGCGCCTCCCGCCATGTCTGTTATGATCGTGCTATGTTTAAAACATACACTGATGCTGAAGATAAGAAAGTGTTGTTGGGAGATTCCCACACCACTAATGTTGCTGGTATTGGAGATGTGGAACTAACATTCACCTCTAGAAAGACCTTAATTCTGAAGAATGTCATGCACACTCCAGAAATAAAGAAGAATCTGGTTTCTGGGTTTCTTCTCAATAAGGTAGGGTTTACTTAGACTCTAGGGGCAGATTTGTACACCATTTCTAAAAATAGTATTTTTGTTGGGAAAGGGTACGCCACTGATGGCATGTTTAAATTGAATGTTGAAATCAATAAAATGTTTCCTTCTGCTTACATGTTGTGTGATTTTAATATTTGGCATGCTAGACTCTGTCATATGAATAAAAGTGTGATTTCGAACTTAAGTAACTTAGGCTTAATTCCAAAGTTATCTTTAAAAGATTTTGAAAAATGTGATTTTTGCAGTCAAGCTAAAATAACTAAGAGTTCACATAAATCAGTAGTTAGAGAATCTGAACCCTTAGAATTAATACACTCTGATATATGTGAACTTGATGGGACTTTCACCAGAAATGGAAAATGTTATTTTATTACTTTTATTGACGATTGTTCCGACTATACTTTTATATATCTTATGAAAAATAAAAGTGAAGCGCTTGAAATGTTTAAGATCCTTGTAATTGAAGTTGAAAATCAATTTAGTAAGAAGATTAAGAGATATCGTAGTGATAGAGGAATAGAGTATGATTCTAGATAAATTATTGAGTTTTACAAAACCCAAGGAATTATACATGAAACCACTGAACCATATTCACCTGAAATGAATGGTAAAGCTGAAAGAAAGAATAGAACGCTTACTGAACTTGTTGCTGTTATAATGCTTAATTCTAGTGCTGCCTCTCACTAGTGGGGGGAAATTATCTTGACTGTTTGCTATGTTTTGAATAGAGTTCCTAAATCTAAGAACAAAACATCTCTTTATGAGATAATGAAGAAAAGACATCCCAATTTGTCTTATCTTCGAACTTGGGGTTGTCTGGCCTATTTCAGAATCCCCGATCCCAAGCGAATTAAACTCGCTAGTAGAGCCTATGAATGTGTATTCATTGGGTATGCGGTAAACAGTAAAGCGTATAGGTTTTACGACCTAAATGCGAAAGTTATCATAGAATCAAATGATGTTGACTTCTATGAAAATAAATTCCCTTTCAAATCGAGAAATAGTGGGGGCAGCGAACCTAGTCAAGCTCCTGTGTCAAGAAGCACTGAAAGCAACACACAAGGTGAAACCGAAACTCGAAGGAGCAAGAGAGTAAGAGTGGCTAAAGATTATGGACCTGAATATATGGCATATAATTTAGAAGAGGATCTTGCAAATCTCAAGGAAGCCTTGTCGTCTTTGGATGCAGATTTATGGCAAGAAGTTATAAACGATGAAATGGATTCTCTAGAGTCTAACAAGACCTGGCATTTAGTGGACTTGCCTCCTGGTTGCAAACCTATAGGTTGTAAATGGATTTTGAAAAAGAAACTAAAACCCGATGGATCTATTGATAAGTACAAGGCACACCTTGTAGCCAAAGGTTTTAGACAAAAAGAAAATATAGATTTCTTCGACACCTTTTAACCAGTCACTAGAATAACATCCATCATGGTGCTCATATCACTTGCGGCTATTCATAACCTGGTGATACACCAGATGGATGTAAAAACAACTTTTTTAAATGGTGACCTGGAAGAAGAAATCTATATGGAACAACCTGAAGGTTTTGTAATACATAGGCAAGAAGACAAGGTCTGTTAGTTAGATAAGTCTATGTATGGTCTTAAACAAGCTCCTAAGCAATGGCATGAAAAATTTGACAATTTGATTTTTTCGAATGAGTTTAAAGTGAATGAAAGTGACAAATGTATTTATTACAAATTTGAAAATGGCATTTGCACTAACATATGTCTCTATGTAGACGACTTACTCATATTTGGTTCAAACATTCATGCCGTTAATAATGTGAAATCACTGTTGAGTAACAACTTTGATATGAAAGACCTCGGAGAAACGAGTGTAATCTTTGGAATAAAGATTACTAGGTTAGAAAAGGGAATTTCTATGGATCAATCTCACTATGTTGAAAAGATCCTAAAGAAATATAATTACTTTGACTGTAAACCTGCTTGCACACCATATGATCCAAGTGTGAAACTTTTCAAGAACATTGGTGAAGGTGTTAGACAAACTGAATATGCGAGCATCATTGGCAGCCTCAGGTATTCCACTGATTGTACTAGACCCGACATTGCCTATGTCATGGGATTGTTGTGCAGGTTTACTAGAAGACCTAGTATGGAGCATTGGCACGCTAACGAAAGAGTCATGAGATACCTTAAAAGGACCATGAGTCTCGGATTACATCATCAAAGATTTCCTGCTGTACTTGAAGGATACAGTGATGCTGATTGGAACACCTTATCAGATGATTCCAAAGCAACCAATGGCTAGATTTTCATTATAGCCGGTGGTGCTGTATCTTGGAAATTGAAGAAACAGACGATACTGGCTCAGTCTACTAAATAGTCTGAAATGATAGCACTAATTACCGCTAGTGAAGAAGCAAGCTGGTTGAGATGCTTGTAACTGTGGTCCTTTTATGGTACCGCGGCTGTTGCAAAAATTGAGAACCGTTATTACAACGGCAAGAGATGACAAATACGTCGTAAGCACAACACAGTTAGAGAATTACTTTCTAAAGGAGCTGTTATAGTGGATCATGTACACACTGATTAAAATTTAGCGGATCCTTTGACGAAAGGATTAGCTAGAGAGAAAGTCCTAAATACATCCAAAAGGATGAGACTAATGCCTATAGATCAATGAGTCACTTATGATGGTAACCCGACCTAAAAGACTGAAGATCTGAAGAATTAGGTTCAATGGGTAATAACAAGTCATAGTGATATGAGATGAACATGCTATTTTATATATGAGAGAAGCATGATTCCTGAAGCGATATAAGGATGAGATAATAGAAACTCTTAATGAGATCTATACTCTATGTGGAGTGGAGTACCTAGCGACAGGAGTACTCTTGATAGACTCACATATGTGAATGTGGAATTGGGGGCCGCTTCCTATGGAATTTCGAGGAAGAATTCCTAGAGCGTTCACTATATTGGGATACACGTGCATGGCCTTAAATGCACGAGCTTTTGAGAATACACCCAATGATAAGGTTGTGTGTGGGTCTGATGTCAGAGATAGAGTTCAAGACTATGAGTCACTCTTGTTGAATCTGAATCTTACTTGCTATGCAAAGGTTCAAGTCAAGAGACACATTTGTTTATGCACAATCTTATAGAAGCGTTTGACGCGATTTCTGAAAACTTTTTTTTTTTTTTAAATTCAAGTGAAGGATTGTTGGAAATGATGAGAAATTAATGAAAGATTGTTGGAAATAATGGTGACATTAATGAGCTAGTGTGATTGTGAATTGAAAAAAAATGAGGAGTCCCACATAGGAGGGATATCACACACTAGTAGGGTATATAAGGTGGAGGTATGTACCTTGTGGTGTGCCCCAAGGGGTACCCCAATTTTGTGAAGCAAGAAGAACGCATGCAAAGTTGACCACCACACACGCGCGCGCGCCGCTGTTTGTTCGGACGGCTCGGCTCGGCCGGGCTTGGGCCTGGGTCTGGGCCTTGGCTTTGGTCTTGGGTATATTATTATTTTTTAGTAAATGAAAATTAATAAATTATTTGATTAATTTTAAAATTGAATGCTTGCGTTTAATCTCTGATTGTTGCGTTAATTATGTGACTGCCCTCCACTAAGTCTACCCGATGATCTGATCCAGTCTTCCCTTTTTGCCCGGTCAAATTTCTAAGTCAAAACCCTATCGCACATTTTGGTAGTCAAATGCGCACATTTTGGGTGGGTAACAGTTTCAGAGCCCACGTTCTCTGAGGTCAAGGATTGGAGTGCAGGTTTCATGGTCAACTCGAGCGCACGTATCAGAGCTGATGGATCGCACCATTTTCTCTAATCTAGTTGTGGAATTCCTCTATAAATAGAGGGCTCTCCTCAGTTGGAAAATCACACCAAAAGCACTCCGCATCTGAGGCTTTTCTCTCTTCTCCCCCTTTCTTACTTCTTCTTCTTCTTCTTCTTCTTTTCTTGAGTGGCCTTAGTGCCATATTAAGAGTGGTAGTCGTTAGACTGCCATATTGAGGGTGTAATTCTAAAACGGTTATTCTACGGTGCAGTAGAATTCTGATACAATGATCTGGGCTGTTTTATCCTGGGGACTTCGTGGTTGATAGTCTGCCTTGCACCATTTGGGCAGTGTCTCGAAACGTCTTAAAGAGAGCGACCTAGTCCGCGACTCAACCCAGTAATATTTTCGGTGGCATAAATTGTTTTTTCAAAATTTTTCAAAATTCAAAAATAACAATTAATTTCAATATCCCGCTACTGTATCCATTAACAAAATAGCTAGTTTCAACTCCAAGTTAAAATTAAATAACCTTTTCTTTATCATTTATAATTTTTAATATTTTTAGATTAGAGATATTTTTGTAAGATGAGAATTTGTAAGACCACATGTGATAAGGACGTTAAGAGCATGAAGATGATCCATATTTTAATAGATTAAAATGAACATTATTTATTTTAATTTGATTTGTAATAATTCTTAGTTTTCTTTGATTTGGAATTGTAATAGTTTTATTATAGATTTAGTTTATGTTATGTGTAAATGAAGATACTTTACTTCCTTACATTAAGTTTATTTTAGAAAAAAATAAGATGTAAGCCCAATATGGGCCTAGAGAATGGTGTCACTTATGGTCCATTTAGGTTTAGAGATAGACTTACTATAAATATGCATTTGTAACCTCATTGAGGGGGGATTCTGAACATTATTTTTGTGAGGCTATGCTCTCTAGAGTTTTTGAAAGAATTTACTTTAAACTTATCAAAGTTGTTAATTCTTGTGATGTTCTTTTTGGCTTATCAATCCCTAGATTGTGGCACCATTTTGTTCTTGGTTCGTTTGCTGAATAATAATTTTGAGCTCCCTTTACATCAAACTCTAATACACAAATTCTACTAATTTTCGTGTTTAGTAACCTGCGATCATATCTCGAGTTCTACATACTTGTTTTCGGTGATTCAATAGCCTAACTTGCATTTCGAAATGTCATCTTTCACCTCATTTTGGAATCGTCCGATTATGAGTTTCGTAGCTTCGGTTATCGCGTTCTCTAGCAAAACATGATTTCGTCTCCAATCTGTAAGTTTTCAACCTAGAACGATCCTTAAAGTGATTCATGACAAACAAGATCATATCAATATGTGAAGGTTTGATAACTCATTAGTTTACTTGTAAATAAAATTGGAGCCAAGAGCATTTTAGTGGGTCGTTCAGATAAACCCAACTCAAGGGTTTCGATTTCATTCTCTTCCTATTATTGCTAATTATTGGGTTTGGGAAATGGTGGGGATGGATTTGGGGTTGAGTAGCAGATGTAGGTGATAGAGGTTAGGATAAGGTTGAGGAAAAAATGGCGATGGTGGGGGTGAGTTGGGTAGGAGATGTGAAGAAGATGAAGTGTTTTTATTTTATTTTAAATGATGAGTCAAATAATAAAAATTGTTACATCTTTAAAAAATAATAAGAAAGTTTTTTGTTTGCCACATAATCATTGTGTGACAAATAGATATTACAAAGTGGAGGAATTTTAAATTACAAGACTAAATTAAAAAAATAATATTACAGAGCTTAAAATTGTATTAGACCTATATTACAAGGACCAAGAGTACTATTAACCCATAATTCTATTAAGCTTAAATTTATGATTGACCCATGTAAATATACATCTTTTGTTTGTTTTAGTCCTGATTGATTTTTTTATTTAAATTTTGTCATTGTAAATATTTTTTTTTGTTTTACTGTCTTTGTGCTTTTGCTTTAGTATTTGTAAAATTGGTTTTTATTGAAAATGGTCCATAAAATTCTTTATACCGCTAATAATTGAAAGACTAAAATCAAATATTATATATATTGTCAACATTCATTCTAATCAAAACCAATTTTGAGACTAAAATAAAAGAGCAAGATGAAATACAAACAAAAAATATTTGTAGGAATCAAAATCAAACAAAAAAACTTATAAAGACTAAAACTAAAAAGCCCATAATTGTAGGAACCAATTACTTATTTAAACATTTTATTAAACAAATATAACATATACAAGTACTATTACATCCATCACTATAGACATTAACTAACAAATACTTAAAATATATATTTATTTTATTTGTGAGTACTCATTAAACTATGTCTGATGAGCCGTTGCAAATTTTATACATGGATACTCATAGATAAGGATTTTTTGTTAGTCCTACTTATACTCAACATATTTCTTTGT
>JBBPBP010000004.1:50413733-50430929 GCA_037974735.1 Cicer chorassanicum
GAACTCTAACTATCTTTAACATTAAATATCCCCACTATCTTATATGTACTTATTATTATACTTTCAACTTAAAAAATGTCAAAAAGATGTCGAAAAAGATACTTGTTAAAAAGAATTTAAAACTATGAAAAATGACTAAAAATAATATGAAATTTCTAAGTCCATCGCTGAAAAAAATATGAAATGCTAAAAATATATCAAATGAAAAATATGATTTTTTCATTTAACTATTTATTATAATTCAACATCTAGAAAAATTCTTTTTAGCACGTATGCTAAAACTTCTTCTCAAGAGCTTTTATGAAGTAGATTTATTTGAGTTGCCATAAATATTTATGTTTTATTTACCATCGGTAACATTATATGAAAGAAATAACTGGAACTCCTTATATATGTAGAACCATTTTTTTTATCTTAGAAACAATTTTGCTCATTTTTGTTGTTGTTGGTTAAAACGTTGAAACTTTAAAGTAATCTTCAACACTCTCTTGAAGATGTAGATATTGAATTTTTCCAAACTTCTCTTGCTTCTCTTCGTATTCTTTTTGTCTACACGGCCATTGAAAAATATTTTTGAAGCTTTACAATGACAAATTAATGACTTAAAAGTAATCTTCAACACTCTCTTTAAAGTAATCTTCAACACTCTCTTGAAGATGTAGATATTGAATTTTTCTAAACTTCTCTTGCTTCTCTTCGTATTCTTTTTGTCTACACGGCCATTGAAAAATATTTTTGAAGCTTTACAATGACAAATTAATGACTTAAATATAATTTTGGTCCTTTAAATTTCATCTAAAATTTATTTTGGTCTTTTATTTTTTTAATTCATTTTGGTCTTTTATCTTTTATAAGTGGTGTATTTTAGTCATTTTCATCATAACTCTTTCAAACAACTGTATAATTATTGTCATGAACTATTGAGATCAAATCTTGGATTAGCTGTAAAGTTAAGTGTGCAATCTTAATAAGGATGAAGTGAAAATACAGTAAACTCTGATAAATGTCATTTGTTTCAAAGAGTTTACATGTGTTTGAAAGCATGAAAGAATAATTTTTTCAAGTGCAAGCATGTTATTTGGTTAAATATATATTTTTTTGAAATATTATTATATTAGATACATATTGACAACTATTATAAGGGAATTCAATGGCTGAATGTTATTATAAATTTTGTTGTGATTGTGATAAGGATTAAAATACATCACTTATAAAAGATACATGACCAAAATGAATTAAAATAAAGATAAATAACCAAAACAAATATTAGGTAAAAAATAAATGACCAAAATTAAATTAAAACGTAAATTAATAAATAAACTATAATACCATGTTAGAATCATGCTATTAGCCATGGAAGAGAGAAAATAAATTATGGTATATCCGCCTCACAACTTGTACTTTGTCATTAACATCTTCTCCATAAAATCAATTTTGAATTAAGGTCATAACATTTGCTAACAAGCTTTCCATATGCTTAGCTTTGTCACGTAACTTTTCATTTTTAGACACACAAACATTCAATTTTTTAGATTTAGAAATCTTGCCCACACATCATACACCTCCCTTTTTTTAGATCCTTGAACTTAAAAAAAATATGTCATCCTTCCACTACATAGAGACTTGGATGATTTGGGTTGATTGAGATGTTTCATCTAATTACTATATTTGTTTAGTTATTGTTGAAACACAAATGCACAAAAGATAATTACTTATCGGCCAACTAACATCTATATCCAGTTTAGCTTCTTATAGTGATAGTTTTCTCTACTAGGTATATGTTACCTATACCAACGGTCTATCTTTAGTTTGTAGCTATATGTAATTATAAATACAGTTTGTAATGGTTGTCATTATAAATGTTTTGTAATGGTTGTCATTATAAATGTTCAAAGGTATATTTTAAACTGCATAAATTGCATTAAAATTTTTTCTAAGTGATTTTTAACTTTGTAAATCAATTCACAGGTTTGTAAGCCGAGTTACTGAGAATTGAAACTCATTCTTGATGTTTCAGACTCTGCGAATCAACTAACATAAGTTGTGGACATTTAAGAAACATTTGATTGATTCACATTACCTACAAAGTTATTTTTTGAAAGTTACAAAACAAACAATTTAGGGTGCATTGTACTTGGGTAAACTAACTCATGTATCTTTATATATTGGTATGAATCGTCATTGTAACTAAGAACAATTTCACCTATTCATCATTTTCATGCACTCAAGATCATAATATTGATTAAACACTTTTTTTGATTCAAATCTTATTTGTGAGTGAATTTTTGGGTGAGAAACATCAAGAGTGGGGTATTGCTATTTGAGGTGATTGTTCTAAACATGGGCGATCAAGAGGATGATAGACATCGGTTGAAGATCTGAAGAGGACTTTCTTCATGGTCTAGAATGGAATTTACTCTAGGTGCTATCTTGCAAGTCTAAAGGGTTGTTTTCATCTTGAAGATAATTGTTCATATTTATTTTAAAGGTTGTTTCAAGAAATTTGGTATAGAGCTTTTAAAGAAGAAAGAGTTGGTGTACAAGCTTTGTAACAATTATCGACGGATTTGGATAACATTATATCATAGTAAAGGATGAAACTTTCATGATTGAATGAGAAAAGATGTACTCTACACGAGAGGAAGAAGTAGATGAACTAATATAAAAATCAATGTGTGTTTTTCTCTTTTCCTCAACTCTTTACATTCTGCATTTATGTTTGTGATATTTTTTGTTTCTTATTGATCGGTGGTGCTAAATCTGTTTTTATGGTTTTCGAATGATATAAAGATTAGTCACTTTGGTAATTTTGTTTTGAAGCATTTTCATTATTTGAATTGTTGCTTTGGAGAACTGTTTTAAACTTACATCAACAATTGTGAAATTTGTTCAATATTGAATTTTCTATGTACTTTGATCCTATATCATTTGTGCATCAAATTAAGGCATTCTAGTTTGCTTCATATTTGATTGAATTATTTCAATTATCCTTGATTCAATCAAACTGTTTTTCTTATGTAAAATCATTTTTTCAATTTGGAATGAATAATTGCAATACCAAAAATAATTTTAAAAATGCAACCTTTACCAACAAATAAGTACTCTATTCGATCACATTTTCAAATAATTTCTACTGTGTGATTGAAATCCTTTGAAAAGTTGAGACTCTATTTTACCACCCTTCTAGATTTCATAAACCATCTCAACTAACAAGTGGTATCAAGAGCCGATTCTTAGTTTTATAAAACTAACAACTGTAAGAATTATTGAAATGACTAATAATATGATTCTATAACATGAGAGATTGAATAAAAGAGCACCGATTTTCAAAGGTGATGCCTATTCATATTGAAAAGAACAATGAAAATCCATATCATTTTTATGATTTTGGCATCTAGAAATCAATCGAAAAATTATCATTTGTTCCAAAAATAATTTGTGATGGTGTTGTAGTTGATAAACCCGAAATGGATTGGACATATATTATCTCAAGAAAAAGATACAATACGATTGAAAAGTTAATAATATTATTATGTCTGCTCTTGGACAAGATGAATATTATAAAGTTTTTCATTGTAAAATTGTTTAAGAAATATTGAAAACCTTTGAGGTCACACTTAAGGGTACATGTGAAGTTAAATGTGTTAGAATTAATACATTTACACAAGAGTATGGACAATTTCACATGAAGCAAGGAGAAACTACTGTCGACTTCGAAAAAGGATTCTAACATTTTATGAATCATTTGACTGCACTTGAAAAAACTTTTTCAAATGAAGATTTAACTAATAAAATTATGAGATTTAGTAGTGGCAACCAAAGTTAACAATTATTGTTGAGTCGCAGAGCTTAGCAACAATGATCGCAACTACATTATTTTAAAAATTGAAGGAACATGAATAAGAGCTCAATTGGTTAAGCGCACATGAAGAAGAAAAAGAAAAAGAAAGAAAAGAAGAGTATAACCTTTGCAGACTCATACTCAAGGTAAAAAAAGAATGATAGTTTCGACAATATTGATTTGAAAATAGATGACTCAAGTGATGAAGAATTTAGTCTCTTTGTTAAAAGGTATAACAAATTTCTTCAGAGAAAAGGAATGAAAAAATGGCAAGTCAAGGATATAAAGTAAGAAGGACAACAATAACACTTCGGTCACTTCCTTTGAATGTCAAAAAGTCTAGATACATCGAGCTGTAATATCCGGAATATCTTAAGTGATAAAATAATATATATATATAGCCTTGGAGGATAGTGATAAAACCTCAAGTGAAAGGTTTGACAATGACGACATCGCAAACTTGTGTTTCATGGCTAAAAACCATAGATAAGAGGTTAGTGACGATAAATCTAACTTTTTACCTGCTTATTGTCAATTACAAGATGCATTTGAGGAACTCAACAAGGAGGCTAATAATATACTAAATTAATGTCTTATAATAGAACCATTTTAAATTTAGAAAATCAAATAGCAAGCTTGAAAAAAAATTGTCTAAAACTTTGAAGCTGTTATGAATATATGGTGGATATCCCTTTCAATATCCATGAGTTAATGTCTTAATCCTTAATATTAGTGGAACCCTTAATATAAGCGGATTGCTAATGGATGATTATGATTAACCACTCATGTACTTATAAGTTACAAGATGTATGTCATATAAATAAGACTCATGTGATATTGTAAATGATACATGTTGATGAGCATAATACAACTCTTACTCTCTCATTCTATCTTTCTCTTTTCTATCTATTGATCTATATTTTGTTATAGTTTTGATTAATTTCATAACACGTTATCAACACGATTCTCTATCATAATGAATTTTTTTTTGAAGGTTACATTGCAAGAATACTACTTCATTATATTAATTTAATTCTAATATTGTTACTATCTTTGCTCTCATTAATTTTTCATGTCAATTATTTTTATTTTGCATATAAATTTTATTAAGAAATTTCTGTCTTTTATAACTATCACATATTTCTTTGTTTATAAAGAATTTAACAAGAATAAACTATGCTTTGTATAAACAATTTGTTCTCATAAATTTAATTAATTTAATCTTGTTACTATGTTTGCTCTCATTAAAATTTTTCATGTCAATTATTTTTATTTTGCATATAAATTTTGTTCAGAAATTTTTTTGTTTTTATAATTATCACATATTTCTTTATTAGCTTTTGTTAAAATATGGAAGAATTTAACATTAAAAGTATCTTTGAAGGATTGTTAAAATAATAATTTTTTTAATCCTTGTTTATGAAGATCATATGTGATATGTAACACTCTGATTTTTAACAGCGCGAATGTATTTTTTTTTTTTCAAAAATAAATCAATAAAACTATGGCGTAACACAAACGACCAAAATCATTATTAATTACATCATAATTACAACAAACTAAAATAGTTTTTAAGACAATACTCCAAAATATCCAAATATAAAAATACACTGGGACTATGAGACCTATCAGACATTGCTCATACCCCTGGGGTATTCTCGGCAGACACCTGTACAAAGTACTGCTCCAAGAAATACTAATCCCCCATGGTCACGTAAAAAAACGAACATGGACCCACCAAAATAAATGTCAACTGACCGTATAAGTTATAGATACAATCATCCCAAAATAAAATAAGTACAACCACCAAAAGAAAGACATCAAGTCCATATACAACAAAAACTAATCTGATCATACTCTAGCAACTACAATAACACGGGTGACCTCCACACACTCCGCAAGTCCCTTATGACACAGTATCCATCTTCGAGGTAACCTCCTCCTCATCAACATCCATAGACGGATCGGTCTCCTTAGAATTCAGATCCACCCACGAGATAAGTGGTTTCGACGACGCTAGAATCTCAAAACAGTCCACTACTTCACTAACAGTCGGTAAGGGATCATTCACTGGAAATCGAAGCTCTGACTCGACCCGCCTAGATGGTCTTGCAATCTCTCGCTCCACTGGCATCGGCCCATTATCCTTTTCACCAGTCCCAAGTCCAAGCACTGTATCCCCAACTCTTATAGTGGCCTCCACCTCAACTCTAACTGAGGAATCCTCTGCATCCTCACATGCTCCACTCATCCTGATCACCAATCCTGCAGGTACTGGATAGTCGATCTTCTCACAAGTGAGCTCCATGAGATATACTGCCCTAGCTCCCCTACTTGTCCTCACTACCCTCCCCGTATAAGTAGCCCTGCTTGAGATGGGGTCATATACCCAAGCAGTCGGCGAGTCTCGATCAGGAAAGTCTAACAACATTTCCGTCGTCAAGGTAACAGTCGGTGGAATGAACTCAGGTATCATCTGAGAGCAAAGCCCAATTTCCACAATAATGTAAAGGGTCACCAACTGAAATTAATAAATAACATTTAGCGAAAAACTTATGTTTTTAATGCTCAAGAGAATCTTTCATATGTCAAAAATGCATAAACAATGTTGGAAAATGAAGTTTTTAACAAAATTGCACTGTCGTATTCGAATATAGCATATCGTAGCCGAATACGACAAGACAAGTCAATAGCTAAAACTGAACATCTGTATTCGAATACGACATGATGTAGCTGAATACGTGTATTCGAATACGACAGGACAAGTCAGTAGCAAAAATGCAATCTCGTATTCAAATACAACATGGTCGTAGCCGAATAGAAAATCAAGTCAGTGGCAAAATTAACTAATTTGTATTTGAATACGAGGTTTTCGTATTCGAATACGATATTAAAATTTCAAATAAAAACTGAACGTTACAGATGTGTATTCGAATACACACTAGATGTAGCCGAATACAACTGCGGAAAAAAAATGCAGGTTTCAGTTTAGAAATGGTTCTGAATCATTTAACATTCACGATAAAAAGACAAGCAATAACACTTAGCAATAACGGCATAATATCAACAACAACAGAACATGTATATACAATCATCACATTGTAACAAGCATGACTCGCGAGTCAAGCACTCTAATGCAATGCGTATATGCCAATGCACATGATTCTAGAACTTTGTGGCCCATTGCAGTTACCACTGACACTGTGGCCCATCACGGTCACCACAAGCTATGAAATGCATGAGCATACTCTGACTCTTTTCACCATAATCATTAAGTAAATGCAGCTATTAAAAGATTCTCCATTTTTAATACTCATTTAACACTAACGATTTTTTCAAACTTATCACAGAGCATACTCAAAACATTTTTTTCCCTAAATAAAATTCATAACACACATATCAACAGTTATGAATACATAATCACTTTAAACTCAATTTCCACAAATTCACACATTGAACACACACATTAATCACATCAAATTTAATCGTAATTTCATAACATATAACAAAGCGTATTTTCACTCAAAATATATATATATATATATATATATATATATATATATATATATATATATATATATATATATATATATATATATATATTCACGTCGAAATTGATTTTTCACCCAATCACACCTAAAACATACATCAAACACACATATAGAGTCCTTATATGCAAACTAGAAATTTGGAAGAAGCCTTTACCTTCGTTATCGCTTTCTCAA
The DNA here is from genome assembly GCA_037974735.1 of Cicer chorassanicum. Taxonomy (NCBI): domain Eukaryota; kingdom Viridiplantae; phylum Streptophyta; class Magnoliopsida; order Fabales; family Fabaceae; genus Cicer; species Cicer chorassanicum. The sequence continues at coordinate 50,421,300 of JBBPBP010000004.1, forward strand.
CCGTTTCTGCTACCGCGATCAAATACTGCGAAAAATCCCGCTCGCATCGTCACCTCAAAAGTTAGCTCACAAGCACCGTAGAGTGGAGAGGAGTAACTTTCCCTCTTGACACTTCTCGAATGAAAGCTTAGATCTAGGAGAGAAATTGAGGTTTATGTTTGGTTGTTTTGAAAACTACCAACACAATTTTGCTTTTTTATCGAAACAGAAAAGAAAGAAAAAGAAGAAGTTCGCGAGGCTGGGGAAAATGGTTTTTGCTTTTTTGATCATTTCTTTTCTTTCTCCTCTCTCTCTCTCTCTCACACACACACACACACACGCATGCACACACACACATTATTAAAACCAATTCACAAATATCTAAATACTCTTACACACATCACTTCACTCACATCTCAACCTATTTTTATAAAAATATCTACTCTCGTCGCAACTCAATTGACAGATAAATTTATCACCAACGAGTGATATTTTAAAAAAATGTCCAGTATTAAATTCTTCGCAACAATAAATTATTCTTCGACAAATAATTTTAATCGGGTCTCAAAATATATATATATAAAAATATACACATATATTAAACATATTAAAACTCTAACCAAATATGTTTTTGGTACTTGATTCACAAAATAAAATAAAATTGAGCTAAATGCCTCAGCAATTCAACACAAAACACACTAAAATTGCATAAATTAGAATTTAAAAACTAAGGGTCTTACATGATATTGTTCCTGAAGAACTCAAAAGTTAAAATTAAATCACCCTAGAAGGATTACTCACAGAAGAATTTGTGATTAAGAAGAATGATCTGTGATTAAAGCGTCCCTGAAGGATCACTCAAGGAATGAGTTTTCTTGAACAACATTATTGAAGATATGTGGATGAGTTCTCGAAGAACTAGACCATGATTAAACTACAAGATTTATTTGAAGTAGCACTCAAATATGCTCTTGAAGTAGCAATATCGAGAAAAATACTTTTAAGAATATTTAAAAGCTTAGTTACATTTGTCATTGAACAAAAAAAATGAGTGGTTGATTAAAAATGTGGAAGGTCACATGATACTTTTTGTTTTATATATACCAATGTTGTGGTTATTTTGAAATTATAGAGATTTCCATTGATGTGATATTGATGTATTACATGTGAAAGTGATAAAAATTTCACGAGTATGATTTATGGTTATGATATTTATTTTTCTTAAAAGTGGTGAAGTAAATTGTTATTAGTATAATAGTATATTAACTCATATATATTGTGGTGATGTTTAATACCTCAAATAAAACTTATAGTCACGTGATATGGTTAGAATTATTTGTAGAAAGATCATTTTATGGGAAGAAATAAAAGAAAGAACATGTGATATGGTTGGCTTGTTCCTAAAAAGATTATATATTTTCATGTTCTTATTTTCCTTTGTCATTATTTATTATTTTCTTCTCTTTATATGTTATCTTAATGTTGTACTCCCTCCGTCTCATAATAAGTTTCATTTAAAATTTTCGCACACATATTAAAAAATGCAATATTTAGAAGAAAGAGCGAAATCATTTTACCAAACTATCTATCTTAAATATTGATGGATTTTTCACTATTTTCAATGCAACGTATAATAATATTTTCGAAGTTGTGTATATATTAATCATAGAATAGTAGAATAGGATAAAAATAACTAAAGTTGTATTGAAAATTGTGAATGACATTCATTTTAAGATATTCTTTTTTTGTTAAAGTAATATTCATTGTGAAACAGAGGGCGTAAAAAGGAGTGAAATCATGATGATTATACATGTTATATGTCCAATTTCTTTTAAGGATTACAAATGAATTCAAATCAAGACAAATATTTATGTACGTAGAAACATCATTTCATGGGAAGAAATGATAAGAAAAAAATTGGTATATTTGGCGAATTCCTAAAGAACTAGATCTTTTATGTTCTTATTTTAGTTTAACTTCTCTAAAAATACTTCTTACTTGTGATTTGAATTCTAAGATATTATTTTGTAGAGAGAAAGAATAAAAAGAATTAGATCATTTTTTTTTGTTCTTATTCTTCTTGTTGTCTTGTACCAAGTACAAAATGATATTGGTAATACTTACTAGTTTTATGTCAAAATTTTAATAAGAATTACAAACAAAATATTTGTCTTATACCTTCTACATGTAAGTCATGAGTAGTAATATATGAACAATTTTTTTAAGTTTTCTTAATCTAATTATCTTAAAAACTATTATTGGTTTTGTGTTGTTGAATAAGATTTAATATTCAAATATTTATTATGGAAGTTATTTGAGTAATTTTGATTTTACATATGAATTGTTGATATTTATATATCTGGAGATAAATTTTATTGATAATATGAGTTGCTAAGTTATTTTCTTGAAATTCTCACATTTTATTTCATGTGTATATTTTGAGCAGTTTCTAATGAGCAAATAAATATTTTATCGTATTTTGATTTATTTTATAGTTTATAATTATTTAAATAAAATATGTAGATATGATGTATTGATACACATATAATAAATTAAGTCTTTACAATATCTATATAAAGTTTTATTTAGAATACAAAATTTTGAAAGATATAATCGACTATTATTAATTTAAAGGGATTAAAACAATTGAAACACATATCATAAGGTTGTATTTGTGAATATATATAAGGTTGTATTTGTGAATCAACACACTGATTATGCGGATCAATACATCAATCATAAATAAAATGGTGATGTATGTTTGTTGTCAACTCACAACCATAAGTTTAAGAGATTGTCGTGTCAACTAATTTGACTACAAGATCTCTTTGATAATTATCTAGAAAGAATTTAGAAAGTAATAAATATTTGTTGAATTTGATATTGAACATCATATAGCATATGTTCATATGCAAAAATGGACCTAAAGATCCTTTCTTTAGACGTCTAAAGTTAATTGTATTACCAATAATTATGAGATCATAACTTCTAAATTCTACTTTGGGAATGTGCAATCAGATATGTTGAGATATTGATTGGTATCAAGCCAACAAGTTAATATATGTAAGTGTTTCCCTTAACTTACAATCAGATATGTAAGTGTTAATATATGACAAAAATCCTTAAACAAAGAAAAGGAGCCAAAAAGTAAGATGACCCATATGAAGATATCAAAATTTCAAAAGAGTACTTTGACATGATTTTTCAGTTTCAGAAGAACTAATTAGGTACTTGAAATTTGTGAAAATAAAGAGATCTCAATAAATTAAATTATGTTAAGAATGAAATATGATGGAACCGAAATAAAGTCAAAATTGGCAATAATTTTCTTATAATTTAGTACTATATGTGATAAATAATAATGAGTATCATGAATTAAAGTTTATTAAAGATTATAGAGAAAGAAAAAAAACTTCGAAAATAGAAAGAAACAATATAGTGAAATTAAGCTCACTTTGCAAAACGAAATGTTTTTGGACTTGAAGTCTGCACATATGAAGATACATATATTCAAAAAGAAAATGAGAATGGTGAAATACATATATTCAAAAGTATTGGCAAAAGAGTATAATTGATTTTGAATTGACATATTGATCTGAAGTGAACTCAAAAACTTTTTTCATACTTGATTAAGTTTAGTAGCACAAAAAATACTCAATTTACATATGAAAGATGCATTACAATGTATTTATATGGATCACTTGATAGTTATACTTAATTTTTTATGAGACAAACAATTTGTGTTCTTGAAGAGATTGTTTAATAAAGAATAGTATTTGAGAAAATCATGAAGCTTATATAGCCAAAGTATTAATATGGTTCTATATGGACAAATGACAATTTTTTGTGTACTTCAATGGTTCTAAGGTCAATAGATGTCAACAAAGATCACTTTTAGAACTTGAGAAAATGAGGGAAAACTAATTGGTCCCGAACTAACATATTTTAGTTCAATTTGGAGACAATATGGAACCTTGCTAATTGTACATATTTTGATATATTATTTGTTGACAATCTATTAACAATATACAATTCTTCACCACACGAAGACATTGGGACGAAGTCAAACATATATTTTGTCACCTTAGATATGCAGATTATTTGTCTAATCCTCATAATGACATTTTATCATTGCATGAGGCAAGTTAATTTTGTGGAGATATGTGATTCTACACATACAAGAAACTTGTGGTTTTTCTTCTAAAAATGAGTTATTTCAACAATTCAATGTGAAGATAAAAGCGCATGCACAACTAATTTGGAGAAAAGTATAATAAAGAAGATATAACAAATATTTCTACAAAGTCACCATCAAGTGAAGCTTTTGAGCAACAAGTACCAAAGATTAATTGGTCTTCGTTGTCTCAAATATAATTGCCTCCATGAGAGGGAGAAATAATTGTGTTATGCGCTCTTTTGAATGTACCCAAATTTAATAATGGCAATAACTCTTTAATCAAAAAAGAGGTACCTGAAGAGGTGAGAGAATACTTGGAGCCTAGAGAGACAGATAAAAGAATACTTGGAGCTTGAAAAGGCAGGGAAAAGAATACTCATAGCTTGAAGAGGCAGAACAAAAAATATTTGTATGCTATTGATTTAATAGCAGATTAAGTCCTCGACTGTACTGAGGTAAAATCTCTCTGTAAGGGGATGACTAGATGTAACAATAGTTGTTGTGAACTAGTATCAAAATACTTGTGCCTCTTCTCTTTCTCGACTCTATTATTTGTTTTAAATTCCTTATGATTTAACTTTATTTTACTAAAAAATGATTTACAATCATAAGTCGAATGTTTTGATAAAAGAACACATATTTGTGTTTAGCAATCGAATTTGATTTTCATAAATGGTCAACACAATTCAAACCCCCTTTCTTGTGTTTTTTAGCACCTTCAAATTGTACATGGGCGATGGAAGGAAAATGATCACGAGGCTTCAGTGGAAAATGTGCTTGGTCCATGTGACATTAGACGTAAGTAGGGGATTCAAAATCAGTTGGGTGAAATTTTAGAGGATGCAAGAAACTTCAAGTAGAGTGTTTGTGGGAACTTCAATTCCATATGCATAGGTAGATGGGAAGGTGCCAGGGCGAAGGATATGTTTGTGGGGTCATTTTTAGTAGACTTTTCGTTACATGGTTGTAAGTTTACACATACTTGGCTAGATGGGTCAATTATAATCAAGTTGCACAAATTTTGTTGTTTGAAGAGTGGTGTGGGATTTGGCCAAATTGCATTTTGCATGAATTGAATAGAGGGATCTCAAATCATTGTTTACTTGTTCATTGTGTGGATGCTTTGAATTTGGGTGCAAGTTCGTTTCGTTTTTTGAAGTGTTGGTCACAATTTCGAGGTTATCACGGGTTTGTTAGAGAGAAATGGTCATAAATAACAATGATGGCTTAACAGGTTGTCTTAAAATAAAAAATAAAAAAATCAAGTTCATAAAAATACATCTTAGAGAATGGCACAAAAATCATAGTCCTAACTTAGATAGCCAAATTTTGGAAGGCGAATGATCGTGTTAAAGGGTGAAAGAGAGATCTTGAATGAAGATGAGATTAGAGAATGTTGATATCTATCACTACAGTTGCTTTCATTATCCAGATTGTGTTTTAGTATTCACTGGCATAAATCTTGTTATACGTGGTTAAAATAAGGTGAGGCCAATACCAAGTTCTTTCTTAGCATGATTCGAGATATTGTGTTTGAACATTTTGTTAGTCAATTCAAGTTAGTTAACACCCTCAAACTAGTTATTGAGAACTTATAGTTTCCTTCTATTTGTAAACATGAGGCAGTTACGTTGGAGAGTCACTTCACTGTAGAGGAGGAAAGAAAAGCGATATAGGAATGTGATAGTCATAAAATTCTTGGACCTGATGAAGTTAATGAAGGTACTGATAAACACAAGAAAAGGGGTTTGAATTGTGTTGATTATTTTTAAATTTTTTTTTGTTAGTTTCAATTGATTCTTTATGAAAAGCTTATCTTCAAGTAAAACCTTAAAACAATCGATGAGAAGATATAAAGAATCTTAATGCGGAAATAAAGAGAAAAGAAAGAAATAAAACACGCACGAATTTTTATACTAGTTTGCAACGCATGTTGCTACATATAGTCCTACCTTTACAAAGAGAATTTTATTTGTCTCAGTAAAATCGAGGAATTAATCCACTACAACCAAACCGGTTGAAAGTTCTTAACCACCACTTCAAGCGTTTTCTATTGTTTATCAAACCTTATCTGGCTCCCTGTGTTATAAGGTCTCAACAGGCAACCAAAATCATAGTCTCTAAATTTCTCAAGAATACTAGAAGACCCTGCAACTTAAGTTGAGTTTGTAGAATACCTCTCTAAGTTACCACTAGCAAAGTGCACATGTTACACTATTGAGGATATAGTATTATCAAAGCCTCTCCAGGATGAGTATTGTTCGAAGCCCAGGCTATATCACTTTCAGTATATCTAACTCAGTACACTCAAGCAATATTGAAAGTGTTGAGTGTTTACTATCTTTCAAGACCATACCACTTTAATTAAATTTGGCTCAGTACAGTTAAACACAAGTTTGAGTTTGTATCTGATGTGATACAAAGTCATACCTATGATTCTAACTCTCATAGAGATTATATTACAATTTCAAATCCTATATCAATTCAAGTAGCACAGTTCATTCAAAACTAATTATGACTCTACTTGATTGATTTATAGAGAAGTTCTAATTACTCTTATCAGGGAGGATATTACATTTGCTTTCATGTTCATGGCTTTTTCTTGATATGATTTATCAAGTATGAACATTAATTTCTTTATCTTGTTGGGGAATCATGAAATAGGCTTTTAAAACTCTTTTAAAATCATTCTCACGAGAGGAAAAATCAAATAGCCAAGGCCACATAAGAACAAAAATTTAACATATGATTTCATGTGTTTAACTCTTGAAGCGTAGAGAAAGATACAAATACGGATGGATCCAATATGACATATTGGTTTATTTTAGCATGGTCATGCATTTCCACAGTTTCACTTTATTGATAGGCCTAAGACATAGCTCATGTTATGTAGAAGGGACGAATCATATCTACATCACTTACACCCCTATGCATAGTTTATTGCACACCCAATAATCACCTTTATGTATGTCTTGTTACAAAAAACGCTTGATGGTCTTAAAGCCTACAACTTCTCATGTAGGGATTGTAGTACTTCAAGTCAAATGAGTACTCTCATGTAACCATAGTGATATGGTCATATGAGAATCACTAATGATACTTACACAATAATCATGTAGCATTCTCATGGCGACTCAATCATGTAAAAATATTACTCTTAATATTTGTACTTATGTGACAACTTGATATCTCATATCCATGACCCGTGAGATATGGTCCTATTCACATATTAGTCTCAATTTATATTGTAGAGAGAAAAACACAAGAAAATGGGAGAGATTGAATTGTGTTTGGTTTTCAAAATCATAATTATAAAACAAATTATAAAATGACAATGTTAAAAGCAAGAACAAATAAAGAGATAAAGAGAGGAACACAAGCCAATTGATTTTTCTTTACCACCAACACAGTAGCTACGTCTAATCCCCTTCGCACTGAAGAACTTAATCCACTAATTGTCAATAGTATCACACGTCCATTAAATACCTACTAGTCAATCTTCTAGCCTAGTACAATCAAGTTGTTTAGGGCGATAACCACTATTGGACTAAGTTACAAATAATATTTAAGATTGTTTTATGAATAACTCTCACAAGAGATTATTTAGAAGGTATGCTCTTAGAAATAATACAAAGTTTTTCACGGGCTGTTGTATATGACGACAATAGGTGTCTGGTATATGTATGTTTTACAGTGAAGATTACAAGTCCTTTTATAAATAAACTTCAAGGCTATTAAGGTTTGTGACTATTGCTGTGATTGTAGGAAATCAGCATGTAACATAATGACTCGTATCAAATCTTCAGAGATCTTGAATCAACATTAAAAACTTGTCCAAATCAGTCTTGATAATTGATTAATCATATCTTGTTAGAAATGGCAAGAAGACCATAGGATGATATATTCAGAGGATGTCATGCTCTTCTCCAAACAGATGAAAAGTCCAAGTTAGTGAGCAGAGGTTGTTGGGATGTTGACTTCGTCAAAGTTCTGGGCTCAAAAGTTGATTTATCAAAGTTGTCTTTCTATCAAAACGTTGACTTTGTCAGAGTGTCGACTTGGTGCTTTATTCAGATGGTTAACTATTTTCCAAATTCATCAGACGCAGAATTATCAAAGCGTGCTTGTATTAAACGATTCATTAAAAGCACGTTGAGATCGTGTTTAATAGAGTTAGTCATAGCTTTAAACAGATTTTCCAGAGCATTGTCTTGTTTTCCTTGTTTATCTTCTTCAATCATCAAATGATGCAATGTAAGGTCTTTAAAGTTCACGACAAGGGAACTGCACATTTAATTAAATTCATTAGTGCTATAAATTGCTCTCACAAAATAATTTTTGTTATCATCAAAACAATTAAGGGTCATTATTTTTCAACTCAACTTGGTTCTAATAGTATTATAGTCGTCCTATTTAATGACAATACTTTGACTATAACTATTTAAAGAATAACTTTATAATGTTTAACATGGTTTCACGACCAAGTCACATTTGATGTTCTATTAAATGAACTGTTTATTCTAAGGACTTTATTATATTATACAGTTAATAACATAACAAATGATGTCTTGTACATTTAACCAAAATTAGATATATGACTTAAATTCATGATAAGAATAATAATCTATATAAAATAGATTGATGTTAAGGCTTACACCTACATCTTTGTAATAGATCATTAAGACTTTCCGTTGATATGAATGTCATGAGCAATGTCTTAAATCATATTCTCATTATACTTGGACATAATTGTCACAAGTTGGACATTGTTGTTGATTTTGTTGATTTAAACAAAGTTCTTTATATAAAACGTAAAAATAAATTAATAAGATAGTCACTGGGGATGAGTAAAGCATGCTGCATTTGTACAACTAGTTGTTTGATATTATGTCTTTTTACTGTGCAAGTACTCAAACTACATTGTACTTATTCCATAGAATTTAATATATGCTTACCATGTTGTTGAGTCACATCACTTGTTGAGAAAAGGTGACATTCAATTAAACGGAACATGTTACTATTGGTGATCTCTTATAGCTCTTGAGGAATGTGGTTCCATTGGAAACTTGTTCATTGATTTCAAACATATTGCGATTAAAGGAGTATTTTTAAGAATGTTTTCTTTAAAAAGAAAAAAAATTATTGTGAAAAGTAGGGTGTTACAATGAAGACGACTCATCCAATCTTGAAAGATATAAACAACTTGAGTAAAATACCACATTAGAAATGAAAACTCGTCACATTTTAAACCATCAAAATGTAGCCAATCAATATCTCCCATTCACTCTCGTCTAAAAACAATCATCTCAACAAACGATACCTCACCCTTTATGCTTTTATCTCAAGAATTCAATCACACAAGAAGTGAATAAGAAAAAATATTTAATCTTGATTATGATCTTAAATGAATGAAGAATGAGTAAAAGTTTTCAACATTAGAATGATGGGACATATCCATTTTCAACCTTAGAAAA
>JBBPBP010000004.1:50439255-50461082 GCA_037974735.1 Cicer chorassanicum
TGTTTTTTGTTTTTGTTTTTTTTAATAACATGAATATAATATAGTACAAAAAATTATATAAACTAATGTAAAACAAAACTACGTTAAAGTTATCACAACATCAGTCAGGTATGAAGATAAGGTTTAGGTTTTTCTTGATGAAGTCAAACCTATCTTCAGGTAGTGGTTTGGTGAATATGTCAGCCCTAAAAGTTGAATGTTTAGTACCCGTTTTTGAACAAAGTCCCTAATTAAGTGGTGTTTGATCTCTATATGTTTAGCTCTAGAATGTAAGATAGGGTTTTTGGTTAGACAAATGGCAAAAGTGTTATCGCAATAGATGGGAATGTTGGATTCTAGGATTTTGTAGTCTTCAAGTTAATGTTTCATCCAAAGTAGTTGAGAACTGCAACCAGCTTGAAATGTACTCTGCCCCTGTTGTTGACATTGCAATGGTGTTTTGTCTCTTACTTGACCAAGATATTAAGTTGTCACCTAAAAATGTAAAGTTTCCACTGGTGCTATTTCTCTCAAGTTTATCTCCAGCATAATTAAAATCACATTATCTACTAAGTTTGTACTTAGGAGATTTCTTGTAGAACAAGGTAAGGTTGGTAGTGCTATTTAGGTATCTAAGGATTCTCTTAATAGCAGTTAAATGTGATTCTCTAGGGTCAGCTTGAAATCTTGCACATACACTAAACATGATGTCAGGTTTGGAAGCGGTAAGGTAAAGTAGAGATCCTATCTTTCCTCTATAGGTTTTTTGGTCAACTTTTTCGCCTGAATCATCTTTTTCAAGTGAACAAGTAGGGTGCATTGGTGTAGCCATAGGTTTGCAATCACTCATCATAAACTTCCTAAGAAGCTCTTTTGTATATTTAGTTTGATGAATGTATATACCTTTTTCACTTTGTTGAATTTGTATCCCTAAGAAAAACTTAAGTTCTCCCATCATACTCATTTGAAATTCAAACTGCATCAATTTAGAAAATTCTTGACAAAGAGTGCCATTAGTAGATCCAAAAATAATGTCATCAACATAAATTTGAATAATAAGAATGTTATCTCCTATTGATTTTCTAAAAAGTGTATTATCTACATGTCCTCTTTCAAAGTTATTTTTAAGCAAGAAGTTACTAGGTTTAAAAACCTAGGTGCCGTAGGTGCTTGTTTTAGACCATACAAGGATTTCCTAGGTTTAAAAACATGATTTGAAAATTTAGAACTTTCAAAACCTAAGGGTTGTTTAACATAGACTTCTTCACTTATATAACCATTCAGAAAAGCACTTTTAACATCTATTTGAAATAATATAAAGTTATTATTTGCAGCAAAAGAAAGTAGGATACAAATAGCTTCTAACCTGGCCACTAGAGCAAATGTCTCTGTGTAATCAATGTCCTCTTGCTGACTATAGCCGTGTGGGATAAGTCTTGCCTTGTTTCTAACAACGTCACCTTTTTCATTTAGCTTGTTTCTGAAACCCCACTTGGTTCCAATAATGTTCTTCGTTAGCCTAAGTACTAGATCCCAAACTTCATTCCTCTTAAATTCATTTAACTCTTCTGGCATTGCAATAATCTGTCCATCATCTATCAATGCTTCATCAACAATGGTAGGCTCAATTGACGAGAGTGAGCCAAACAAAGTGGTATCTTTTAATGTTGATCTGATCCTCAAAGGATCAATTAAACTTCCAATGAGAATAGATGTCTTGTACTTCCATCCAGATCTTCCTTTTGACTTATCTTGACTGATTCTAACTTGATCAATTTCATCCTCTGAAAATTTGCCATCTTCTGATTTGTCTGCATTTGTTTCCTCTGGTTCCGGTAAACCTACACTATCCTCAACTTGCTTTGACTTTTTAAGGTCAAGCTGTTTGTCATATAAAATACTGTAAATCAGATAATTGAAGAATGAAATCAATACACCCAAAACATCAGTTTTGTTTCTGGTGGTTTCCGTTTGTTTCGGAAAGCCAAACTTGTATGCTACTTCTGCTGAAGTGTTCAGATTATGTGGATCTCCTTGTTCCTCTAAATTTTTGTGAACCAGTAAAGTACTTATCTAGCTTTGATTTTTAAGATCAAGCTTCTTGTTATCACAATAAACATAATATTAAATAATAATTAAATTTAAAGAAAGATATAACTTATATGTCAACAATTTTAGTTTCACTCTAAAAACCCTCTTAGTTCTTTTTTTATGGTTTTTAGATTCTGAGTTTGCATATTCTCTGATTAGAGAGTCTGGTTGAAGGAATTTGAATTCCCATCCAGGATTGTAGTCTTGATGAATTTGATTGGAGTGTTCAAGGAAGTCTCCTGATTTTGATTGTTCATCTGACACTTCTGTTTCTGGTAGTTCTAGTTCTGATAGGTATTGTGTTGACCAGTCCTTCTTCCACCAGAGTCAGTTGGCTTCTGTTTGGTAGGTCTTGGAACATAGACCTTTTTGCCTTCATATATTGCAATCATCCATTTACCAGGCACCATGACTGGTGTTTCAATTTGGTTGCTTACAACATCTGCAACATAAATAGTTTTATCCTTTGGTACCCAAAATCTAGTTGGGTCCTAGTTTGTTAGTTCTTAAAGGCTTCTTGTCTTTCCATGTGGTTAGCAAATAGTAAATAGTACATGAATCATCAGAGGGAACAAACTTAGGTTCAGTTACTTTTTCTTCAAATCCTATTCCTCTGTTATCATTCCTACTAACACCATAAATCATAGATGCATACTTGCTTCTTTCCATACCATTATCAAGAAAATTTTGAAATATTTATTCATGCTTATTAGAGTTACATGTGGTATTTTCAATTGATGTTAAACTATAATTAGTTTTTCAAAGTTAGATTTTCAGCCTTAAGTTCATCAATATCAGTTTTCAGATTTGCATTTTCTGTTTTAAGTTCAGTAATATCAGTTTTTAGAGTTGCATTATCTGTCTTAAGTTCAGTAATATTAGTTTTTAGAGTTGCATTTTCTGTTTTAAATTCAGCATTTTGATTCTTTAAAACATTAACTTTTTCAGTTAGATTTGTATTTTCTTTCCTAAGTGTTTTTAGTTTTAAAGACAATTTGTGATTCATTTTTAAAAAATCATTTATAGTAGTAGTAACTAAATCAGATCGAGTAAATTCAGAAAATACCTCAATTTTTTCATCTGCTAATTCACTTCCAGAGTCAGAATATGCGTTGGATCCAGAGACAGAGTTGGTATAAGCCATCATAGCCAAATCTTCTTGTTCATCGTCAGAGGATTCCTCTAAATCATCCCATGTAGCCATCAGACTCTTCTTCTTGGGTCTGAAATCTTTCCTCTAGTGTTTCTTTTTCTCCATATTTGGACACTCTGACTTGAGATGTCCAGGTTCATTGTATCCATAGCAGATGATGTTTTTCTTGTCATATTTTTCATCACTCCCTCTGTTGGATTGCTTGGAATATCTTTGGGGAAATTTCTTCTTTCTGTTGTGCCACATCTTTTGAATTTTTCTGGTTATGAAAGCAATCTCCTCTTCCTCTGAGTTCAGATTCTAATCATCTGAATCACTATCCTTTGATTATGATGTTGCCTTTAGAACCTTCTTCTGCTTAGATTTCAAGGCCAAAGTCTTGTTCTTCTTCTTGGGCTCATCTTCTTCAAGCTCAATTCCATGTGATCTAAGAGAGCTGATTAATTCTTCCAGCTTTAGAGTGTTTAGATCATTTGCTTGGTGAATGGCAATGATCATAGGTCTCCACTTGCCTGTCAGACTCCTAAGAATTTTGCTCACATGATCAGCAGTAGTATAACTCTTCTCAAGTACCTTTAATCCTGAGACCAGGGTCTGGAATCTGGAAAACATTGTTTCAATGTCTTCATCTTCTTCCATCTTGAAAAACTCTCACTTTTTGACTAAGATGTTGGCATTTGCTTCTTGAACATGCTTGTTTCCTTCATAGGTCAAAATCAAACTATCATAAATACTCTTTGCTGTCTCTTTGTTGGTGCACTTGTCAAACTCCTTGAAGGTGATTGCATTTATCATGAATGTTCTGGACTTATGATGCATCTTGTACATCTTCTTCTGATTAGCATTCATCTCCTTTATTGGAATTTCAACACCATCTATATTCTTCAGAGCAATATAACCATCTTCCACCAAGTCCCAAAGTTCAAGATCTTGTAAAATATAGAAACTTCTCAGCCTGTCTTTCCAATACTCAAAACGTTCTCCATCAAATAAAGGTGTTTGTTGATGTTTCCTCCAACAGCTTCTTCACTGAATCCAGACATATTGAACCCTTGGATATTTTCTCAAACACTGTAAAGTTCTCATCCTTGAGACCGAGCTCTGATGCCAATTGAATGTGCAAACACGAGAAGGGGGTTGAATTGTGTTTTCCAAAGTTGACAACTTTTTGATAATTTATAAATAATTAAAAATTAGTTTGGTTTTGGTGACTTATTTGGAGTAGAAGCAATCGAAGTCAGAGACAGCAAGCAATGAAAGCATAAATAATTTTACACATACATTTATCCTGGTTCACCATTAACATGGCTACATCTAGTCCCCTCACTCAGAAGGCTTTAATCCACTAATTCAAAAACCTTGAATGGCAAAGCACCTGACCCTCCAAGCCAGTCTTCCCAAACAACCTAACAACCCCAGACTTTTGAGGAACTAACCACTTTGACCCTACAAGCCAAGTCTTCTCCTAACAACCTAACAACCCCATATTGAAGAAGGAACTAAACCACTATCGGGTTAGATACAAAAGATTGGAACTAGCGTAGTTGCTTCTAACAAAGCTGATAATAATAATAACTCTCACACTCTAATAAAATAACACTCAGAAAATATTTTTAACCTGAACAAGTGTTTCTTTCTTTGAACTCTAAGATGAATTGAGAACTTTGAGCTTGAGTTCTTCTACTCTTTTCTGCTTTTCGATGTTTTTCTCCTTCAGCCTTGAGTGTCTATTTATAGTCAAAATTTGGGCTTCAATTTTGTCCTTGTTTAATTCTGAATTGTATCTTGTTCAGATTGAGTTTGTAAATTCTTCAGATTGATTCTGTTCTTATTTTGTGTAGATTGAGTTTGTAAATTCTTCAAATAAACTCTTCCTCAAATCATGATCAAATCTTAATTAAATCTTCAAATTTTCTTCAAATATTCTTCAAATCTTGACCATATCTTCTTTTCAACTTAGTCAAAGATTTTCTTCAATTATAAATATGAATCAAATCTTATTTTAGATTTTCATCAATTATAAATTTGAATCAAATCTTATTTTAGATTTTCTTCAATTATAAATTTGAATTAAATATTATTTTAGATTTTCTTCAATTATAAATTTGAATCAAATCTTATTTTAGATTTTCATCAATTATAATTTGGAATCAAATCTTATTTTAAATTTTCTTCAATTATAAATTTGAATCAAATCTTAGTATAGATTTTCTTCAAAAACATAAATCTTCTTTCATACTCTTTGAAGTCAAATAATATTGTTCTCATAAATACTTTTGTTAACATCAAAACTCTAAATGTAAAACCAATTTGGTTCCAACATCTATAATATGACGGTGTTTCCTTTTAACTACTCCATTTTGTTAAGGAGTATCAGTACAAGATGTATGGTGGAGGGTGCCATCATAAGCAAGTAATTCAGAGAATTTATTAGAGGTATATAAATGTATTTCATGTTCTGAAATATTCTCTAGCAATTAAACAAGTCTTTCATAGAATATCACCAACCATACAATAACAAGACTAATGATATAACCCATTTAAGTATTAAATCATTTGTATTGGGTTGGTCTGCTCAATAACTATCTTTGTTGTGCCATTAACAATCCTTGTTTAGATTGAGGTGAAACAACAAGTTATGGTGTAAAAAAAATAAGAGATTGGAATTTTAAGGGTTTGGATTCAGATATCAAAATTTGTTATTTGAAGATGAAAAAATTAAGGTTGAAGATGAAGGTTGTTGAGTTTTTATTAAAAAATTTGGGGTTGAAGATGAAGATTATTGAGTTTTTATTATTTAATTGGTTTATTAATTAATTAATTAGTTTTAAGTTTATAATTAAACAATTAAATGAGTTAATAAAATGAATTTTAATTTAAATATTAAATATTGTCTAGTCAACAATAATTACACAGTCACCATATGCCATTTCATCCAAATTAGCCATGTCACCATTTTTTTACAAAAAAAAATTCATAAAAGGGTTGTTTGAAAACTTGTTAGAATTTGCAAGGGTATAAATCAAACAAAAAAAATAGAGTGACTAAAATCAAAACGAAACATACTTGTAAGGACCAAAAACATATTTAAACATTTAAAAAAAGGTTTAAATAAATAAAAATAATAATTAAACTCTCAATTTTTGAGATCTTTTAGAATAATTAAAATGTGAAAAAAAAATATTAAAACTTAATTACAATAAAATACCTCTCCGTTGAAGTAGAAAAGAAATCATTTATACTCAATGAACTACTAATACAAACCCATAAACAATTAACATAAATTAAAATAAATCGTAAAGCTAAGACTTCAAATAAGGTCTAGTAACTTGACTTTTCTCTACATTGAAAAAATCTTAAAAGCAACTCGATAGTATTATTCACTTCTTCAATGCTAAAATTTGAAAATCTCACCTCCAACATATAAAACTCAATTATATAAAATAAGAAAATAATTTTAAGTTGTTCTCAACTATACTTGGTGGACTAAGACTAAATATGAAAAAATCCTCTCATCAATAACTTTTTAAATTCATAAATAACTTAATAACATTAAACTCTTATTTTATTTATTAGGATGAATCATACATTTAACTATATATATATATATATATATATATAATAATAGTAAAAGAATTCCTTTCAAAAAACCATATACCATATCTCTCAAGCGTGAGTCACTTGAGAGATACTAATCAATAATGTAATTAATGTTAGACGTCATTGACCGTAAAAATCATCTTATTTACTCTTCCCTTACTAATTTTCCCTTTAATGAGAGAATTTAGTCACTTCACAGTAAAATTTTATTTCTCTTTTACCAAAGAAATCTGTCAAAAATACGTATATGATTCTTCAATTTAATATATATATATATATATATATATATATATATATATATATATATATATATATATATATATATATATATAATCATAGTATTATCATGACTCAATCTCAAGCAAATCATATCAATAAGGGTTAAATATGTTTTTGGTCCTTGAAAATATATATCGTTTTGATTTTAGTCCCTATAGTTTTTATTTATTTATTTATATCCTCGCAAATTCTATTAGGTTTTAAAAAATCATTTATGAATCTTTTTTAGTAAAAAAATAGTGACATGACTAATATTGGATGAAGTGGCGCATGGTGACTGTGTAATTGTTGTTGACTAAACAATATTTAATATTAAACTTCATTTTATTAACTCATTTAATTATTTAATTATAAACTTAAAATTAATTAATAAATCAATTAAATAATAGAAACTCAATAATCTTCATCTTCAACCCCAAATTTTTTAATAAAAACTCAACAATCTTCAATCCCAATTTCTTCATCTTAAAATGCAAATTCTCATATCTGAATCCAAACTCTAAAAATTATAATCTCTCATTATAATTGGATTGAAAACTTTATCTGAATAATACTCCATTAGTATTAATCTTGGTTTTATTGGTTCAGCGATGTGATTAAGTTCATCTATCTTTGTTTTCTAAATCTCTGTGTTGTTGTTGTTGCTTGTGTAAACAAGATGTTTATAAGAAGCTGAACTATGTCCAAATCTCTATAGAGTCGTATTCACATTTGACAGATTTGGAGGATCAAGTGAAGACATATGAAGAAAAGGTTCAGACACTCGAGGATGAGATCAATGAATTAAATGAAAAACTGAGAAACTGGGGTGTGGTGCGAGAAAAATAAAAGATTAAAATTTTTAGGGTTTGGATCTAAATCTGAGAATTTATGATTTGAAGATGAAGAAGAATTTACGATTTAAAGATAAAGAAATTGGGGTTGAAGATGAAAATTGTTGAATTTTTATTAAAAAATTTGGGGTTGAAGATGAAGATTATTGAGTTTTTATTATTTAATTGGTTTATTAATTAATTAATTAGTTTTAAGTTTTTAATTAAATGAGTTAATAAAATAAATGGTAATTTTAAATATTAAATATTGTATAGTCAACAACAATTACACAGTCACTATGTGCCACTTCATCCAAAATTAGTCATGTCGCTATTTTTTACTAAAAAAGATTCATAAAATACTTTTTAAAAACTTAATAGAATTTATAAAGATATAAATCAAATAAAAAAAAATTACGGAGACTAAAATCAAAACAAATTATATTTACAAATAATAAAAATATATTTTAAGCTATCAATAACTACAAATCAAGAAACATATTACCGACTAGGGACGGACTTGCATTTAAGCTTAAGGGGCCACGCCCCTCTAGTTTTGTTTGTTTTTTTACAAATTTTCCTTACATAGTACATACTCGTTATTACTTATTATTATATTATAAATATGTATGTCAAGTCCAAGTAATAATAGTTGGCCACACATACCGTATATTCTTTTACTAGTACTAGTATAGTAGTGTCAAATTATTGAGATCTTTTTCTGTTAAAAACAAATTACTGAGGTTTTTAGAAAGGAATAATAAAAGTGGGTATAGATAAGAATAATTAATTGATATGTAGAGTGCATTGTATCTTTTATTAATTAACAATTTTCTCAATTTTTGAAAACAAAAATAGCAATAAATTAAATTATATTAATTCCTATCTTTTACACAACTCTTAAGTTGGCCACCCCTACAATCTAATTTGATTCTGCCCTTGTTACCAACTATCTTCATCATTCAAAAAAAATCAAGAAAATCGAATTTTTTTATTGAGACAAAATCCCAAATTAATGCCTTGATAATAATCAAACAAAGTTAATTAATCTTCTAATTATGACTCTAAAAATATGTTGTTATTTAACATGTGCTCTTGAGTGTGTTAATCAAGATAGGCATCAATTATAACAACAAAGATCAATTTGAAAGAAGCAAGATCAAATCTGATAAAACAAGACTGTTCTGACTATTAAACAGAAAAAACGAAGAACGTTCTGGTTTTCACATGATTAATCCAATAATGTTTTGGTTAATGTTTTGGTTTACTAATGAACAAAGTCTTCTTAAAATCAAGATCGATCAAGGCTGCAAAAATACATCAAGATGCATACATAGCAAAACACCAGTAACTATTACGAAGAAAGAGAATTGTATATTTTAGATAGATCCATCAAAAGAATCAACAAAGTCAAAGCAATACGTGCAAGATCAATCTTCAAAATGTATGACTTAGATAAGCAAGTACAACTTGGGAAAATGAGGCACTGCATCACTAACACAAGTACAGAATAACATGATTTACAAACAGCTGTCAAAAGTGACAAATACAAGCAGTTGCCCAAAACAAAAACGAATAATGTTATGATAATCAAGTAGAAACAATCTTCGTTTATTTACAACACATGCCTATTAATTCATAGACCAAACAACCTGTTTTCCAACGACTATATGAGCAGGCACAGACCTTCAAGATTCCTATAAAAGGAACCTCAAGGCAAAGGAAACATCATCAGTTCAAAGTGCAATAATCACACTTAAATCGTCATTCTTAAGTAATATAAGCTCTAGAATCAAGCAACGACTCCAGCTCTTTGTCATTAGATTTAAGGATCTATTCTCTGAGTTTGATTGCTTAAAACTTAACTCAAACGAGTGTTGAGTAAATGTTGATCCATCAAATCTCTTCAACACAATTTTGTTGAAGCTCAAACACTATAGAATTAGAAATAGTGTGAGTAGTTTTGAGAAATCCTTTTGTATTTAAAAGGTGACGTGTAAACACTCTTCTAGACTGAAGGGTTATTCTTGAAAAATCCATCTAAGGTTGAAAGGTGAACTATTGTAACTGGTCAAGGCTGATTTCAAACATTTGTGGGAAAAGCAAGAACATTTTTGTTTGAATACTTTAGTGAAAATATCACAAACTACGAGATTTGGAATTAACCCATTTTGGATGAACCAGGATATATTCCATTGCAAATTCTCATTCCCTTATCTCTTCTTATTTTTCACCTTCACATCACTAATCACTTTGATAAATTTTTATTGTTATATTCTAACGAAGAACGTTCTACCTTTATCAAACCAAGATCAATCTTGAGTTATCAAATTAATACAAAAATTAATTTAAAAAAAAAAGGAATCACAATTCAAACCCCCTTTCTTGTGATCAACATTGTCATTTCAATTGGCATCAAAGCCTCGTCTCTAAGAATCAACACCTAAAAAGTGTTCGAGAAAAAGATTCATGAAACAATGTCGAAAGCTAAGTACATCGTCGAAGGAGGATCTTCAAACAGATCACCTTGCTTTGATGGTGCAGATTACTACTTCTATAAAAGTAAAATGCAGCTATTCCTAAAATCACAACACACAGGAATGTGGCGCATCATAACAGATGGAAACTTCATACCAAGAGTCAATCAAAATGATTCAACATCTGCTAAAAAGAAAGAAGCAGTTTGGACAACTGAAGACAAAGCCAAGGTACTTCTAAACTCTAAAGCTCATTTATTTTTATCTTATGCCTTAAGCAGGGAAGAAAGTGAAAGAGTAGATGAATGCGATACGGCAAAAAAGGTATGGGACACATTACCAACTCATCATGAAGGAACAAGTCATGTCAAATAGACAAGAATAGATATTGGCATACATAAGTTTGAACTATTTGAAATGAGTGAAGGAGAACTTATTGATGAAATGTACTCAAGATTCACAACAATAGTGAATGAGATGCGTTCTCTTGGTAAAGCTTACTCAGTACAAGACAGAGTAAGAAAGATCATGAGATGCCTACCAATCATATGGAGACCAATGGTAACAGCCATAAGTCAAGCCAAGAATCTTGAGGTACTAGGATTGGAAGAGCTTATTGGAACTCTACGAGCACATGAAGTACTGCTACAAGAAGACAAACTAGTAAAAAAGAGCAAAGCATCAAGTACAACAGAGAATCTTTCTCAATGATATGACAATGTAAAATATGTACTTGAAATATGAAAGTTTGACTTTTAATGGATCTTTAAAATTTTCAAAAAGGTTTTTAAGGTTGTGAAGTTAAATATGAAACTAGGAAATGTTTATACTCCTTAAACATCACTTCAGATCAGTGGCAATCGTTCTCAAAAAATTGATGAACATATGCAATGATCCAGATTGAATCAGAACAGAAGAGTTGCATTGCTTCGCAGTTGTATTCGGCTACAGCCTAAGTGTGGTCGAATACACTTTTGTAACGTTCAAATTTTTCAAACAATTTGTGCTTGTATTCGAATATAGATGACAGAAATTTGTCACTGATTTGGTTTTGTATTCGGGTACATCATGATGTAATCGAATACAAATGTGCAGTTTTTGCTACTGACTTCATCTGTATTCGGCTACACATATATGTAGTCGAATACAACCTTGACTTTTGTCAAAAACTTGATTTTCAAACATTGTTCATGCAGTTTGACACTTTGAAATTTTTTTTGATGCATATGTTAAAGTAGAAGGTTCTCATGTGCATTTGAAATATAACAATATTAGATTCCATCATGTACCTTAAACTATAAGACTTCTAGCATATTGACAATAGTTGACTTGATTGTTGACTTCACTTTGAACTTGCAACTTGATCACTTTAATTGGTCTTTGTCTTCATCAAAAACATAAGTATTCTTGCATATTTACGGTTTTCAATAAAACATATATCAAAAAAAATATTTGCCACAACAAAGACATCCTCTCTGCACGCTTCTTATTCTACTATATCATTTTCCCTTTATTCTTTCTCTCACGCCTCCCTCTCTCTCTTTCTCATAGATTTTGATGTTCTTGTTATTTCTTATGTATCTTTCTTGAGTCTACTTGATAAGATGTGAGAAAGAAATGAATAAGAGATGCATGTGTTTTAATTGGGGAGCATTTGAGTTAAGTGATAGTGGCATTTTGCGGGTTTTGATCGAGATAGAGGAAAACTAAAGGAGGAAGGGATTGGAAAATAATAAGGTGTTTTGTTGATTTCTAAATGTGAGGAAGAGAGAAGTAGTGAAGGAATGTGATAATGGTGTGTTGTGTTTGACCGTTATAGTGGCTAAAGAGAAATATGAAAATTTACTTATTCTTCATTCTCCCCCTTTTCACTCATAATGACACCCTTACTTAGAGGTGAACAATATTCAAATTTGGTTGAAAAAACCTCAATCCAATTGATATGGTCCTATTTCTCATGAATCACTTTAAGGATCGTTCTAGGTTGGAAACTTACAGATTGGAACCAAAATCGCGTATGGCTGGAGAACGCGATAAACAGAGCAACGAAACTCCGAATCAGACGATTCCAAAACGAGGTGAAAGATGACGTTCTGAAACGCAAGTTAGGATGTTGAATCACCGAAAACAAGTTAGTAGAACTCGAGATATGATTGCAAGTTGCTGAACACGAAAATCGATACTATTTGTATATTAGGGTTTGATGTAAAGGAAACTGAAAATTATAAAGAAACAAAAGATGGATTAGGTTGAGAAGATGAAGAAGGCGCCACAATCAAGGATGATTGATAAGCCAATGAAGAATCGCCAAAAAGGTAAGGAAGCCATTGATAAGACTCAAGCAAGTTCTAATCCAAGAACTTAAAGAGGATACCTAACTCACTCACAATTCTCATTAGAGAAAATTTAATTCATTCCAGAAAAATCACCATATGTGATAAGTCGGTGACTCACATTTTCATCTTGAACAATTAATATCTTAGTACATTTATGGTAAAGGTAAGAAATTCTAAAGATGGTAATAAAGTTATACCTTTTGAAGTTGCTATTCATAGCCAAATTTACCTTCTTTTGATTGAAATTTGTGGCAAACAATATGTTACTTTGTATTAGCAAAGGCTTCAAAGCAAGTTGAGTTTGATGGACATTCTCTTCATCACAAAAAAATGGTGATTCAATAATTTCCTTGTAAGCATCCTTTTGAAGAACCTTTGAATAATCACCTTCAAGCACTAACATTGCTTCGTTCACCTCACTCTCTTATTTAAAGAGACTTTCAATTTTACCATCATCTTTCTCTTTACTTTCAATTTCAATATATTGATGACATTCCTCATTTGGAGACACTTCTTCAAGCACTTGCAATAGAGAATTATCAAAATTAGACAAATAGTTGGAGTCAATTTCTCGCCCTTTGTCTCTCAAATATTTCTCCTATTCTTCTTTCTTTTCTTTGATTTTCTCTTTCTCTCTCGAGGCTAGCTTCTCTACTTTTCTTGCCTGTTTTGCATATCCATTTTCGTACATATATTTCACATACTCCGGATCCAATACAAAATCTCGAATATATTGAGGATATGACATACTTAGGAATTTTGTCAAACAGGTAGTGTGCACTACTTTTAACAATACTTCCTTTTTTTTTCTTGTATTTTTTTTTTCAAGTAGCAGCAACACACAAATTAACGAAAAACAACAACTCAAACAAAAGCAACACAACTAGCAATTTAGGTTTCACAAAAAAAAAAATGCATAAATAGAATTTTACTCAATTCCAAACCTAGAGACAAGTTCTGGTAAATGATATGATCATATTTCTCATGAATCACTATAAGGATCGTTCTAGGTTGGAAACTTACAGATTGTAACAGAAATCGCGTATTGTTGGAGAACGCAATAAACAGAGCTACGAAACTCAGAATCGGCCGATTCCAAAACGAGATGAAAGATGACGTTCCGAAACGCAAGTTAGGATGTTGAATCACCGAAAACAAGTGTGTAGAACTCGAGATATGGTAACAGGTTACTGAACACGAAAATTGGCACAAGGATTTGATGTAAAGGAAACTCAAACTTATTATTATATAGTAAAAAAACCAAGAACAGAATGGCGCCACAATCTAGGGATTGATAAGCCAAAAAGAACGCCACAAGGATTAAGAACCTTGATAAGTTCAAATTGAATTCTTTCAAGAACTCTAGAGAGCAAAAAGCCTCACAAAAATAATATTCTCAAAATCCCCTCAAAAAATATAAGAGTTTGCCTTTTATAGTGGCACCTCCTAACAAGTTATTTAAATTGGGCCCAACTGAAGTTTTTTCAATTAGACCCAAATTTCTTACTAATTCAGTCTACTACTTTAATTAAAACTAATATTAAAATTTGATAACACATAGAATCAGCCTTCATTCCTTAGCTTCTTCATTTTGGATTAAGCAATTGACTATCTTGGGCTTCAAGTCTTCATGAGTTGTACTTGCTTCAAATAAAGTGGTTATCAAGTTATTTAGAGCCTTCTTTGACCTTGCTCTTGTCATTGGAGTTCCAAGACCTTGAATATCTTCTATGCTTTCTTCCTTTGTTTTGCTTCCTTCCTTTGTTATGCATTCTAGTTCCTCATCACCAATACAAATCGCAAGTGAGAATATGTCACATCGCTGATCGTATGCACAATTGGTTAGATCAGATGTCGATTATGGTGGATCTTCGATTGTGCAGATCAGTTGAGACAATTAAAATTTAATATATATATATATATATATATATATATATATATATATATATATATATATACTTTCTAGAATTAGTAGAAGAATAACAACCTTAAATATATCCAAACTTTCAACCTTTTTTTGACGAAGAAGAACAACCACTTCATCATTTATTACAAAACAAGTTATCTTTTTATAGAAGAGAATGTTCATCCTAAAAGAACACAAAGGAATAAGTGAGGAACAAAAAAAATTAAAAATTAGTAGTCACAAGTAAGGGAAGAACAAATCTGATGCTAGAAGATGCAGTGTTTGAGGAGTTGAGGTACATGCAAAAATGCTTGCATTGGCAACCACAACCAAATAGATCTAGCATCAACAAATGTTCATATCAACTATGAATATGAGATTCAAGGGGAAAAGGTACAAGAGAAGAAATTCAAAGATGCAAAATGAATGTAGCTTGAGATAGGTGAGATTAGCACCACCTACTTTCGTTCTTTTTTATTTTTTTGACAAAACCCAATTATGAGAGAGAGAGAGGCGGAGAGATTTTTAATAGAAAAAATAAAGCAGAAAAAATATTGTCAGACTAATAAGACTATGCCTTTTGCGTGAACTCGTGAACCGAAAGTCTAGGTGCACAATATGACTTGACTGAATTTCGAGAAGCACGCATAATAATCATGCCTATATTTAATTTTTTCATGAATCTTTGGTCAATCTCAGATATCAATAAATTGCATCTTGGGAACATAACCCGACTTATACTATCCGTTGAAACTCGATTTCTCTTGACCTTTTACCGGTATACAATTTTGACATGCCCGTTTCATCAATTTCAAGGTCGATTTATTTTATTTATATACAAAGCTTTCACAATCAAAATCTAAAATATTTTCTCTAAAAAATTCATTATATTGTTAAGTAGGTATCAACAATTCAATCAATATCACAGTTTATCTAAATCATTAAGGGAACTAATTCACATGATTAAGATACTAGTCTAGAAGATCACTATAAATACCGGAGATGTTATACACTTTATTTAAATGTTGGTCTTTAATTCAATTGTCTTTTAGTTTTCAACAGATATATTTTAAATACCTAATTATTATACTATTTTGATTAAAAAAAAATAAAAAATTGGATTCTTGTAATCCGAAGCCCAATCCAGTTCTTTGTTTTGAATAGGCCCATTATTCACTCCCACTTTGCCCTCGTCGTATCACAACACAACTTGTATTCCAGTCGCAGCAATCAACTCGCCGGAAAACGCAGCCGGAGTTCATCGTCGGCCACCACAAACAGTTATAAATTCCAACTTGTCCTTTTTTATTTCACTCAATTTTTCGGATTTTCCTTTTTTATTTGTATTGAAATACTTGCATGAACTCATGTTTGTTATTGTTATTGTTATTAATGATCAGAACAAGATTATAATCAAACAAGTATATGATGGCTGGTTACATTGTTAGACGAGCATTCTCATGCCGGAATTTGTTTCGCCTCCCAACCTCTGCTCTACATGTTTGTGCAAATTCCCCAATTAAATGTTTTGTATCTGACGATACAACTAGAGTCTTCACTCTTCCGGAAACGCCTAATTTTATTGTAGAAAGTCGAAGAGCCTTTGCCAAAGGCCGAAAGTCAAGTAAGTTGGTTTGATCAAACCGTCTTTGAATAATCTTACCTTTCATTTGTTACTGAATCTAAATCCGACGTTTGGATTGACTTATTTGACCTTATCTTGTGGTATAAGTAGTTGTGACAGAGTTTGGGAGAACTTAAGGAATCTGCTTATGACATGTTCATAAATTAGTTCAGTTTAATTCTATAAGCTATCTAAGATAGCTTTTTGAAGATAACTTACAATTTATTTGAAAATAGTTTGATTTTATTTAATATTTTGTTATAGAAATAACTTATACATAAGCACTTGTATGATACGTGCTTATGTTATAAGAGCTCAATTAAGCTGTTTATTCGAGTAACGTCTTAATATACTCATTTTGTAACGTTGGTTTATTTTTAATGGTCATTGGTTTTGGTTTATATGTATATACATTTTAGAGGATGAAGGGGGTGTTGGTACAATTGAAGTTCCACCAAATGTTGGCCCTAATATTAAGGCAACTGCTGCCTCACAGATGGAGGCTGCAATGGCCGCACTATCAGCTGAACTAAGCAAACTCCGGACAGGAAGGGCATCTGCAGGTATATTGATGTACATCGTATATCATTTTTTAATGTCAAAGTTAATACTCAATTCATTAATGATGAGCATGTCTTGTCTCTACAGGAATGCTTGATCACATTATTGTAGAAACTGGTGGTGTGAAGATGGCTTTAAACCGAGTTGCTCTTGTTTCAGTCCTCGATCCAAAAACCTTATCTGTTAATCCTTACGATCCACAGGTACTTTATCTTATAAGTTCCCGTATGCTATTTGTAAAGTGCTACTAAACTAGCATTAGTTTTGCACTATGAAGCACTGTCACATAGACTCCGGTAGTAATTTGAGAAAATAGAAGTAATTAATTGTATGTAACTGTATTTGTTGGTGTTGTATTGGACGCTAGAAATCCCTTCAATCTGAATGTCTACACAGCTTTTGCTTATGACACGACGTGACTAAATTTTGTGTATGACATGACAAACTTTTGCAGACACTTAAACAATTAGAGAATGCCATTGTTTCATCTCCGTTGGGATTAAATCCTAAAACAGATGGTGATAGATTGATTGCTGTCATTCCACCGTAAGCTTTTATTCTACTTTATATTCAGTTACTCATGCCTCTCAAAGTGAATTGACTAATTTACTTCTCCAACCTTAAATGACCAGATTGACCAAGGAGCATATGCAGGTATGTTAATTACACTTCATTTATGTTTACATTTGGTTTATACTGAACATTCTATTTTTGGTAGCCTGCTTCTATATTCTTTTGTTTGACATCTATTTCAGGCTATGAATAAGGTGGTGACTAAATCTTGTGAGGATACTCGGCAAAGCATTAGAAGATCTCGACAAAAGGTTTGGTGGCTTTGCTATTTCTTGATTTTCTTTTTGGGTGGATTTTCCTTTTAGTAATTTAAGCAATTGATTAAGGAAATGGTAGTTGCTGAATGATTTGAGAGTTCTCTCCTGCTATTTCTTCATCCATTTTATGTGGTTTTCTTTTTTCCGTTAGTCATTGACTTAAACTGCTTTTATATGCTTAAAGTTTTTCAAATACACCGCCAGTCCTCAATTTTCAGTCCGTTTATGCTTATGTACATTGACTTTATTTTTGTTAGACCAGATAAAATATTTCAAAAATGAATAATGCAGTAACAGGATAAGGCTTCGGCCTTGGGTTATCTACCTATTTCCAGAGAAAAAGGGTGGTCCTCTTGACAGTATTTATTTTTTCTTTCATGGTTTAGCTTAATTTTCTGCATACAGTGATTGAAGATGTTTATTTTACAGGCAATGGATGCCATTAAGAAGTTGAACTCCATTCTTCCCAAGGATGACATAAAAAGATTGGAAAAAGAAGTAAGTTATATATGCTTAATGCAGCAACTATGGCAATTTTGATTTCTGATATTTTTTTCTGCATTCAGGTTGAGGATTTGACCAAAAAATTTATAAAGACTGCAGAAGACATATGCAAGGCGAAGGAAAAGGAAATTACTCAAGGTTGAGATATGTTATTGCTAGACTTGCCAAAATATAACTGCTTATCTCATTTAATCTGCTAGGGCCTGAAATTTTATGTGGTCTATGCTGAGTATCTTTTATGTAATCATTATATATTTATATATAAAGACTGTTTTGATATGCTGGCAATTTTGAAGATAAAAAAAATGAATCTCTCACTCTCAACATGTTAGTTTGGAGCTGTCAAATGATGCAGGCTGCTGTGTTGTATTTGATCAAACATCTTGTGTTTATGGAAACTGTTTGATCAATTGTCACAATGTTGTTTAGAGATTTTAGTGAGGGATATGAACTACAAACTATAAGCCTACAATCAAGAGTTTCCGGTAGTAATATTTTTTGCTTCAAGTCTAGTATTTTATCTGCTTTTTAAGACTTAATTTTAGAATTGATTGATGCATTCTTGCTGTCTAGAATTTTTTTACCTTTATAAGATTCCACTAGATCTTGTGGTAATCTTTCCCTACACTATCGATTCCCCTCTCCCTCCTGCTGATTGCTCGAGTGTCACCTTCAAACCACCCTGAAAAACTTGCATGACCTAAATCCATACACCATGCTCGGATACTTATTAGGAATAGGCACATCAGGGAACACCCTTCTACATAACATCTTTCGGTGAAGGCGAGGGGCAGCGAGGTGAGATGTAGCTGACACAATGCAGCTCAAATAGTGTCGTCGATGAGGTATTGATCTCAAGTGTTGGTATATTGTTGTCTGTCAACAATAAAACCAGTGTGGGAAAGGTAACTAGCTACCTACATAAACAGATGAAGAGTAGCATCATTTAGTGACTAGTTTTTCAATAAAGACATAAAGCTGTTTTCTACTTGAACAATCACGTTCTTCATCTACTTAGAATCTCAATCAAAAGATTTTGAATTCTCGTGCAGCCATGGTGTTGTACCAACTAGTCAAAGTTTGTACCACCCTTTTGTCAATGTGCACACCCTGCTGCAGTTCCCAAGTTCATTTCAGAAAAGACATTTTTTTTTCATAGATTTGTTAATCTTCATTGGTTGCTTCAACAATAGAACTGCTTTTATTGTGGTAGTGCCTTCCATTGGTTTTGATGGAGTGTTGAGGGAGAATATGAAATCCCATAAAAACATAGTGTGGACTGTAGGAGAGCGAGGATCAGGAAGCATAAATAGTTGACAAAGGGAAATATAGGAAGAACCAACAAAAGATTCAATGAAACTTCTCAGTCCAATGGCTTATAAAACTCATGCATAATACACCACCTACAAGATTAACGTATGATAGCATTCATCGTGTATAGTATTGTGTTAATGGGTAATGATAATTATTGTCAAAAGAATGCAGCGAAGAAACACACGAATGAATATCACCCGTGGATTTTCACACATATCATGTGTGATTTCCGCCAAACAGCAGAAATAAAAGTTTGTGGCTTCTTTGAAACAATACACGTATTCCTTCTTGTCTTTCTTTAAAAATCCCTTAGTCCTATTTAGCAGTGCTCGTGTTAATATTTCCAGATCTGTTTTAATATTTCTAGTTAAGACGGATAACGATTGATTGAGGCAAGATCGACCAAGGGTCAAGCAACTTAAACTATGGTTTTAGGTCTCGATGTTTTGGATTTAATAATGGCCTAAAAAAATTTCTATTAGTTATGAATATATAATGGTAGCTTCTTTTTCCACCTTGCAATGTCTTTCGGATTGGCCAATTGAGGTTTATGTTGAGGGCTTTTGAGAACATAGGGGGATAGGAAAAGAAGCCATTATATATAATATGACAACTTAGTTATAGATGTTCAACTAGTTCATTTGTTTAAGATAAGGGTCTCAACTCAAGAAATTGGATGCAATAAAACATAATTTGCGGTCCTTTAAGTTATTTAATTGTATCAGATTAGTCATTTAAATTTTTGTCAAATATTGATCCTTTAAGTTTAAAAATGTGTACATTGTTACCTTTTTCGTCCAACTTTGCTAAAGAGTGTTTACGTAATTGTTTTTATTAGCGATGACAACATAATCTGCATATGCGGGTATTCGTCTTGATTTAGGCAGGAAAAACCCACTTTGATTGGATGTAGGGGCGGGAGCGGGTTTGGGGGTGTTGATATCTATCTCGCACCCGAACATGTTATGTTAATAATATTATTGTAATTTTTAAATTTTATATATATGTACATATTTAATATACTTAATATTTTTTAAAATATTAAAAATTATAATCTTATCTTTATAGAAAATATTTTTTATCTAATAATAATTATTAGATATGATTTTTAAATTTATAATTTTATATTTGAATGAGTGCGGGTGTGCGTTGCGGGTGAGGATGATGATTTAAATTTCACACAAGATAAAAAAATAGAGGTGAATGCGAGTTTTTCCGGGTGCGCCAGACAAAATCCACCCTATATATGAATGTGACAAGTCGAAATCATCAAATCAATTAGGATTCTTCGGTCTCTTTTTTCTTCATCTTCTTCAAACCCAAAATTCACCAAGTTCTAAAGTTAGGGTTTATAAGTTCATCACCTCCAGGTTCAAACTCATCAATCAAGCCCAATACAAATCATACAAAGCAGGTCTACTATGCTGAACAAATTGTAAAATTATATCTTAGAAGTATTGGCAGAGGAATAGTAGATTGGGGAAGTGAGAAAAAAAACCATATATTTATGAGTTATGGTTTATGTGTTCATCATCTCCATTCTTTTTTCGATTTCAATTTATGGGTTTTAAAAATTAACAAACCCGATATTTTGTAGGTTGGGGTTTATGCGTTGTCCAAACTCAAATTTTTTGAGTTGTGATTTGTTTGTTATTTAAACTAGAAATAAAAGCCTCCTGAAGGACTTAAGAATTTTATTTTTGGATTTTTTAGTTTCTGTTTAATAAAGATAATATGGATGAAGAGGATGAAATTTGATTGAAAAACCAATATGGAATTATTGTGGGATTTTTCTTTTTAATATAATGAAGAACCCTAAAATTTGTTATATGATATTTTTATTTTAATAAACATTAATTAAAAATTATAATTTGATGATTTGGACTTGTCAATTCAGCATAAAAATGGTGACCCATGTCATATGGGAAGGAGGGTAGGTAATGGCCTACACTTAATTTAAAAAGTAAATAAGATTTTTAGTATTTAATACATTAAAAAATAAATTATATGATAAAGAAAAAGAATCATTTTATAGATTATGCCTCCTCTATATTTTGATTTTTTTAAAACGTTCGATTTTAGTTTTAGTCTTTATATTTTTATCAATTCACAAAATTGGTCATCTATTTCAAAATATGACACTTTTGATTTCTTATTTTAATTTTTTTAACTAAAAAATAAAGATATGACATGCTTTAAATAACATGATATTTGATACGATTATGTACAATAATTAACATCTATGAAATTGCAATACATTTTTTTTTGTAATATAATTATTGACATGTGAATAATTAATGCATTTAGATGGTTCTATATAATGAAATGCTTTTTAAAATATGTCAAATCGTTCTTTTTTTT
>JBBPBP010000004.1:50461119-50492798 GCA_037974735.1 Cicer chorassanicum
GATCGAAATTACATTTAAGCATTTTTAAAATAAATATGAGAGTGTTGTTATAATAGTCTTAAAATTGTGATTTTGCTGATATGTATACAAATTTATATAGACTAAGAATGATATGCATACAAATTTATATAGACTAAGAATAAAAATTGGTAAAGTCGTGTAAATATTTTTAAACATATTTGATATGAAAAAAGAAATATAAGTAATGTATATGAAACTTTAAATTGAATAAAAAGAATCCTATATGTAGTTTTGTTTCGAGTTTATTACGAAAAGTGACTCAAAAAACTTTTAATTTAAACGAAAATTTGATTTCAATTTTAATTTAAATATAAATAAATGAGAGAAAAGAAAAGAAAAAATGTCAGGTTTATACAAGTTCACTTATCATAAGAGTTACACCTAATATTTTCAACCACAAAAAATATTCTTTAATAATAATTGCATTTACAAGTATTCTCAATCTTGTGTCGAAACATCGTAAGATTATCCTTATTCTAAACTTAATCAAGCTAATTTCATATTGTAAACACCATCCGAGATACAATTTAAATCTGATTATAACAACAATGAAAACGCAACACAAGAACACTTAATGTAACATAATTTTTTTTTTTTATTTGCTATCTTTAGCGGTGAAGATATAAATTTTTAAGGTTTATTTGGGTGTAAAATTTTAGAAAGAAGAATATGAAGTGTTTTTCTTTTTGAAATTAAACAAACTATCAAATATTCTGAAAAATGTGATTGAAATGTTAGGTGATCATATAACATTATTTTTTAAAAAAAAATCTTAAATATAGACCTGTCCTCAAAAATCATACCCTCTAAAACCCTCTTTCCAACAGCCGCAACAGCCCCTTAAGGTTCCATACACTCAAGGTCCTGCTTGATCACATAGTAAGGGCTAAGGATATATTCAACTTTGACCAAGAAGTGAATAATTTCAATAGATGGCTAACTCAAGGAGGATATAAAAGTTTTGTTCAATAATGTATTCTCTTTCTAACAAATGCTATAATAACCCACACACTGAGATTCGATGGTGATTTTGCAACTTTACACTCAGGACGATGGCTTTTGATATTTGATTCTTCTCACTCTTGATGGCTTTTGATATTTGATTCTTCTCACTCTTGATTAAAAAAAATAATAATCTTCCTTTACTTGCAATAATCTTCTATTTACATCAACTTCAACTTTCATTTTTCAGAAGTAGCCATGATATAGTAGCCATTCGGATAGCAGAGGAAATTCATTCATCTATTGAACTTTTATCAGCTGAGCCAATATGATTATGGTCGTTCATCTATCAAAATAACATCTATCTACTCCCTCTGTCCCTAATTATAAGCACCGTTGAGAAAAAAAAAATTTGTCCCTAAATACAAACCCCTATGCAAATTATTAGATACAAATTATGAACATAAGTAATACTTTGCAAAAATGGAATGGAATACTTGCACTATCACTCAGAGGTTCAAACCCAAGTCATTAGTTTTTATCTAAAAACAATCTTACCACTAAATCAAAAATCTATATAAATATTTTTGCAACAAATAAGTTATATAAATCTCTAACGTATCATCAAAAAAATAATCTTTAACATGATGGACCTCACATTATAGTTTGTCTTGGGCCTTAAAATATGTTGAGCAAGTACTGTTTCAAAACAAACAGTAAATATTAGTAATCATTCACTATTATGTTCGATTTTTTAGGAGCAACAAATGAATACTTCATTAAGTAACATAAAAAATGTAACTGTAACACTTTATATATAAGTTGATAAAAATGCGTTAATTTTAGTGATTCCAATCCAAATCACAAAGAAAAAGGGTGGAGAAGGTGCACATAGACATCGTTTTGCCTTTCAAAATGAAACAACAGTTATGTTGCCCAAGATTGTAACTTACAAAATCTTCAAATTATTTTTTCCAGAATGGTCCAAAATCTTGAAGTGGCCATACCTTCATATAAAAATTCAAAAGATTAAGGAGAAGTTACGGAAGAAGAAGGAAAAAATATAGGTGGAGGCTTGTGTATGTGTGTGGCTTCAGAGCATTCACAAACTTACCCTCCAAAATAGCTTACTCTCAATAAGGCCGTAAGGAACTGGACCAAAATTTCTAGAATCCTTGCTATTATATGTGTTATCACCTTGTACCCAAACGTGGCCTTTTGGAACCTATAGAAAGAAGAGGACTTAGAAAGTAGAATCTTTATAATGCATTTAGCAATGGAAAAAATAATTAAATGTTAAACCTCATTAGACCAAAAGCCATTAATATCAGAAAATACCAAGCTCATTCTTAAAATCAAGAAGCCGAATGCCAGGTCTCTCACAAGTTATATTAGCAAAAATATCAAGAAAAGCTACTAAAATGGAATTTTTGTATAAGATATTGAGTATACCACAACTGTCTCATTCATATCGCTGTTTTCGGAACTAGAAACATATGTAATGGTATCACCCTCTAATCCAACCAAGCGCTTTGTGTTGGTCCTTCTAGGGTTTTGAGGATTGCGCAGTACTACAATATCTCCTTGAGCAAGTTTACCAAATCGAGTTGAGATCCTTTCAGCAAGAAAGAGGCTTGGTGACAGACCGATAGCAGGAAGCATGCTAGGACCATAGGTCTGCAGCGTTGAAAATGGCTAGTTGTTAATCATGAAAAATAATTTGCAATAAGTTAAGGAGGAACCAATCATGCTTACCATAACAGGGTCGATCAGATAGGTGTCGGTAACATGTAAAAAGCAGAATAACTTTGTTAAAATGAATGTTTTTTCACATGCTTCTGTAATAATAGACCTAAATGGCCCCATGTTTTTCACTCCCGTGGTTGCCTTTTTCCTTTTTCCTGTCTCTGGGTATGAATCTTGAATATTATTATCCGTATTGAAAGTTAAGCGTTTTGTTCACTACTAATAACTATCCGTTTGGAGAAAGCATAAGTTGAAAGGCAAGGCTCCACTCTCACACTGTGGAATGCAGGTTATAGTCGGTTCAGTCATGAATGAAAAAAAAACAGATTATTAGGGAAATGGAAAAGTAACAGAAATGACATTTTGGTACATCTATTAAAAAAACATTAATCAACCACAACAATATGAAAAATCTATACCAAAAGGGAAGGATACAGATCAACTATTCAAGCTCTTATATAACTCTAAGGCTATCACCCCTCCAAACAGCAAACAAGTTCTAAACATCTTGTAAAAAGTTCAAATTCAAACAATATTTTTTATTTAAGAAAGAAATTAAACATGACAAAATGTAAACAACCTTGTAAACTAAATAAACATGTGAACGGAAACTAAGTTGAAGACAGAGAAGTATTGACTAAACTTAGTAATTGAAAATAGATAATGAAATGGCATGCTACAAGAACATGTCCTAAACCCAGTGTTGCCAATTGCTCAGCAATGCTATAGCCAACTATTTGACAACATTTTGCACTAAATTTTTCACTGAATCCCGTACAGTACAGTAGAACAATGTCAGTTTATTAAAAATGTCAAATAATTGTTTCTAACTACAATTTCATCCTCTTTCCACCTTAATGGTATGAGTTCTACTCTTCTTATTAATAAATTTAAATTACGCAAATTTTAGAAAACAACCATTTAACCAACAAGTAATTTTCATTTGTTACAACTCAAAAGGAACACAATTTCATTCATAAAAACAGAATTATAAAAAACAGGATAGTTACAACTCAAGAGAAGGTGTATAAGATAAAAGCTGTTGAAGTTGTTGGATTATAGAGAAAAGGAGGAGGGAAAATAATAAGAGTTTGAATATTATTGATAATAGTTTTATGCTCACTTTATTACAAAAGACTCAATACTAATCTCTATTTATAGAGAAACATAGACTCAATCCTAAATGAGGAACAAATCATAATAATAATAAGAAATATTCTAAGATATCTCTGATTATAAATTGATCCTAGGAAATAATTCAAGATACTTTAACATAATATGAAAGATATTATAAGATATTTTCTAATATTGTAACAGAAGCTAAATTGAGAGACTATGGAAACCAAAAGATTAGAGACAAGAAGCACCATAAATGGAGAAATTAGAAGTGGTAGGAGCTAAATATGTTGATCCATGTAGTTTTATTAAATTTTCAAGTTCCTATAGTTTAAAATGATATAAAAATCCTTATAATTTAAATTTTTATTAATTCCTAATACTCTGTTAACTTATCTTTTCCACATCACCCGTTTACTTGGGAAAATTATAAGGAAAGACTGTAAACATGATAACAATAATAAATTAATAATAATAATGTAAATACTTCTAGGAGTGTTCATGGTTCAAAACCAAAACCAAATTGGACTACATTAATGATTTGGTTCAGTCCTTAAAAACCACTTTAATAAAAATCGGATAATTTTCAAAACAATTCCAATTCGGTTAGTGAACCAGTTTTAAAGCAGTTTTTAGTTCCGAACCAGTTATTTAAAATCCAGTTTTCAGTGTTTTTTCTAAATATTGATTTTGAAACCAATTTTTCAGTGATTTTAAAGAAATTGGTTTTAAAACCAGTTTTTTTGTGATTATTCTCATAAATATAATTGATTTTTTAAGTGATTTTGATTTTTAAAAATTAATAAGCAAAACAAGAATGAAAAAAAACAAAAGATTATTAGTTCCAAATGAGAATCTTTCAGATGCTACAAAATCAGATTCAAATTCAACTAAAAAATCAGTAGCAGTGCAGTAATCAGACCAAAAACTAACTGGTGTAGCAGTAAAAAAGCCCATTCTGGTTTTCTTTTTGATTGAAAATCGCATTCTGTCTTTGATCTCAAGTAAAACAACATTGAACATTGAGATATCAAGGTATCATAACTCACCATATTTATCATAATTATGCTAGCTAACCTAGTCACGACAAGCAAGACCTAAGATATTTGGTGCCCTGAGTGAACTATAAAACTGAAACCTATATTCTTTCTTGCAATAACATTAATAATTTATTCATTATAATCAACATTCTTTAACAAAATCATTTGCAAGTCACGATTTCAAGGCTACAGTGCAAAAACCACATGAAAATCAATCTCAAATAAGGGGAAAAAAATCAAGTCACAATTTTTGAAAAAAAAAATCCCTTCTCCTCCTTCACAAAATAGGCAGGATGTTTGAAAAAAAACATAATAGAAGAACAATAATTCAATGACGCAGCACACCAAAAAAACAATCAAAACAAAACTAAAATGTTCAAAATAAGAATCAAAACAACCATGGAAACAACATAAAAGAAGAATAAATAAGAGAAAAAACTTGGTAAGGATGAATAGAAACTACCAGGAAGGACGGTTCCGGGTTGCCGTAAAACGCTGCCGGAAGGTCGGTGGTCTTGGTTGATGGCAAAGTCAGGATGGTTTTGGTTTTGGAATTGTAACAAACGATATAAGTGAGCATGTAGAACAGAAACAAGAAACCTATTTATAAATAGTTTTAAAAAAATTGTTTTTGAAAAATAAAATAAAATAAAAGTTGTTTGGTAATTCATCTTTTTGAAAACTATTTTTGAGAGAAAAAATGAAGAAAGTTGTTTAGTATTTTTTGTTTTTATAATATTTATAAAATTTATTTGATACATACTTTAAAATAAGAGTAATTGCAAATGAATATAATTTATTTTTCTTAAGCACTGCTTAAACAAAATTTTAATTAAATGAATCCATGATTTATTATAATTAATTAAATCTAGATATTTTTATTCTTTTAGATAAAAGTAGGAGAATTATATAGATAATTTAGTGCGACGTTAACTTCAATATCTTCAAATGTTTTTCATAATGACTGCAATGTTAACGATTATGCGACCATTTTTAATTTTTAATGAAAGTCTGTTTTTATTAATTTAAATCTTTATTTATAAAAATAATGTGTCGACTTTGTGTCTAACGATACTATAATATATTCTTTTATGTACATATGCGTCAAACATTAATTTTATCAACATTTGGTTGTCTAAACGGTAAAAGACTCAGATACTTTAAACGATTGCTTACAAGTTCAATATATACAAACTCTTTTGCGTGAAAAAAATCAAGTTCGAAGAGGAGAATCTATCTTGTATGTCTAATATTTCTTAAACATAGATTAGTGAACGTTAAATGACAGTGAATACTTCATATCTATAATATGATAATAAAAAATAGTATTTATCAAGACAGTTTTTTATAAAAGGTGTCATTAAGTAGAGGCGTTCGCGATGCGGTTTGGATTCGTTATGAGACAAAAATCCATCATATCCAAAGATAAAATTACATGTGGTTTGATTTAAATGACACGTTTTAAAAAAATGATCCAATCTAATTACAAGTTGTTTAATTTGAAACGATTTTTGGATATCCAAATTACAATTATAAAAAAATATATAATATACTAAAATTTAATATTGTAGATAAATAATAATTGATTATATTTTAAATATATATATATATATATATATATATCAAATAGAAAAAAAAATAAACTAATAAGTATTATTAGGAAAAAAATTAAAAACCAACAACTAATATATAAATGCAATATATATCATATGAATAAAAAATAAATAAGTTTTAAAAATTTAGGTATGTGGTATGGTTTGGTTTTGAAAATAAAATTCAAAAATTGATCTATGCGGTTTTCACAAAATAACATCTAATAATATTTGATTTTGTGCAATTTTCGGTTTTTAGATCAATATGCAGTTTTATTTCATATCGGTTTAGATATAAACACTTCTACTTATACGTATGAGTAGAATAATAATTAAGAAAATAAAATAAAATTTTATAAGAGTTTAATTGTCGAACTATTGATATAAAACTTTTTACACTATCATCACATCACAATCATTCATGAAAATAACTTTAGCGGTGGTTATAGTAAAAGTAAAAAATCTCTAATAATTTAAATTGTGATTTACTTATGCGATATAAACTCTTAACACGTATATGAATTAAATCAATATTATAATGGCTTTAATTGAAAAATGGTTGAATACTGTTAAAAAAATAACAATTTCTATTCGACAAATTATACATGAAAGATTATGGAGTGTAACACGATTCAGGTAGAGGAGGTGTTGGTGCAAACACCAAGCACACACCGAATCAGTTTGCTTTATTTTTTTTATTAAAATTTATTAAAAAAATCCTTTATTTACCAAATTGCAATTAATGAAAATTGGTCTTTTTTTTTTTTTGTGTTTTTTGCTTTGGAAAGAGATCAAAAATGGAAAACTGGAAATCATAACAACATATAGTAGTTTTCGTTTTTCAGTTTTAAAAACAACAAATTTCAAAACAGTTTTATGAAACAATTTTTAAAAAGAAGTCAATCAAACAAATTTTATAATTTTAAAATTTCTAAAAAGAGAAAAACTATTTTTGAAAAGCTAATCAAATAGACTAAGCAGAGAACCGCACATCTTCCCTCGAGCAAGGAGAGGGTCGCAGAGCACATAGAGGAGCAATCTGTTAGTAAGAACTTTATGAGGGATCGCTTTCAACTGGATCGAGCTATCATGTTGATTGGAGGAATGCCAATCTCTCTTTCTTTTATGAGAAAGCACTCTTTTTCTCTTTGATGCAAAGTCATCTTATGATTTCACCACACCATCACCCCCACCATCATTTTTCTCCTTAACCCTTTCTCTTTTTCTTCTCTCTCGGTAACAACACCACTTCACACTCCTCACCCCACAACACAAATTACACCCATAAACTCTCAACCTATAAAATGAATTTAACATCTCCAAAAGCAAAATTTCTCATACTCCTACAAGTGCTCTTGGTTAGAATTTTGGGTCAGGGTTAGTGAGTTAAGGAAGGAGAAGAGTACACTAAATTAACTAAGAACTAAAATTGATTAGAAAAAATTTATTAAAGACTCAAATGACCAAAATCTTAATCCTTTGAGACTTGTTCACTTATTAGATGAACTACATTAACTAAGAACTAAAATGGATTAGAATAAGCCTATTAAAGACCAAAATGACCGAAATCTTAATCGATTGAGACTTATGCACTTATTGGAAGAACTACATTTGTAAAATACATGTTTTTGATGAAGACAAAAGACCAACGATGACGATGATGATCAAGACAACAAGCTCAAAAAGAAGAAGTCCAACATATCTCATTGATTAACTTTAGACTTCAAACATATTAAATGTTTAAATATAAAGGTAAATGATACAATCACAAGATCAAGTACATGAGAACCTTTCATCTTTACATATGCATAAACACTATTTTTCAAAGTCCAAAATAATATTTTCAAAATGATAGAATCTTTATTTTTGACTAAAAATCATGTTGTAATCGAATACAACTAAGGTGTATTCGAATACAGATAAAAATGGCTAAGTCAAAGAGTTGGCCATCTCATCTGTATTCGACTACACAGTGAAAAATTTGAATAATTTTTTAACGTTACAGCAAGTTGTATTCGAATACAGAAATCTTGTATTCGAATACAGATAAGAAAAATGGCTAAGTCAGAGAGTTGGCCATCTCATCTGTATTCGACTACACAGTGAACTGTTTGAATAATTTTTAACGTTGCAGCAAGCTGTATTCGAATACAGAAATCTTGTAGTCGAATACAACTGGAAGCAATGCAATTTTTCAGCTTTGAATTCAATTTAAAACATTACAATTCTTTCTCAAACCTCTTGGATCAAAGGTCACGAATCTGAAGAGATGTTTATGGACTATAAATATGTCATAACTTCAGATTCAAAGTAGACAATCCAATGGCCAAACCTTGAACGACTTTGAACAACTTTTCTATTTTTCTCAAAGTCATTTTTCATAATTCAAGTACTTGCATTTCATTTTCATATCCTTGACAAAGGTTCTCAAAGTACTTGAAGCAATATTGGATTGTTATCATTATACCTCTCTTTCATATTCCTATATCCTTATCAAATCACATTACTTGTAAAAAGAAAGTAGTACTTTCTTTAAGTAATTTTATCTAAGATAGTGGGGTGCTATCTTGTACATTATGTAAGATAGTGGGGTGCTATCTTAGAGGTTTTGTTAGAAGTTTGTAGCACAGATCCTAGGGTGGGACTTGTACATATTCTAACAATAGTGGAGAAATCTCTTGTGGTGTGCAAGAGGTATGGATGTACCCTTGGTGATTAGGGGAACCAGGATAATTCTGCTGTGTTCTTTACATTACTGCCATTTACTTTATCTTTTATCATCCATAAGCACAAAAATCAATTGCTAATTCGCTGAAAACAAGAAATACTCTTAAACACCTAATTCACCCCCCTTTCTTAGGTGCACATATGTTCTTACAACATTGTCTAAGAACCAAAATGGGATTATAATAAGCTGAACAAAAATGACCAAAATTTAAATTTATAATTTTATAGATATGAATGAGTGCGGGTGTGGGAAAAGAAACCCGAACTTCGTTGTGGGCGGGGAAGATGACCTAAATTTTACAACCGCTAAAAAACGGAGGCGAATGTGGGTTTTCCCAGATTAGTCGGGTGCGAGGAGACAAAATCCGCCAAGGCCTCGCCACGTTGCCATGCTTAATTTTTATAATGTGACAAGTCGAAATTATCAAATCAATTAGGGTTCTTCAGTCTCTTTTTTTTCTTCATCTTCTTCAAACCCAAAACAAATAAAACAATGCAGGTATGCTATCCTGAACAATTATGCATATTAAAGATGAAATTATACATATTATGTTTGATGAATATATTGATTTTTATGATGAAAGATAGGATGGTGAAGAAAAATAATTACAATGTCAAATTTGGATAAATCACAAAGTTGATAATGTTCAAATATCATCCATGAAAACTACAAAGTCTGATCATGGAGTGGAAAAACAAAACAAAAAATCTAAGAGAAATATCAATTTAAGAAAAAAAGGTTCATACCAGAACGTTCTCCACAAGAGCAGAATGTCCTTGACAGTGAATATGTTGCATCCAATCAAAACTAATGTTTCCTATTACGATGATATGGTTGAAGAACATCAACAACTTCTAAATGAGTTTGAAACATTTGCTTTTGGCACTTCTACACCTATCTCACTATTGACCTTTCCTCCAAAACATCTCCTCATGATCAAATTATTGGAAGAACTAATTGGGAGGAATTTATTACTGATACTGAAGTTGCTGCAGCTGGAGGTGTAACTACAGTGGTTGACATGCCTCTGAACAATCATCCAAAAATTTTGTCTAAGGAAACACTAGAACTTAAGCTTAAAGTTGCAGAGAATAAAATCTATGTAGATGTTACAAAGGATACTATAATTGGTAGTCCTTTAGAAGGAGAGCACGTTCACATTGTCCGCTTGTCTGATTCAAGTGCTTCTTTGGATCTTATCAAGGTATATCCTGATCATGATTACTATTTAATTCATTCATAGAACTCAATTCCTTATCATCAATTCAAATTATCATGTTAAATGAATTAACATAATTTTCTACAAATTCACCTCTTTATGTCCTTAAAAGTATTCTCTATCATGTTCTCCAATTGTTTTGCATATATTGAGTAGTATATACATTGCTTGATGCTTGAGTATAATTTTTTGAATATAGTCTTTAAAAACACAATTTGAGTTTATAATGTGGCTTTTGGAAAAGATCTTTCTTCAACATATTTTAAATTTATATCCTTGTTTAGGATTTATTTCTAAAGGATTTCAACAAGAGAATATATGTTTGGTCTTCATGGAAATGATTTGTGTCTCTTTTTGCTTTAAAATTCAAAACTAATCCAAAAAGATTATGGCATATAGTCAAAATTTGATATTTGAGCATTTTGAGGCATATTAATATATGTCTTTGCAAATGAGTCTTTTTTGTTGCTTACTTCTTATGTGAAAATTGATCTCAAGTGTTTAAATAATTTTAAGCATGATAGATAGAAATAGCAACAATAAAAAAACCTCATATACACTTGTTGAGACAAAATCTCTCTCAAATGATTTTAATGATAACAAAATTACTTAAGAGATTATGATTGTGATTAATGACTAATATGTGCTCTTGAGTGGATTTATAGTAGAAAACAAGTTATTAATCATAAAGACTAAAAGGATGAACATATGACTCAAAACCATCACATTTGCAAGCTAGAGGATGGATTGAATCTGTGAGAGGATGGCCTATTAAATACATAATACTCATCCAGCAACGTAACCATGATTTTTAGTCATGTTGAGAAGTCAAGACTCTTAACCAAGAATGACCAAATAAAGCATATTATCTAAAGAGGTTAGAAAGCTCATTTGGACTAGTACGAGGATAGGCTATACTAGGTAGAGAACGACCAGTACTAGGTAAATGGTTGGACAATTTGTCACATCATTCTCCAAAAGTTGAATTCAACCTAGTATTACTCAAAATCAGACGACAGTAGCTCACATGGTCAGAGAAATAGCCTTTTCATGTCTTGGAGAAAGAAAAAGGAAAAAGGCTACAAAAGACCAAGGCTGAGGATGGACTGGAACTGTTCAAGACAGCTGGATGGCAGTTTTGTAATTTTAGCTCAAAGACCATTGGACTCTTTGATAAAACCTCCTCAACGGCCATAAAGTGTTTAACACATGAAAGAGCTGTACAAGGACTCTATAAAAGGCAGCAAGCTCTTCTTCATTAAAGACACAACAATATTGCAGAAAAAGATCAAGAATGTTAAGTATATCATAAGCAATATTCATCCTCTTTATACTTTCTACAATCATACACTAGATCTTTGAAATGTCCTTTTACAAAGTGTTTAAGTAAAGAGAAAGAAATCATATTCATCACTCTGTAATTTTCAAGTAAGGTGTACTTGTAAATATTTGAAACTTGTAAGGAACAAGGTTGTAAGCTTGGTGAAGCTTAAGAATACACAAGTGTAATCATCCTCTACGAGAGGTTGATCTAATTGAATTTTAGTGAAATCTCACAAGGTTGTGAGGACTAGACGTAGCCACATTTGGATGAACC
This sequence comes from Cicer chorassanicum, assembly GCA_037974735.1. Classification (NCBI taxonomy): domain Eukaryota; kingdom Viridiplantae; phylum Streptophyta; class Magnoliopsida; order Fabales; family Fabaceae; genus Cicer; species Cicer chorassanicum. The sequence goes on from JBBPBP010000004.1 coordinate 50,473,121, forward strand.
AGTATAAAAGTTGTGTGTCACTCTCTTTATACTCTCCTTGCATTTATTCTGTTCTTATTTAATAGTTTAAATTTCTGTCCTCAAGTTCGCATCCTCTCAGAGAGGACAACATTTCAAAAACTCTTTAAATCATTTTTAAACGCCAAAATCCCTATTCAACCCCCCTTCTAGTGATATTTAGCTCCATCAATTGTCATCAGAGCAAGGTTCTCTAGAAATATCACATCTAACTGTGTAAGAGAAAAAGATCAAAAGAAAAAAATGTCAAAAGCTAAGTATGTTTCTGAAGGAGGATCCTCCAACAGACCTCCCTATTTTGATGGTACATATTACTACCACTGGAAAGGTAAGATGAGATTGTTTCTCACATCACAAGATAACAACATGTGGTCTGTTGTTGAAAATGGGGATCATGTCATCAGAACCAACAACGCAGATGCAACCTCCGACGAGGAACCTGAAGCATAGTGGACGGCTGATGAAAATGCTAAGGTACTCTTAAACTCTAAAGCTCATTTATTTCTAACGCGTGCTTTGAGCAGGGAAGAATACGATAAAGTTGAAGAATGCAAAAATGCCAAGGAACTTTGGGACACTCTAAAGATTCATCATGAAGGATCAAGCCACGTAAAAGAAGCAAGGATTGACATGGGAGTAAGAGAATTCGAATTATTCGAAATGAATGAGGAAGAAACGATTGATGAAGGTGCGAACACGAGAAGGGGGGGTTGAATTGTGTTTGCACAAAGTTGATACCTTTTTGATAATTTATAAATAATTAAAAAATTAGTTTGGTTTTGGTGACTTACTTGGAGTAGAAGCAATCGAATTTAGAAGCAGCAAGCAATGAACGCATAAATAATTTGACGCGTAGAGTTATCCTGGTTCACCACTAACTTGGTTACATCCAGTCCCCTCATTCAGAAGGCTTTAATCCACTAATTCAAAAACCTTGAATTACAAAGCACCTGACCCTCCAAGCCAGTCTTCCCAAACAGCCTGACAACCCCAGACTTTTGAGGAACTAACCACCTTGACCCTACAAGCCAAGTCTTCTCCTAACAACCTGAAGACCCCAGATTGAAGAAGGAACTAAACCACTAACGGGTTGGATACAAGAGATTGAAACTTGAGTAGTTGCTTCTAACAAAGCTGATAATAACAATAACTCTCACACTTTAAGAAAAGAACACTCAAAAATATTTCTAGCCTGAACAAGTGTTTCTCTCTTTGAACTCTAAGATGAATTTGGAATCTTGAGCTTGAGTTCTTATACTTTTTGATGCTTTTCTCCTTCAGCCTTGAGTGTCTATTTATAGTGAAAAATTGGGCTTCAACTTAGTCCTTATTTAATTCTGAATTGTATCTTGTTTAGATTGAGTTTGCAAATTCTTCAAATTGATTCTGTTCCTATTTTGTGTAGATTGACTTTGTAAATTCTTCAGAATGATTCTGTTCCAATTTTGTGTAGATTGACTTTGTAAATTGTTCATATCAAATATTCTTCAAATCTTCTTCAAATCTTCATTAAATGTTGATCAAATATTCTTCAAATCTTCATTAGATGTTAATCAAATCTTTTTCAAATCCTCACTAAATCTTCTTCAAATCCTCACTAAATCTTCTTCAAATCTTAATCAAATCTTCTTCAAATATTTTTCAAATCTTCTTCAAATCTTCTTCAAATCTTCTTCAAATATTCTTCAAATATTTTTCAAATCTTCTTCAAATCTTCTTCAAATCTTCTTCAAATCTTCTTCAAATATTCTTCAAATCTTCTTCAAATATAAATATGAATTAAATCTTATTTTAGATTTTTCATCCATTATAAATTTGAATCAAATCTTATTTTAGATTTTCTTCAATTATAAATTTGAATCAAATCTTATTTTAGATTTTCATCAATTATAATTTGGAATCAAATCTTATTTTAGATTTTCTTCAAAAACATGAATCTTCTTTTATACTCTTTGAAGTCAAATATACTATTCTCATAAAATACTTTTGTTAACATCAAAACTCTAAATGTAAAACCAACTTGGTTCCAACAATCTCCCCCTTTTTGATGATGACAAAACTTGTATTTTTGATAACAACTTTTCTTTATATTTCGTTGACTCCCCCTAACTTAGGGCTCCCCCTAAGTCATAGTATCATTTTATCTCCACTTTATCAAATATCTTTCTCCCCCTTTTGTCATCAGACAAAAAGACTTGAATGTGAAACTCTGCTTTATTTTTTTTTTATTTTTTTTTCTCTATTTTTTTTCTTTTTTATTTCTTCTTTTTTATTTCTTTTTTTTTCTTTTCTCTCTCTCTCTCTCTCTCTCTCTCTCTTTTTTTTTTAATAAATAAGTATAACATAATATAAGAAAATATAATAACTAGTGTAAAACTAAAATACTTTGAAGTGATCACAACATCAGTCAGGTATGAATGTAAGGTTTAGGTTTTTCTTGATGAAGTCAAACCTATCTTCAGGTAGTGGTTTGGTGAATATGTCAGCCTATTGGTGTTCAGTGTCTATAAATTGAATGGTTAGTACCCCTTTTTGAACAAAGTCCCTAATGAAGTGGTGTTTGATCTCTATGTGTTTAGCTCTAGAATGTAAGATAGGATTTTTGGCTAGACAAATGGCAGAAGTGTTATCGCAATAGATGGGAATGTTGGATTCTAGGATGTTGTAGTCTTCAAGTTGATGTTTCATCCAAAGTAGTTGAGAACTGCAGCTAGCTGCTGAAATGTACTCAGCCTCTGCTGTTGACATTGCAGTGGTGTTTTGTCTCTTACTTGACCAAGATATTAAGTTGTCACCTAAAAATGTGCAGTTGCCACTGGTGCTCTTTCTTTCAAGTTTATCTCCAGCATAATCAGAATCACAGTATCCACTAAGTTTGTACTTATGAGATTTCATGTAGAACAAGGTAAGGTTGGTATTGCCTTTTAGGTATCTAAGGATTCTCTTAACAGCAGTTAAATGTGATTCCCTAGGGTCAGCTTGAAATCTTGCACATACACATACACTAAACATGATGTCAGGTCTGAAAGCGGTAAGGTAAAGTAGGGATCCTATCATTCCTCTATAGATTTTCTGGTCAACTTTTTCACCTGAATCATCTTTTTCAAGTGAACAAGTAGGGTGCATTGGTGTAGCCATAGGTTTGCAATCACTCATCTTAAACTTCCTAAGAAGCTCTTTTGTATATTTGGTTTGATGAATATATATACCTTTTTGATTTTGCTGAATTTGTATCCCTAAGAAGAACTTAAGTTCTCCCATCATACTCATTTGAAATTCAAGCTGCATCAATTTAGAAAATTTTGGCCACTGGAGCAAATGTCTTAGTATAATCAATGCCCTCTTGCTGACTGTAGCCTTGTGCGACAAGTCTTGCCTTATTTCTGACCATTTCACCTTTTTCATTTAGCTTGTTTCTGAAAACCCACTTGGTTCCAATAATGTTCTTCGCTGGTCTAGGTACTAGATTCTAAACATCATTCCTATTCTTGAGAACTTGTAAAATACTTATCTAGCTTTGATTTTTATGATCAAGCTTCTTGTTATCACAATAAACATAATATCAGAAAATAATTAAATTTAAAGAAAGATATCACCTATATGTTAACAATTTCAGTTTCACTATGAAAACCCTCTTAGTTCTTCTTTTGTGGTTTTCAGATTCTGAGTTTGCATATTCTCTAATTAGAGAGTCTGGATGAAGGGATTTGAATTCCCATCCAGGTTTGTAGTCTTCATGAATTTGATTGGAGTGTTCAAAGAAGTTTCCTGATTCTGACTTTTAATCTGCCACTTCTGTTTCTGCTGATGTATCGGGTTTCTCTGATGGTAATCCTGATTCTTATGGTAGTTCCAGTTCTGTTGATATGTGTGATTTCTCTGCCAGTTTTGAGTCTGTTGATACTCCGGATATTTCTGATATTTCTGGTTCATCATATGGTTCTGGTTCTGATAAGTATTGTGTTGACCAGTCCTTCTTCCAACAAAGTTAGTTGACTTCTGTTTGGTAAAGCTTGGAACATAGACCTTTTTGCCTTCATATATTGCAAGCATCCATTGACCAGGCACCATGACTGGTGTTTCAATTTGATTGCTTAGAACATCTGCAACATAAACAATTTTATCTTTTGGTACCCAAATTTGGTTGGGTCCTGGTTTGTTTGATCTTAAAGATTTCTTGTCTGTCCATGTGGTTAGCATAGGACAAGATATTTTATTGTGACCTTTCTTATAGCAAATAATACATAAATCATCAGAGGGAATAACCTTAGATTCAATTACTTTTTCTTGAAATCCTATTCCTCTTTTACCATTCCTACTAACCCCATAAATCATAGAAGCATATTTGCTTCTTTCCATACCATTAGCAAGAAAATCTTGAAATACTTCTTCATGCTTATCAGAGTTACATGTGGTATTTTCAATTGATGTTGAACTATAATTACTTTTCAAAGTTAGATTTTCAGCCTTATGCTCAGCAATATCAGTTTTCAGATTTGCATTTTCTGTTTTAAGTTTAATAATATCAGTTTTCAGAGTTGCATTATCTGTCTTAAGTTTAGTAATATCAGTTTTCAGATTTGCATTATCTATTTTAAGTTCAGTAATATTAGTTTTCTAATTTGTATTTTCTATTTTAAATTCAGTACTTTCATTCTTCAAAATGTTAACATTTTCAATTAGATTTGTATTTTCTTTCCTAAGTGTTTTTAGTTTTAGAGACAATTTGTGATTAATATTTAAAAAATCATTTATAGCAGTAATTAAATCAGATCGAGTAAATTCAGAAAATACCTCACTTTCTTCATCTGTTGATTCACTTTCAGAGTCAGAATCTGTGTTGGATCTAGAGGTAGAGTTGGTATGAGCCATCATACCCAAATCTACTTGTTCATCATCAGAGGATTCCTCAGATACATCCCATGTAGCTATCATACTCTTCTTCTTGGGCCTGAAATCTTTCCTTTGGTGTTTCTCTTTCTCCATATTTGGACATTCTGACTTGATATGTCCAGGTTCATTGCATCCATAGCAGATGATGCTTTTCTTGTCATATTTATCATCATTTTCTCTGTTAGATTGCTTGGAATATCTTTGGGGAAATTTCTTCTTTCTGTTATGCCACATCTTCTGAACTTTTCTGCGTATAAACGCCAGTTCCTCTTCCTCTAAGTCTTCATTCGGATCATCTGAATCATCATCCTCTGATTCTGATGTTGACTTCAGAACTTTCTTCTGCTTGGATTTCAAAGCCACGGTTGGTTGCTTCTTCTTGGGCTCATCCTCTGCAAGCTCAATTTCATGTGATCTGAGAGAGCTGATTAATTCTTCCAGCTTAAAAGTATTCAGATCTTTTGCTTCCTGAATGGCAGTGATCTTAGGTCTCCACTTACTTGTCAGACTCCTAAGAATTTTCTTCACATGATCAGCAGTAGTATAACTCTTCTCAAGTACCTTTAATCCTGATACCAGGGTCTGGAATCTGGAAAACATTGTTTCAATGTCTTCATCTTCTTCCATCTTGAACAACTCATACTTTTTGACTAAGAGGTTGGCCTTTACTTCTTGAACTTGCTTGCTTCCTTCATAGGTTAGAATCAGACTATCATAAATACTCTTTGCTGTCTCTTTGTTGGTGCACTTGTCAAACTCCTTGAAGGTGATTGCATTTATCATGAATGTTCTGGACTTATGATGCATCTTGTACATCTTCTTCTGATCAGCATTCATCTCCTTTCTTGGAATTTCAATACCATCTTTATTCTTCGGAGCAATATAACCATCTTCCACCAAGTCCCAAAGTTCAGGATCTTGTGAAATATAGAAACTTCTTAGCCTGTCTTTCCAATACTCAAAACGTTCTCCATCAAACAGAGGTGGTCTGTTGATATTTCCTCCAACAGCTTCTTCACTGAATCCAGACATATTAAACCCTTGGATCTTTTCTCAAACACTGTAAAGTGCTCAGCCTTGAGACCGAGCTCTGATGCCAATTGAAGGTGCGAACACGAGAAGGGGGGTTGAATTGTGTTTGCACAAAGTTGATACCTTTTTGATAATTTATAAACAATTAAAAAATTAGTTTGGTTTTGGTGACTTACTTGGAGTAGAAGCAATCGAATTTAGAAGCAGCAAGCAATGAAAGCATAAATAATTTGACGCTTAGAATTATCCTGGTTCACCACTAACTTGGCTACATCCAGTCCCCTCATTCAGAAGGCTTTAATCCACTAATTCAAAAACCTTGAATTACAAAGCACCTGACCCTCCAAGCCAGTCTTCCCAAACAGCCTGACAACCCCAGACTTTTGAGGAACTAACCACCTTGACCCTACAAGCCAAGTCTTCTCCTAACAACCTGACGACCCTAGATTGAAGAAGGAACTAAACCACTAATGGGTTGGATACAAGAGATTGAAACTTGAGTAGTTGCTTCTAACAAAGCTGATAATAACAATAACTCTCACACTTTAAGAAAAGAACACTCAAAAATATTTCTAGCCTGAACAAGTGTTTCTCTCTTTGAACTCTAAGATGAATTTTGAATCTTGAGCTTGAGTTCTTCTACTTTTTGATGCTTTTCTCCTTCAGCCTTGAGTGTCTATTTATAGTGAAAAATTGGGCTTCAACTTAGTCCTTATTTAATTCTGAATTGTATCTTGTTTAGATTGAGTTTGCAAATTCTTCAAATTGATTCTGTTCCTATTTTGTGTAGATTGACTTTGTAAATTCTTCAGAATGATTCTATTCCAATTTTGTGTAGATTGACTTTGTAAATTCTTCATATCAAATATTCTTCAAATCTTCATTAAATGTTGATCAAATATTCTTCAAATCTTCATTAGATGTTAATCAAATCTTTTTCAAATCCTCACTAAATCATCTTCAAATCCTCACTAAATCTTCTTCAAATCTTAATCAAATCTTCTTCAAATATTTTTCAAATCTTCTTTAAATCTTCTTCAAATATTCTTCAAATCTTCTTCAAATATTTTTCAAGTCTTCTTCAAATATTCTTCAAATCTTCTTCAAATATTCTTCAAATCTTCTTCAAATATTTTTCAAATCTTCTTCAAATATAAATATGAATCAAATCTTATTTTAGATTTTTCATCCATTATAAATTTGAATCAAATCTTATTTTAGATTTTCTTCAATTATAAATTTGAATCAAATCTTATTTTAGATTTTCATCAATTATAATTTAGAATCAAATCTTATTTTAGATTTTCTTCAAAAACATGAATCTTCTTTCATACTCTTTGAAGTCAAATATACTATTCTCATAAAATACTTTTGTTAACATCAAAACTCTAAATGTAAAACCAACTTGGTTCCAACACAAGCCACGTAAAAGAAGCAAGGATTGACATGGGAGTAAGAGAATTCAAATTATTCGAAATGAATGAGGAAGAAACGATTGATGAAATGTTCTAAAGGCTGACAATCATACTAAACAGCTTGAGATCTCTTGGAAAGGTATACTCTGTTCAAGAGAGGATAAGAAAAATCTTAAGGAGTTTACCAAAAGAATGGAGACTGAGTGTCCTTTAAACAAAAAGAACCCAAGAAGATTTCCCTACAAAAACAAATCTATGATGATCACGTGGGATGATAGTGACGACTCATCCTCTGAGCAAGAAAAGGATGAAGAGGCCAACCTCTGTCTCATGACTAAATCAGAAACTGAAAAGGTAATCATATCTGAACTTTGTCCTAATTGTGAACAATTGGAAATAGAATTTGACAATCTTTTAAATGACTCAAACACTTTGTCTCATAAATGTGGCTTTCCTAAAAACCAACTTTAAGAAATAAAGAAGCTAAATGAGGAACTTCAAGCTAAGAATAAAAATTATGAACAAACTATTCTAGACTTGCAGTTATCTCATGAGAAGTTGTCTGAGCAACTATCTATTGTAAACAAAAGAAATGTCAAAACTCATCCTCCTGAAGAGGATGCAGAAAAGGAAATTTTGAAAATAGAGGTTGAAGAACTCAAAAATGATCTTACCAACTTTGTTAAATCCACTAATACTTTTCAAAAGATAATGGGATCACAATCTGGAATCTTTGACAAAGCTGGTATTGGATTTAAAAAGTTATCAAAAACAAAAACTCTATGAAATTTTTTTCATTCCAAAGAAACAAGAGGATAGGCCAAGATGCACCTTTTGCAAAAAACTTGGACATACTTTCAAAAGATGTTATGCCAAGAAAAAGGCAGACAACATAAAGAAAGGATGTTCATTCTGTGGTAAACATGGGCATCGTGATTCTATTTGTTATCATAAAAGAAAGTTCCTCACAAGAGGACGAACTAACCAACAAGGACCCACTTCAATATGGGTACCTAAGTCACTATTAAACTCAACCACAGGTACATCCTCTGATCAACAAAAGAATGCCATGGTTCTTGGACAGTGGCTGCTCAAGGCATATGATAGGGGATAAACATTGTTTTATTTCCTTGGAAATAAAGGATGGAGGATCGGTCACCTTTGGAAACAATGAGAAACTCAAATAAAAGGAACCGGTATCATTGGTGATAAAAATTCTGCCAAAATTGAAAATGTACAATATGTAGATGGTTTAAAACATAACTTGCTCATTATTAGTCAACTATGTGATAGTGAATTTGAAGTCATTTTTAAACCCAATCTATGCGAGGTTAAACACTCATCCTCGGGTAGAGTTTTCTTTTCCGGTTTTAGAAAAAAGAATTTATATGAATTATATCTAGATGATTTGCCTACTGAATCTTGTTTTGTATCCATTGAAAAGTACAAATGGATATGGCACAAACGAGCTGGTCATACAAGTTTAAATACTATTTCTAAATTGTCTAAATTAGAATTAGTTAAAGGTCTTCCAAAAAAGTGATTTTGAGAAAGACAAAGTATGTGAAGCTTGTGCCAAAGGAAAACAAGTTAAAAGTAGCTTTCACTCTAAAAATATTGTTTCAACAAATCATCCTCTTGAGCTACTTCATATTGACCTTTTTGGACCTATCAAAACTCCAAGCCTTAGTGGAAAAAGATACGGATTTGTAATTGTTGATGACTTTTCACGTTTTACATGGGTCTTATTTTTAAAACATAAAAATGATGCCTTTGAGGCTTTTCATTACTTTTGCAAAAAGATCCAAAATGAAAAGGGATCAAAAATTATCTCCGTTAGAAGTGACCATGGAGGAGAATTTGAAAATGAATCATTTAAAAATCTTTTTGATGAAAATGGTATTTCTCACAATTTTTCTTAGCCAAGAACTCCTTAACAAAATGGAGTTGTTGAAAAAAAAAATAGAACATTGCAAGAAATGGCTAGAACCATTTTAAATGAAGCAAACATTGAAAAATATTTTTGGGCCGAAGCTATCAACACAGCATGCTATGTTTCAAATCGTGTATCCATTAGAAGAATTTTAAACAAAACTCCTTATGAGCTATGGAAAGGCAGAAAACCAAACATCTCTTATTTTCATATATTTGGATGTTATTGCTACATTCTAAATAATGAAGAAAATTTGGGAAAGTTCGATTCAAAATATGACAAAGGCATATTTTTGGGATACTCCACTTCGTCAAAAGGTTATAAATATATAATCTTAGGACTCAAACTGTGGAGTGTTGAGACAAAATCTCTCAATTGATTTTAATGATAACAAAATTACTTAAGAGATTATGATTGTGGTTAATACTAATATGTGCTTTTGAGTGAATTATTATAAGAAAACAGGTTAATCATCATTCAGAACAAAAGGAAGAAAAATCTAGATTAATTCATTAAGGTTTTAAGCTGGAGGATGACCAGAACCTTGAGAGGATGGGCCTTCAAGTTGAGATTTTCCATCCTCGCGGGAATAACGTTTTTAATCCATCTAAAGAGATCAAACCAGCATGAATAAACAATTATATGAAGCACTTGATCAAAAGAAATCACAAGGCTAGCTATACAAGGTCCGAGGATAGCTTATAGCTTTGTTATTCAAGAAGTCACATGTTTGCAAGTCTCCATCCCATGTGAAAAGGCTAAGGGCAGCCCTATATTTCACTCTTGAGTGATTGGAAAAATAAAGCAAGGTCAATATATTGAAAGGCAAATGCAAACAAGCTTAAAATAGAAGTCACAACCTTGAAGAATGAAAAAAGCAAAAAGGCTACACAAGACCAAGACTAAAAGCTAGGCAGAGGATGGACTGCATAGGTCCAAGGATAGCTGGATGGCAATGTTGTAATTTCAGCACAAAGACCATTGGACAAATCTCTGCAACCTCCTTAACGGTCATGAAGTTTTTAACTCATGAAAGAGCTATCAAGGACTCTATAAAAGGGCAGGAAGCTCTTCATCATAAAACATAACAATTATTGCAGAAAAAGATCAAGAATCATATCATTTATCTTAAGCAATATTCATCCTCTCATCATACTTTCTCTATTCATACACTAGATCTTTGAAATATCTTTTAGAAAGTGTTTTAGTTGAGAGAAAACAAATCATACTCATATCACTCTGTAATTTTCAAGTATGTTGTACTTGAAAATATTTGAAAGTTGATTGTAAGCTTGGTGAAGCTTGAAAATACACAAAGTGTAATCATCCTCTGCAAGAGGCTGATCTGTTGATCTTTAGTGAAATCTCACAAGGTTGTGAGGACTGGACGTAGCCATCATTGGGTGAACCAGGATAAAATTTGTGTGTCTATCGCTTTACATTTTTCTTGCACTTAATCTGTTTTCACTTGAAAAGTTTAAAAAACCATTTTCCAGTTCGCATCCTCACTGAGAGGACAGAAACACTTAAAATTTTAAAACAAATTTTAAACGCCAAAATCCCTATTCAACCCCCCTTCTAGTGATATTTAGCTCCATCATGGAGGAATCCATGCATGTTATTTTTGATGAGTTTGATGACTTGTGTTTAGAAAAAATTGATAAATCTGAGGAAGATGAACCTTCATCCTCCAATGTACCCAGTCCAAACGAAGAGGATGAATTTGAACCAACCTCTTTGCAACCTCCAAGAGGATGGAAGGCAGTCACGTACCATCCTCCTGATCTGATTATTGGGAACAAAACTGATGGTGTAAGGACCAAACAATCTCTACGAGGAAATGCAACTAACATGGCCATGATCTCACAAGTTGAACCCAAAACGATTGATCAAGCAATTAATGGCAATTCTTGGGTTGAAGCCATGATGGAGGAACTATCTCAGTTTGAAAGAAACCAAGTATGGGATCTTGTACCTCTTCCACTTGAAAAATTTGTGACACCCTAAACCCCAAAATAATATATAATAATTTATAATAGAATTTTTTTTTTAATTCGCAGAAGGTAAAGCAAATATGTTTTTAAGGGAATAAAAACTTTGATAATTAATTTAAAATATCACGTTTCTCAAAAATCAAAAGGAACACTTTAAACTTTTTTCTCTTATAAAATAGTGCAATCTCCATAAAATTTGATTTAAGTATAATTACTTGATTCAATTCTAAAAACTTACTAGTACTTATATGGTTTTCATGCAAAAAGTCGTTTCAAATTAAATAAGTAAAATACAAATTACAACCCTTATTCCCGGTATCACCTATCAGAGCGGGGTTCATCCCAACTTGAACTTCAAGATTCATTAACCTGTAACAACTGCGATTTCGCAAACGCAGGGCCAAGCCAGTCAAACACAAACAACGAAGGAGGTGAGTTTTGAAATCATGTTAATAGTATAATATAAATAAGGAGAACACGCAATTAATCATAAATAAACCGTATCATTAGACAAACACTTTTCAAAGAAAAACATAACATTATAAAGTCAAAACCAAGGGAAAACAATATCTTTCACAATAAAATCAAATCATCTACGAAATTATCTTCGCACACATTACATATTAATCACAACAAACAATCACACAAAAACCCAATGATATGCATGAGCTTAGACTCTACTTCACAATGTGGTACCATTCTAACTCTGAAGTACTTGGTTAGGAGGCCATGATACTATGCCACCATTCCGGTGGACGGACAATTCAAATTGGCCCTGTCCTCATAGATCCCCTCAACTCAACCCGAGACACATATACGCGATAGTCGAGGTAAACGTGTGTTGCATAGTAGCTCCCGACATTTGGAGTACTACCTCCAAGTCACCTAGGAATTCCCCACCCGAATACCCCCAAGGTCTAACAATCTTGCCTTAAGGCTCAACAGCAGACCGCCACGATCAGGCTCAATTCAGTTGTACTTCCCCGGAATCGCTAGGCTTGTCAGGCCCTACCTATATGATGACAAAATAATCTCCACTTCACAAATTCTCAATATTTGTTTTCTACCCTCGTTGGCCTATGATACTCCATTAAGACCGTCATCTCAAACACAAATTTAGAACATCACTATCATCAATCGTAACTCATCACATAAACTTATCACAAATTTATGAAATCACAATTATTATTCATACATCATCATCATCACATAAAATTATCACAACACATCCATCTTTTATTATCAGATCACATAAACTCATCTAATCAAACATATATATAAAATTAATTCGACACCCAATATCACAATAATATCAAATACCACACATTTATAGAAATTAAATCAATCAACACCTTACAAATATTACTATTCTATATTTTAATCTCACAAGTTCCATATTTTTGCATTAATTAATTTATCACTCAAAGGGCTATTGCCGTACGTAGCAAGCCCCGGATGAATCGTTGGGAAATACGGTTTTCCCATTCATCTCACAATATATTATACTCATGAATTCAAACGCTCTCTCACCCCTTACCTTATTTAGAAGCTTTCTCAAACACAAAAATCAACAGCGACTGCATATCTTCAACGTACAGCGAGTGAATCCGAATAAATGGCGTGTTCACAAAATCGTCGAGACGTGACTGATAAATTATGCAGAGCATGAGAATAAATATTAAATAATTAATAATAATTTTATGAACAAAAATAGAGTCAAAGCGACGAGAGAAAAACTGCAGAAAAGGTCTCACCGACTTGTCGGAGAGCCGTAAGGGTCCGACGTCGACTTCACCAAAAAATGCAAACGAGTAGTGCTTCTTATAGGTTTCGACGAGAGGAATCCAAAAACGATGTCAGTTTTTTGAAACGACAAACATGGTGATCGGAATCGGCCAAAAACAGTTCGCCCAAGGAAAGAAACGGAGCTGTTTCTGAAGAAACGGAGCAACGATTGATAAAACTGATGCCAAAAATGGATTCAGTGGTCGATTTTGTGCGGGATAAAGGTTGGGATCGATTCAAAAAGCAAGGATTTGGTGGCAATGAATTTTAGAGAAGAGAGAGAATGGATGTGTTGCGTTCTTTCAAGAAGAAGAGGAAGTCTATCACAATTTTTTTTTGTTAATCATTAGGGTTCACACATGAGTCAAACTCATTGGTCTCTTTATTTACTTTTTTGTTTTATTACTATTATTATTTTTATTTTGCTAAAACAAAACTAATAGTTACTTAATCTCATTTTTCTCATTTTTAATACTCCTCCAAATATCATTTAATTTTCAAAACATTACTAATATTTCATAACTAATATATGATAAATTAGAGTAATTAAAATAATTAACCTTTAAAAAAAATACATATTACTAACAATTGAAACTCTCATATTCAAAATAGTCACTATAATTATACTTATTTTGGAAAATACTCATATTAAAATACTACCATCATTAGAGAGTAGTCAAAATCACAAAATAAATAAATATAACATTGCTACTTTATATTAATTACTAAATCATAATAAATATATAAAATCGCAATGCCACAACAAGTATATAAAAATAAAGGAAATCAAACACAATATTATTACTATCCCAAGTATAAATAATTAAAATATGAGATACTTAGAATTAATTAAAATATAAATACGTGCATATTTAACATTAGTCAAACATACATGAAAATATCACATTAATTACGAACGAACATATACACGTAAAATCGCATAAAATCTTATTCTTAAAAATATGTACACTAAAATACTATTATTTTTAGCGAAATATCTAAGATAATAAAATATAGTATTTATTATTTATATCACTCATTTAGTCAAATGTGTACAAGATTACCAGGTCATAGAAAATACACATATAAAGAAAATTAATTAATATATATTCTAAAATAACTTTAGCGCCAAATTAATTATTTAAAATTCTATTTTATTAATAAAATAATTTATTATAAAATTTGGGGTGTTACAAAATCCATCATTGGAACCAAATGGATATTTAGAAATAAACTAAATGAGGATGGAGAAGTCATAAGAAACAAAGCAAGACTAGTGGCACAAGGCTACAACCAACAAGAGGGAATTGACTACGATGAAACATTTGCTCCTATTGCTAGACTTGAGGCCATCAGAATACTTTTGGCCTATGCCACTCATAAAGGTATCAAACTCTTCCAAATGGACGTTAAAAGTGCCTTCTTGAATGGTTTCTTAAATGAGAAGGTTTATATTCACCAACCTCCTGGCTTTGTGAACAAAAAGAAACCTAATCATGTTTTCAAATTGTCTAAAGCTCTTTACGGATTAAAGCAAGCTCCTCGAGCTTGGTATGAGAGGTTAAGCTCATTTTTAAAAGACAATGGTTTCTCAAGAGGACAGATAGATGTAACACTCTTCAAGAAAACTCTTGAAAAAGATTTATTAATTGTGCAAATTTATGTTGATGATATAATCTTTGGGTCTACAAACGAAAAGATGTGTGAAGATTTTGCTAACCTCATGCAAAGTGAATTTGAAATGAGCATGATGGGAGAATTAAAATTCTTTCTTGGTTTACAAATCAAGCAATTAAAAAATGGCATCTTCATATCTCAAGAAAAATATACCAGAGATTTGCTTAAGAAATACAACATGAATTCAGCCAAAAGTGTGGGAACTCCTATGCACCCATCCTCCATGCTACACAAAGATGATGAAGGAACTCCAATATCAGAAAATGAGTACAGAGGAATGATTGGATCATTGTTATACTTAACTGCAAGTCGACCTGATATAGTATTTGCCGTGGGTCTATGTGCCAGATTCCAATCCTCACCAAAAGAATCACACCTCACAGCTGTGAAAAGAATTTTGAGATATCTTGTTGGTTCAACAGATCTGAGTTTATGGTATAAAAATTGTCAAGACATTGACCTCACAGTTTACTGGATGCTGACTATGCTGGAGACAAAGTGGAAAGAAAGAGTACTAGTGGAGCTTGTCAATTTCTTGGAAACTCTCTCATTAGTTGGTCTTGCAAGAAACAAAGCACCATTGCCCTTTCAACTACGGAGGCTGAATATGTATCAGCTGCTCAATGCTGCTCTCAAATTCTATGGGTAAGGAATCAACTTGAAGATTATTCACTAAGGTACACTAAAATTCCTATCCTCTGTGACAATACTAATGCCATTAATCTTTCAAAAAAACCCATACAACATTCTAGATCTAAGCATATAGAAATTAAACATCATTTCATACGAGATCATGTTCAAAAAGGAGACATAGAATTGATTTTTATTGATACTGAAAGTCAACTAGCTGATATTTTCACCAAACCTCTTCAAGAGGATAGGTTCAAAGATATCTTGGAAAAACTTTCCATCATTAATTTTTCAAAAATTATTTGATTAAATGTTTTATCCATTGTACATTGCTGGTGTCTCTTATTTGTTTGTTTAATTCTTTTTTGCTAAATGATCAAGTCTAAACTCTGAAAAGGAGTCTAATGTTTAGAGGATGGCAAGAAACCAGAGGACACAAAGTCCATTTTGGTGTATCTGCCATTAATCACATCAGACCTTGCGTGCACGCGCGTGCCTTCCCGTTGGTCGTCCATGTGGCGCCGTTCCCGTGTTCCACGCGAGCATTAAATGCTCCAGCGGCTGCAATTGCCGTTTCCAACACGCGTGCCTCTACGCCTCCTGTCTCGTCAATCATTAGTCCATCTTCCTAGGAAATGACTTCACCAAACGCTCTCCCCAACGGTTACTATCTTCCACCTTCCATCTTCCATCAGCATCCTCCTTACTTAACACTCACTCTCATCACTATTCATCATCTCACTACCTTTAACTCTCAACCCATAATATTTTCAAAATCATCACTCAAGATTATGAGGATGTTGAGGATCACTACTCCAGTACGGAGTCAGATCAATATGAGGAAGACACCTCCAACACCACTTTAAATCAAGAATCCATATCCACTGTTGAACCATCTGCTACTATCTCTTCCCCCTCCATTTCACCAAAATCATCCAAA
Source organism: Cicer chorassanicum (assembly GCA_037974735.1). NCBI lineage: Eukaryota > Viridiplantae > Streptophyta > Magnoliopsida > Fabales > Fabaceae > Cicer > Cicer chorassanicum. The sequence goes on from JBBPBP010000004.1 coordinate 50,489,438, forward strand.
CCTTCATCCTCCACCACATCCTCTGCTCCAACGAGAAGATTCTCCAGAATTCTTTATGGGGTTCTATCATCAAGAAAATCCGTCACTCAAGACTCAACCATCCACCTGGTTGAATCAGACAATTCAGAACAAACACTATCCACTGAGCCAACCCCTCGTTCACCCCCAATCGAAACTCCTACCAAAACCTCTACTTCAAAAAAATCCAAACCCTCATAAAAAAAATCAAAGTCCTCTCCCTCACAAAAATCTGGAAAAAAAACTCCCTTTTTGATTCTGTAGATCAGGAAACAAATTATATCTCGAAATGGCTAAACAAATCTGTGGTCAACGGGACAATTATTGATCTGGTTGATTTAAAGGAAGAAGGTTTCAATATAGAAGATATTTTTGACCAACTGGGCTGGACTTCGTTTCTTAGGATCAATGAGCCCCAATACCCTCGATTAGTAAGGGCATTCTATGCTGCCTCCAACAGCTCCAAAGGGATTTCTGGATTCAGCATCATCCTCAAAGGTGTCTTCATGGAAATCACTCCAAACTCTTTGTGTCAAATACTTGATATTCGTGATGAAGGCGCTTACTTCTTTTCTAAAAATTGGTATTCTCAGTGCCAGATCACTCGCACCTCTGTGTTGACCAACATCTTCATTTCACCATCTAAACCACACGTAGCTTCCAACCTCCTCCCATTGTGTTGCATCCTACACAATATCTGTGTACACTGCATTGTACAAAGAGTAGGAAGTTTTGAGAAAGTGACTGAATTGGATGTCCTTCTCATCCATCACTTGATAACTGGCACACCTCTTCATTTAGGCAATATCATCTTTAACTTCATGTTAAATGCATCTGTTCTAGGTCGGTCAGCACCGTACAGTATGATCCTGACTAAGATCTTTAAGTTTTTTAAGGTTCCTTTGGATGATTAACCCTCTCTCCACTTCAACAATACATTCTCCATGAAGAAAAGTAAAACATGAAGCTCATCATCTGCTGCTTCACCACGAGAACAACCATCAGATCAACCTTCATCTGAGGATACTCCCACTCCAATTCTTCAGGAGCCCATTGTGGAATATGAACCCACTTCATCTCCACCTCATACCCCTGTTGTTCCTTCGCCACCAAAATCACCTCCGCTGCCATCTCATTCCATCCCATCTGATGATCCTCCTCATGAGGATGCAGTTAAAGATGCTCCTCCTGCATTCATGGAAGAAGGTGAAGAACTATACTTTGATCTCAATCTGACATATCATCATTTTTCGCCTCAAAGTCCTCTTGAGTCAATGCCTGGCATTCCTTCTAAATTGCAAGAATCTGATCCTTTTGCCAATGCTCCTCTTTCACCAATACCTATTGTTGTTGTTGAAGAGCCATCTCAACCTCTTCCTGAGGTTACTTGCTTATTTAGTTCCCTGGACTCCTTCTAGGTTACCTCTAATGACAATACATCCAAAGACAAAGCTGGCAGCTCTCAAAACAAAAGCTCCAGAGTCAACGATCAACCAAAAGAATCCAACACAGGAAAACAACCTAAGGGCAATGAGCAAAATAAGCAGATGAAGATGTTGAAGACAATCAGAAAGGATCAAAAGCAGATAATTCGCACCATGACGCAGTTTGGCCTCATTCTTGAATGGGTCACCAAACATATGGTCAATACCATTGCTCCTGGAGATCACCATCCTAAGCTCCCAGCTGCTGATTCTCCATCATCCTCATCTGATGAACCATCCTCTCCGGAGTAGCCTTATCACTCTTATTTTTTTTGCTGCTGCCAAATTCAAGGGGAGAATGATTATGATGTTTTGCTACTATGATTATGATGTTTTGATGTTTGTTAAGTTTGTTAAGTTGGTGTTTTGATATTAATGTTTTGTTGTTCTATGTTTTGAAATGACTATGTTTAAGGTTTATGCCATTATAACATTATCGGTTTTATCTGGAAATATCATTATGGCCTTTCTTTACTTTCTTAGATTCGTATTTCTGGCATACATTTAGAGGGAGTAATATTTTCTTCGAACTTAAAAATTTTAAAAAGATTACTCACATGATTCAGGGGGAGCATAAACATTAAATCTCATCATGTTTTCATATTTAAAAATCATAATCTAAAGAATTTTTTCATTATCAGAAAGGGGGAGATTATTGAAACAAAATCTCTCTCAAACGATTTTAATGATGACAAAATTACTTAAGAGATTATGATTGTGATTAATGACTAATCTGTGCTCTTGAGTGGATTTATAGTAGAAAACAGGTTATTAATCATAAAGACTAAAAGGATGAACATATGACTCAAAACCATCATATTTGCAAGCTAGAGGATGGATTGAATCTGTGAGAGGATGGCCTTTTAAATACATAATACTCATCCAGCAACGTAACCATGATTTTTAGTCATGTTGAGAAGTCAAGACTCTAACCAAGAATGACCAAATAAAGCATATTATATAAAGAGGTCAAAAAGCTCATTTGGACTAGTACGAGGATAGGCTGTACTAGATATATGACGGCTAGTACTAGGTAAATGGTTGGACAATTTGTCACATCATTCTCCAAAAGTTGAATTCAACCTAGTATTACTCAAAATCAGACGGCTGTAGCTCACATGGTCATAGAAATAGCCTTTTCATGTCTTGGAGAAAGAAAAAGGAAAAAGGCTACAAAAGACCAAGGCTGAGGATGGACTGGAACTGTTCAAGACAGCTGGATGACAGTTTTGTAATTTCAGCTCAAAGACCATTGGACTCTTTGATGAAACCTCCTCAACGGCCATAAAGTGTTTAACACATGAAAGAGCTGTACAAGGACTCTATAAAAGGCAGCAAGCTCTTCTTCATTAAAGACACAACAATATTGCAGAAAAAGATCAAGAATCTTAAGTTTATCATAAGCAATATTCATCCTCTTTATACTTTCTACAATCATACACTAGATCTTTGAAATATCCTTTTAGAAAGTGTTTAAGTAAATAGAAAGAAATCATACTCATCACTCTGTAATTTTCAAGTAAGGTGTACTTGAAAATATTTAAAACTTGTATAGAACAAGGTTGTAAGCTTGGTGAAGCTTAAGAATACACAAGTGTAATCATCCTCTGCGAGAGGTTGATCTGATTGAATTTTAGTGAAATCTCACAAGATTGTGAGGATTGGACGTAGCCACATTTGGGTGAACCAGTATAAAAGTTGTGTGTCACACTCTTTATACTCTCCTTGCATTTATTTTGTTGTTATTTAATAGTTTAAATTTATGTCCTCAAGTTCGCATCCTCTAAGAGAGGACATCATTTCAAAAACTCTTTAAAACATTTTTAAACGCCAAAATCCCTATTCAACCCCCTCCCCCC
>JBBPBP010000004.1:50492932-50504374 GCA_037974735.1 Cicer chorassanicum
CCCCCCCCCCCTTGTAGTGATATTTAGCTCCATCAACACTTACTAATGAAAGTAAGCTTGAACATGTGCCTTATTGTTAATTTGTGTGTTTTCAAAAACTTAATGAAAAAACATTTTTTTATGTGGGAAAATCTCTTGGTATATTTTTGATCCATTTAAAAAATTAGTTTTTGAAAAATACAAACATTATTAGCATAATAATGTTTTGTAAAGAGATAAATTATATTTGACATGATGTGACATTCATCTTATTTTGCTTCCCTGTATGCGCTCATTCTCTCTTGTTCTAAAAATTGATCTATTTATAAGAGTAAGTTTGATCATGTTCAAATTAAAATGTTTCCTCTTGTGAAAGAGGGCAAATAGCAAAGAGACATCTTATTTGTGGTATGGAACTTCAAAATATTAAAGAATATTAATTTCATAATATTCAGGGGGAGGTTTTAGAAAATATTCGTTTTCTTAAAACTGAAGTCAACTCATTGTTTTTTCTAAAAATGAGAAGAATATATATTCGTTGATTATTTTTCGAGTGTGTTAAAATGCTTGCATATAATTACGTCATATTGTTTTTGTTATCATTATCCATATCTTGATTGCAATATTGACTAAAATGATTATTGATCATCATATAAGTTATGTTCCTTGATGTGAAATGCAAACTTGACTAGTTTGATATATAAATGCATTTATCAACCACATGATTACTATGTGTAAATATAATCATACTATTGCTCCCTACATTTGTACTTCATTTTTATTCTCCAACCTTTTTGATAGATGCCAAAAGGGGGAGATGAATATATGATGGATATAGGATGAAAGTAATTAATGAAGAATGTTAAGAATTAACCTCTTGCATGTGTTTAGGGGGACTTTAATTAGAATGTTAAGAATTAAACTCTTGCATGTGTCTAGGGGGAGTTTATTTACATATCTATGAAACATTCTTGCATTTTATTTATATCCATCCATAAAACTTAAGTTTTATTCAAAAGGTTTGTCATCATCGAAAAGGGGGAGATTATTGAGGTAAAAACCTTTTTGATGTATGTTTTAATGACAACAAACCTTATGAAATAAATGATTAAGTTTTATGAATGATGGTCTACTAATGATTGCACTTGAGTTTTATTTAAGGAACATGAATTGCATAAGTGAACAAGCAAGAAACCATTCACTTCATCAAAGTGCATAAGTATCCACTCAATAATAAAAAAATCTCAAAAAGAATATATCACGTATCAATCATTCAAGAGAATGATTATTACATCTTCAAGATAGCATTTTCATGAAGAAGGTGATCAAATACATTCATACAACAATCAATTATCACACCATGATATAAATCAAAGCAAATCATGTCTTATTTAAATTGGAAATTGATGACAAGATCATTCTAGTTTATCAAAAACAGAAATCTGAGAAAGTAGGATTGTTTAGGTTATTAAACAGAAAAACGAAGATCATTCTGGTTTTCACAGCATTAATCCAAGAACATTCTGGTTTACGAAGAACAAAGCCTTCTTGAATTCTAGATTGTTTTGGGCTACGAAAATATACCAATGTACATTGCAAATCACCAGTATTCATTATAAAGGAACAAAATTATATACTCAAGATCATTTTGGACACATTTTTTCCATAAAATCAACAAAAGGCAAAGCAAAGCATCAAGAACAAACACTACAAGAAAAAAAAATTGTTTTAAAACGGTTGCAAAGGAGACCTGCGACGGTTATAACCGCCTCCAACAGATGATTGCGACGGTTCTGCACCTATCGTAGATTCGTGCATCGCGAGGCCAGTTTGCGACGGTTCACAAAACCGTCGTTCCAACCGTCGGCAACATTTGCGACGGTTTTTAACCGCCTCTAGATACAGTTAGAACCGTTGCTAAACACACTCAAATTTATTTGTTTCTAAACAATTGCGACAGTTATCAACCGTTGCTATATTTATTTTGAGGCAGTTTGAACCGCCGTAAACCCTATAATTTTTTTAAAAAAATATGATACAATTTTTTCCTATTTTTTATTAATTAAAATAAAAAATATTCATAAATATCATCCACATAATTTAAATATATAATTATATAACTATTGTACCTAAATCCAATTTATATAATTCTTTCAAAAGAAATAAAACCAATTCATACATTGAATTTAACTAAAACATTAAATAAAGTAGTTTACATATTCAAAACATTAGTGGAGTGGCTAAACATACAAAAAAACTCCATTAAACATAGAAGTTCATTTAAATATATAATTAGTCCCTAATGATGTTGTTCCACGATCATCAGGTTGGTGGCTAGACTCAGATGAACATCTACCATCTATTGGCGATTCTACGTCTGTTGCTTGGAAAAAATATATTAACCTCAATGAATATTGATAAATATTGTCAAATACTAATTAAATAAATTTCTCATATAGCTAGAAGCAATCATTACACGACTGATATTTTTAATCAAGGACAAACAGTTCTCACAAGATTTTTTAAATAGGTTTTCTTTGAAAACAATTTTACCTGGTTTTCTTTAGAATTTTGCATTTGCAACAAGAAATCAATTTGTTCCTTCAACATATCAACTTCAGAATCCCTTTTCTTAAGACTATTAGTTTCAGCTTGCATTTTCTCCATCTTTTCATTAGCTTCAGAGGAAGACATTGATCTTACAGAGTAAGAAGTAGATGTAGTAATTTGAGACGGTGTTATTCCAAGTCCCATACAACGAATATATCCGGAATATTCTTTTCCAAACACATTAACAAATGCTTCATTATGAGAAGGAGTCTTCCCAATTTCAGCTTGCAATTGCTCCTGCGCAAACAGATGAAGCAAACTAAATTCCTCTCTGTAACAGAAATGTCTAACTTTGCAACTCATTATTACTAAACAAATAAGTAATTTTATAGCTTTACAACTCACTATTACCAAAACTAACAGTTGCATCTTTGATTTATAAGGTGGTCAATAAGAAATAGTTACAATCACATAACACTTCTATTATTTACATTTACATATTTTTCCTTGGCTTCGTCATTGACAAATGACCCATCAGACTTTTTATGACAAATTGAATACATTTCACCCCTACTGTATTTTCGACCATCTCTCAGTTCCTACAAGTAAACACATGTAATAAGTACTTGTTCAATTAAGTATGCAATCAATAGTAGATTGAGTGAATCTTATCAACTCATCCCTCTTCCTTGCAAGCATCTTAGAGCCTAATGTATGAAGGATCGTTAGCTTTTCTCTATTTGCAGCATTATTATTAGCCTTCTCCTGTAGTGATAACAAATGACATCAAAAAATTAAACAATAAAAAACAAATGACAACGCAATAAAAGAATGGTTACCATTGTATCTGTCTTATGCCTGTATTGGACAAAAAGAATGGTTACCATTGTTGACCATCAAAGCGGACCTTGTTCAATCTAAATCTATGTCTCTGACCAAGAAAACGACGATGACCCATAAAACACCATTTTTTGCTATGAGGAAGACGACGAGGAGTAGAGTCAATGTTACACGATGGGCAAGCAAGTCCGGTGTAAGTGTTCCACCCAGAAAGTGTACCCAGCCACTGAAAATCACTAATTGTCCACATCAAAGTTGCATGTAATGTGAATATCTCTTTTTTTAAAAGAATCGTATGTATCGACACCTGTTGCCCATAACTCCTTTAATTCTTTGACTAGAGATTGTAAGTAGACATCAATATCATTTCCTGAAATTTTTTTACCGGGAATTATCATTGACATTATAAAATTTGTATGTTTCATGCACACCCATAGCGGAGTGTTGTATGGAAATAGAATAACTGGCCAAATACTATAATTTGTACTCATCATACCAAAAGGATTAAAACCATCACTAGCCAATGCAAGACGCACATTTCGTGGGTCTGATGCAAACCAAGTGTGTGTCAAAGTCAAAATGTTTCCAAGCTTTAGAATATCTAGGATGCCTCAACATTCCATCATTCTTACTATCAATTGCATGCCATCTCATATCCTCAGCCGATTTTGAGGACAAAAATAATCTTTGTAACTGTGGTTTTAATGGAAAATAACGAAGAACTTTTGCAGGAACTTTCTTTCGTTTATTGCCATCACCAGACACTCCAACTGCACCAACTTTTGCTTTTGATTTCCATTTGGAAGTGTTACAAATTTTGTAGGTCTCCCTCTTCATTTTCCTTATTACCCCAATAAAGCATACAATTATTCGGACAAACAGGGATTTGTGCATAATTTAAACCAAGCTTGGTGATTATTTTCTTGGCTTCATATAATGAATTTGGTATATTTGCAAATTCAAATGCATCTTTTAATAACTCTAAAACCATTGTCATGGCTTTATCAGTCGTTCCACATAAATATTTGATGTGATACAACTTTACCAAAAAAGATAGTCTTGAATATTTAACACACCCTTCATACAAAGGTTTTTCTCTTTCTCTACTTAATTCATAGTACTCTTTGGCCTCTTCATACCTTTGTTGACTTGCATTTGGCACTGTATCTTCATTCCAATCAATCTCTACATTTGATTCAATGGGTACTTCATTTGCATGATCTTCGACTCCAAAAACATCGTTGATCATGTTTTGCATATGATCATCAACGAAAACTGTGTCTTGAACTATATTTGAAACACTACTAGGTCAGATAGTACTAGTTTCTCTTATAGACTTCCCGTGATGTACCCAAAGAGTGTATCCCTTTGGAAATGGTTTGCACTTTAAGTGATCATACATTACACTTATACTCTGCGGTTTTTTAAAACCACAACGTTTACAAAGGCATATTATTTCACCATTTTCTAATTCATCTCAAAAGGCAAAATTAATAAATCCCTTTATCCCTTGATCATATTCAGCCGATGTGTGTGACTTCTTAATCCATGATTTATCCATTGCTTCAAAGAAGATTAATATATATTATTTTGACACACAAAGAACGCAATTCAACTTAGAATAGAAAAAAGATTAACCTTAAACAGAATAAATTCACTATGCATAAAGGAACAAAACATAACAACCTCATACTCATAGAAAATAGTACTCGACAAAATGGCATTGGACAGTAATTCTGTTAGGAATTTCATTATCTTTGGTTTTACTTGTGTCAAAGAGATAGTGGTGGATATTAGATAATTTGGAGGCTTGTTTAAATTTTAAAATACCATATATCATCAAAGTTTATTTGGTTGCTAAAAGAATGAAATCTATGGTTTTGAAAAGGAATGTTCTCAGCATGTGAGTAGCAAATCAAATAGTAGTCCTTAAGCAAGGTTTATAATTTAAAATCAGATTAAAAAGAGTTGAAGAAGAAAACACGTGTTTTGTACCTATAGATATGCAATGTAACCTAAGGGGTAAAAACAATAATAATAAAAAATATTCTAACAAAATCACCCAAACATACCAGTTTAGCAAAGTCTGCACATAGCAACAAGTTAGGGAGGGCAAAGATATTTATGTAACTTAGTAAGCAGCAACATTTATGGTTGAATATGCTTCAATGAATCACTTGTTAGGGAGCTGATTAACTCTAATGTGAACCAAGTCAAATAAGCTGCCCTATCAGCTTTTATATAATAAAATTATCTTACCAATTGCGTTGCGTTGCGCTGTCGATGGAGAAGTGCTGCGTTGCACCGTCACCAGAGAGAGGCAGGAAGTAGTGCCATCACCGAAGAGGGGAACGAAGAAGCGCCGTCACCAGAGAGAGGTAGGAAGTAGCGCCGTCACCGGAGAGAGGCAGGAAGCAGTGCCATTCAATCTGGAAACTAATTCAATCAACAAACCAATCATTAACATATGAGGTCAACAAACCAATCTAGAAACTAGTTTTAAATGCATACAAACCAACTTCTTTACTTCAAACAAACCAATCTGGAAACAAACCAATTGTAACTAGTTTTAAATGCAAACAAATCAATTTGGAAACTAGTTTTAAATGCAAACAAACCAATCTCAAACAAACCAATCATTAATATATTTTCTTTACTTCAGTTTATCCATTACATGTTTAACAAACCAACTTAACCTATATTATTTCCTAAAGTCTAAACTTTCAACTACCCCAAAAACATTAAAACAATTGAAAAACTCACTAAACAAAAGGAACCCTTAAAAGCTTACCAATTTCAATTCCAATAACAAGAATATTATATGTATGAATGATAAAAAAATAAGAATATTAAACTATTAGTTATTTGTGAATAAAGTGAGTCAAATGATTTGGAAAGATTGTTGAATAAAGAATGAGTATATGAACATGTATTGGTTTGTATTTCAAAAACTTTAAAGAAATATATACAATATAAAAAAAACATAAATCAAGAAAACAGGACACACAAAAGCTTCGTGCTGTCTATGTTTGCCATCAAGTTTCTTTTTTGAGGCACTTCGACATACACTTTGTGAGTGAATATTTTGACATATAATATAGTGCATATTTACTTTTCATAATAGGATAAAATAATTTGATTTGGGTGAGCATTATTTACTCTAAGGTAATAAGAAACATTTTGTTTTTCTTGCTTTGTAGCAAAATAGACGAGTCCTATTAATAATCGTGATGTAGAATTTACTTATGGAGCAGGTCAAATTGGTCGTGTTAAAGCTGTGAATCCGGGTTTAATATATAATGCCACTGAAATAGATTATATAAGATGTTTATGTGGACAAGGCTTTTAAAAAAAGCTAATCACAAACGATGTTAGTAGTTGCTCCGGCACAATAAATGCATCAGCAAGAGATTTGAATTATCCATCCTTTACTCTTAAAGTTCCACGCCCCAAACATCATTTCAGTGGAAGCTTTAATAGGACTGTTACAAATGTTGGATCACCAATGTCTAAAGCAATTGTAATAGCTCCTAAAAGACTCAGTGTTTAAGTGAACCCTAGTGTTTTGTCATTCACTTCAGTGCTAGAAAAGAAAACATATGTTTTCACCGTAGATGGAAAACTAAAGAGGTCTATTAAATAGGCTTCTTTAGTTTGGGATAACGTTAAATTTCAAGTAAGGAGTTCAATTATGATGAACGGGCAAAGAAAGGAAATGGTGTAAATTTATATCATATAAATTTCATTTATATTGTAATTTTTAATTTACTGTTTTATATTATTATAGAATAAACTTTATTATTTTGTTAAAAGAGATATTGTAAACTTTGTTAACAAAAAATAAAGTAAGAAATATGTCTTCTTATTATTCTTTGAATCGTGATCAGGCTCATAATTATTCGGTAGACTCATACAATATTAATATTGTAAACAGAGACAAAATATTAGACTACAAACAAAAATATTAAAATTGTAAATTTAATTTGGCCATGTGACACCCTAAACCCCAAAATAATATATATTAATTTATAGTAGAATTTTTAACTTTAATTCGCAGCGGATAAAGCAAATATGTTTTCAAGGGAATAAAAACTTTTATAATTAATTTGAGATATCACATTATAAATGAACACTTTAATCTTTTTCCTCCTATAAAATAGTGCAATCTCCGTAAACTTTGATTTAACTAGAATTTCTTAATTTAATTCCAAAAATTTACTAGTTATAAGGTTTCATACAAAAAGTTGTTTCTAATTAAACAAATAAAAATACAACTTATGACTCTCATTCCCGGTTACACCTATCAGAGCGGGGCTTCTCCCCAAACTTGAACTTCAGTAATAATTGCGATTTTGCAAACGCAGGGCCAAGCCAGTCAAACACAAACAAAGAAGGAGGTGAGTTTTGAAATCATGTTAATAGTATAATATAAGTAAGGAGAACACACAATTAATCATAAATAAACCGTATCATTAGACAAACATTCTTCAAGGAAAAACATAACATTATAAAGTCAAAACCACTCAAGGAAAATCAATACATTTCACAATAACATCAAATCATCTAAGAAGAATTATTATCGCACACGACACATATTAATCACAACAAAACAATCACAAGAAAATGCAATGCTATGCATGAGCTTAGACTCTACTTCACAATGTGGTACCATTCTAACTCTGAAGTACTTGGTTAGGAGGCTTGATACTATGCCACCATCCCAGTGGACGGACAATTCAATTTGGCCCTGTCCTCATAGATCCCCTCAACTCAATCCGAGACACATATACGCGACAATCGAGGTAAACGTGTGTTGCATGGTAGCTCCCGACATTTGGAGTGCTACCACCAAGTCACCTAAGAATTCCCCACCCGAATACCTCCAAGGTCTAACAATTCCTGCTGTTGAGCCTTAAGGCAAGATTGTTAGACCTTGGAGGTATTCGGGTGGGGAATTCCTAGGTGACTTGGAGGTAGCACTCCAAATTTCGGGAGCTACCATGCAACACACATTTACCTCGACTGTCGCGTATATGTGTCTCGGGTTGAGTTGAGGGGATCTATGAGGACAGAGCCAATTTGAATTGTCCGTCCACCGGAATGGTGGCATACTATCATGGCCTCCTAACCAAGTACTTCAGAGTTAGAATGGTACCACATTGTGAAGTAGAGTCTAAGCTCATGCATATCATTGCATTTTTGTGTGATTGTTTGTTGTGATTAATATGTATTGTGTGCGATGATAATTTCGTAGATGATTTGATTTTATTGTGAAAGGTATTGGTTTCCCTTGGTTTTGACTTTATAATGTTATGTTTTTCCTTGAAAAGTGTTTGTCTAATGATACGGTTTATTTATGATTAATTGCATATTCTCCTTATTTATATTATACTATTAACATGATTTCAAAACTCACCTCTTTCGTTGTTTGTGTTTGACTGGCTTGGCCCTGCGTTTGCGAAATCGTAGTTGTTACAGGTTAATGAATCTTGAAGTTCAAGTTGGGAGGAACCCCGCTCTGATAGGTGATACCGGGAATAAGGGTTGTAATTTGTATTTTACTTATTTAATTTGAAACGAGTTTTTGTATGAAAACCATATATGTACTAGTAAGTTTTTAGAATTGAATCAAGTAATTATACTTAAATCAAATTTTATGGAGATTGCACTATTTTATAGGAGAAAAAAGTTTAAAGTGTCTCTTTTGATTTTTGAGAAACGTGATATTTTAAATTAATTATCAAAGTTTTTATTCCCTTAAAAACGTATTTGTTTTACCTTCTGCGAATTAAAGTTAAAAATTCTATTATAAATTATTATATATTATTTTGGGGTTTAGGGTGTCACAATCTAAAATCCTATTTAATTAAGAAAATATTTATTATAAAATTTGGGGTGTTACAGGCCACATTCAATTGCACACAATCATTCTTGTTCCTATCAAGAAGATGAAGAACAAAAATATAATTTGTGAGAGAAGACCAATGGAGTTAAAAATATTATAAATATGCAAGGGTGTAGGTAGTAAAGTGGAGTGTAGGTAGCATTTTTGAAAATAATTTGGACATTTTAATTTTTTTTCTTAAAAAAGAGGGGTGTAGGTAGTATTTTTGAATATTATAATCTAAGTAGTCCATCTTTCTTTTCTCCTAACATAGTTTTTTGAAAATTGTGAACTAAATGATGCATCTGCTGGGAATTGATTTATTCTTTTTCATGGTTTCTCACATCTATAGTTAAGATTATTCGTTCTCAACTCAATTGGCATCTTTTAAGATTATTTTTAAACATGTTTAATTTGGTGTGGTGATATTCCTGATTATACTTCAAAAAATTTGTTTCGTTAGAGATTTGGGTTGCCCTTTATAATTTATTCAAAAAAAACTATTAAATATTCAACATATTATGAAAAATGGTTTAGTATTAACACATTAAAGGAACCATTTCCAGCAATGTGTGCTTGAGTAACTTGAGTTGGAAGATATATGGCAGGGTGTACAATAAGTTTGAATACTCTCAATTCAAACATATACAACGGTTAGTTTCTGAAATGGAGGGTGGTTGAGTAAGTATCTTTAATGTGGGTATAGTTTTATTTTTGAGTACATGATTGAGTATAAATGTTGTAACCCTTCTTAGAATGTGGATAAAATTCATCTGCTACAACGCTGAATTTGAACAATTTTGTTACATATGTAAAAGGTAAAGTATTCTTTGTATTTCTTTTATTAATAATTTTTTGTTTATTAAAAAAATGTTTATTTGGTTTACATTTATATATTAAAATAAACTACTAATAAATAAATAACAAATATCTTATCAAAAATAAAGAAATGGCGGATATATTTTATTTCCTTTTGCCTATTACCTCTAAAAAAAATGCATTTTTATACTTTTGTTGCATAAATGTAAACATGTCTATATAGTTATTGCAACTCTAAAGTACTATTATTATTCATTTGGTTCAAAATGAATTTTTTTTACTTGTTGTCATGAAGCCCAAAAATATAATGATCCAATATATCATAGTTATTATTAAAACATAACTAGCCAACTTTATCTTATTTTGTTTTCACTTTCTCTTTCGAATTCACATTTTTAACTAGCAACCTATAACTACCAATGTCACATGTATTTCTTAGTCATCAAGATAAAATAGCTCAATTCGATTTGGAGAAATAAACTAATTTATTAATTTAAAAATTAGTCTGATTCTCAATAAATCAAAGCCATTACGTCACTTCCATGCTTTTGCTCGACACTTTGTTCGATATACGCACACCCTCACAAAAAATATAACATTTGATTAATGGAAATATAATATATCAAGACCAACACAACATCACTTCCATCATATATTCCATAACATAACCATCTCTTCTAGTTCCATCTACACTAAAAAAGCCTCTTGCTACAACTCCATCTTCTTATATGTTATCATTATAATTGTTAAAAGAGACGCTCATTGCTCTGTTTTTTCACGAACATAACTTAGTTATTACAAAATAATTATTAGTATTTTGTGACTAGACTTATAATAAGATTCAAAGTCCAATTAATTTTGTTTTTTAATTTGAGCTTCAATATTTTATATTATCTCTTATTAATAAAAATAAATATAATGTAGTAATTAAGATCTAACATATAATCGATTGTATTAAACGGTGTTTTTTTTATACTCAAAAGTGTTTATAGTATTTCGTTAACAATAACATTATGAATACAAGTTGGAAAATCAGTAAAACTATATAGGGACTAGCTACAGATGTTGTAACACCAAAAATTTTATAATAAAATAATATTTTAAATAATTAATTTGGTGTTTATATTATTTTAGAATATATGTAGATCAGTTTTATGATTAATTTTCTTCATATGTGTGTTTTCTATGATGTGTTAATTTTATACATATTGGACTAAATGAGTAATATAAATAACAATTATTATATTTTATTATTTTATATACTTTTCTAAAGATAATAGTACTTTAGTGTACATATTTTAAAGAATAAGATTTTAAGCGATTTTATGTGTATTTGTGCTTTCATAGTTAATTCGATATTTTTTTTTTTG
>JBBPBP010000004.1:50540104-50562141 GCA_037974735.1 Cicer chorassanicum
AATTAATCAAATTAATATTTAAATAAGTTGAATATTAGCTTGGGATTTTACTGTGAACTTAGTAAGTGAAAAGTTATTTTACTACAAATCAAATAAACGATAGAGTTACATTAGGATTTTGTTGCGGATTATTCTTGTAGAAAATATCTACATTAAATTCACAAAAAAAAAAAAAAAAACTTTCTTAAATATTTATGTGCGAACTTTGGATCCACTAGAAATGTGTTTTATTGAAGTAAATCTACAGAAAATTTTTAAACAAAGTCATACATGCAGAAAATTTCCGAAGCTAAATCTACCTTAAATGACATGTTTTTAGAAACTATTATATCATAACCATACAACCTAGTGACATACCATGAAAATAACCTCCGTGGTGCTATAACCTAATGACATATTTTCATCTTTACCAGTTATCCGACTATCAAAATATATCATCTCCTTATTGTACAGTTCAAATTCATTAATAAATTTATCAATCATTTTAAAGTAAGCCTTTGTTAAAATCTTGCAGGATGAGAACCTTGAACACATCATGTTTTGCTAGCTCGTCACGATGCTTTTTTCAACAGATTTTTGTTTCATATGTTTCCATCTTACTCATAGTGGTCATCGCTAGTGGCTATAAAAAGGTGCTTGCATCTCGTCGCCTTGTTGAAGTGGATCACCAAGGTTATCCAACATGGTTTTCTACCTATGACCGTATCTTGTTGTCTAAGCTCCAAAACGGTCTAGCTCGACCCAACACCATTGTGGCCAAGGATGGTAGTGGCCAATATAAAACGGTTACAGCTGCTGTTAACTCGTACCCTAAAAATCATTAAGGAAGATATGTTATATATGTTAAAATGGGTGTCTACCATGAGTATATTACTATCGACCGTAATAAAAATAAAATTTTATTATACGGTGATGGCCCTACAAACATAATTATCACCGGAAACAAGAGCGTTCAGAATGGACTCAACATGCCTGAAACAACCACATTTTGTAAGTTAATCATTAATTCTTACTATTTTATTCATCTATTTTTCTTAAAGTTAATAGAGAGTATAGTGTTATCTTGATAATTATGTTAGTTGAGAAGAGGGAGAGAGAAAATATTGAATAGAGATTCTCTTATGTTAGTCTAGTATGTTTATTAGATCTTAATTTGTTAGTTTATTTCAAATCGTGTACAATAGTTATGTTAATCAAGAAGAGAGTAAAAAAATATTTAAGTTCATAGAGAATTTATTTAACAATTGCTTGTAAAAATTTAATGCAAAATTTGGATAATTGTTATTTTGGTAGGTGAGTGAAAATTAAATATGTTGTGTAATTATCTAATTAATCTTTATGTTAATTAATTTTTGTATATTTAAATGTGCTTGTAGCCACCTCTGGTCAAGACTTCATTGCCATGTCAATTGCATTTGAGAATAAAGCTGGTCCAAAAGCTCAACAAGCAGTAGCACTTCGTGTTGAAGGTGATCACTCTGTATTCTTCCAGTGTGCATTTCTTGGTTATCAAGACACATTGTATGCAAACAAGGGTCATCAATTCTACCGTAACTGTGAGATTTATGGAACCATTGATTTTATCTTCGGTGAGTCGGGTACTACCTTGATCCAGAACTCTAAGATCTTGGTAAGGAAGCCCATTCAAGGACAACAAAACGTTGTGGTGGCAGATGGCTCATCCCACAAGGCGGACACTGGAATAGTTCTCCAAAACCGTTCCATCATGCCTGACATTGAGCTATATCCTTATCGGTTTACAGTGAAGACTTACTTGGCAAGGCCATGGAAAGCTTTTTCAAGGGCGGTCTTCATTAACAATTATTTTGATGATTTTATTCAACGAGATGGATATATGATATGGAAAATTAATGAAACAAACACTAAAAACTCTTACTTTGTTGAGTTTGGCAACATTGGACCCGGTGCCAATGCTAGAGCAAGAGTTAAATGGGCAAAAGGTGTCATTACCAAAGATGAAGCTGTTAGATTCACTGCTGAACCATGGCTTAATGCTAGCACTTGGTTGCCTTTCACTGGCGTACCATACAATATAGGATTATAGGCTTATGATATTTTCTTTGTTTCATTTCAACTACAATACTTTGTATTTTGATTATAACCATATTTGTTATAAATAATATTGTGTAACAATCGAATCCTTAATTATCAAAGAAAAAACAATCTACAATTAATATTATTTCTATATATACTAGAACTTGAATCCATGCTATGTACAAAAATTACGTATTGAATTAATACAAAGTTACATATATAACATTAGAATGCTCCAAAGTTTCTATTAAAAATATTAAACTTTAATATATACTAGACTTGCACCTTTGTGTGCGAAAAATAAACTGCCATACAAATCTATAAAAAAAATAACGTAGCAATATAAGTTATCAAGTGTAATACAAAAAAGCATAATAATCATATAAAATAAACATAAAATCATACAATAAACTATTTGATATTTTGAAATACTTCTTTATAAAACTACATTTGATGTAATATTTGAATCCTGGTCACTTTTGTGATGATAAACTGAGTTTTGTTGCATAATTCATCAGTTTGATCTATATTCCTCAATAACATGACCGGTACCCCCACTTTTAACCTCAATACAAGATTTGGAAGACTAAATACATTAGAATTGTCATTGAGAAACACATTGTAGTTTGATAAGAGAGTGTTCAATCGAATGGCCAAACCGAAGCTGTTAAAAAATGATTTGAGATGTATTTAAAATGTTTGCAGGGCAGGTTCCTTCTAAATGGTCTAAGTTGTTATGTTGGGTTGAGTTTTGGTATAACTCTTCCTTCCAAAGTAGCATTGGCATGACACCATTTAAAGCCGTATATGGTCGTGACCCACCAACTTTGCTCAGGTATGATTTGGCAATCATTGAGCCCCCTTCACTCCAAACATTGTTGACCAAGAGAGATACAACACTGCAGCTACTTAAAAGTAACCTGCATACTCAACAGAAGATGAAACATTTTGCTGATACCAAGAGAAGACAGCTAGAGTTTAACGTGGGTGACATGGTTCTAGTTAAACTCCAACCTTATCGACAACACTCAGTGTCACTGCACCAGAACCAAAAGATGGGGCTACGTTACTTTAAACCTTTTTCCATCATCGAGAAATTCGGCGTTGTGGCCTACATATTGTTACTTCCTACATCAACAAAGATTCATCCAGTGTTTCACATTGCTAATCTGAAATTGTGCAAGGGAGATCATCCAACTTAGTACATGCCTCTACCGCTACTTACTACTGAAACCAGACCTATTTTAGTTCCTCTTATTGTGTTGGACACCCAAATTCTGCTACAACAAGGCCAAGAGACGCCTCAAATTCAGGTACAGTGGCAGCATTTGCCTCCTATAAAGGCTACTTGGGAAAATTATGGGGACTTTCGCGCCTTGTATTTGAATTTCCACCTTGAGGACAAGGTAAATTTTAGACGAGGGGGTAATGCTATGAATAAGGAAAATTACAACAAAACCACAACGGTAGCACATGAGCAAGGACACTTGGCACAAGATCCACCCATCAAGGAAATTAGAAAGAGCATAAGAGACAAGTTCCCTAATAGAAAATATTCCAAGGACTTTATTAAATAGATAAAGGAATGGCAATCATAGGAGTAAATGAATGGATGATAAAATCACTCTCTCTCTCCCTTTGAGCCTTCTTAACTTTCTGTATTTCCTCAATTGTATTTCAATTTCTTTAAAGTAAATTGTACTTTTGCTTATAAAATTTAGTACAATTTATCGCTGGTGATTCTCTTGTTCTGCTTTCATCAAAATTGAATCATAACACAAATTTTATGAGAAGATACAAATCAAAATATCAAATGTTACCCTTGTTGGCATGGTTAACCCCAACAATCCTTACTGCATAATAAATGGTATATTGAGCAAATGAAAAAAAAAAGTATTTTTTTATTAGACATTAATGTGAGTTGGCTAGAAAATGTTGGACGTCGATGTAGGTCAAACATAATAACACATCTAATTCTAAAGGTATCCGTATTTCATATTATATATCATATAACAAATGTAAAACCGTATTCTAGTGGTAAATAGTATTTTTGTTGAAATTCATTTTGTTTGAATAGATTTCGGTGGTAAATTTATGTTCCAATTATAAATGTTTATGCATTGTGTGTCATGAACGTGGTAATAAATTATAAAATGAAGATAGAAGTATAAATAATAGTTGATAAATAAAACATTATATATGATAACAATAATAGGAGGTTTTAATTTCTAATATTGTTGCACAAATTTTATGGCAAGATACCAATCAAAATATAAAAAGTCACTTTTGTCGCAACGGTTAACCACAACAATCCTCACCGTAAAATAAGAGGATATTTATTTATTTATTTATTTATTTATTATTATTATTATTATTATTATTATTATTATTATTATTATTCCGAATCATTATTAAGATACTTAAACAGCCAATTTGAATTCAACGAAATCAATTTTATTAACTAATTTAAATTTATAAAAGTTAATCATTAATTATATAATGCCACTAAGGAGTAAAAGCAAACAATTAATATCGTTAATTGAAAAAAAAAATTATACAATATGAGTCATTACATTTCTCTTATAGCGTTTGTTTTATGTGTTGTGTCCACATATGCTATGAAAGTTGTAGATATTGACACCATTTGCAAGGATGAAAACGTTAACACTTCATTTTGCATAACTCTACTCAAATCAAAGCAAGGTGCAGATCTAATTACCCTTGCCCAATACACCATTGATGTGTTACACACTGAAGTGAACATTTAGGTGGGACGAATGGTGCTGTTGCTGATTTTGAAGCAAAATCCCATTATAGGGAATGTTTCAAATTTTTTGGTGGGACGAATGGTGCTGTTGCTGATTTTGAAGAAATTGAAAACAAGATGAAGGGTGGAGATTACGGTGGGATGAGCGAGCAAGTATTATCTATCATAACAGATTGTGATGAATGTATTAGCGGAGCCTCACCAGGTGAAATATCTTACCCGAATAAATCTTTGCTCCCAAAATATGCTAAAGTTGTTGAGGACGTTGCTCTTATTACCTTTACTATATCAAATTTTTTGATAGGGAATGTTTAGTTTGCAATTTGTATTTTTCTGGATAATGCTACAATAATTGAGTCAAATTTGACGGTAATAAAATTTGAGGAATATAAATAGCATTTTCTATTACTATTATTTTATATTAGATTCTTATGTTTTTTAAATAATTTTTTTCTTGTAAGTAATTAAAGCATTTCAACTTGCATTAATATTTAAAATATTTAAATATATTATTATAAAATAAAATGTCATTTAATTCAGGATTCTCAAAAGGGCCCTTTAGACTAAAAAATAGAATTCAATCTCGTTAGTATGTTAACTAATTAGTATCTTTAGAGATGTCTTATATTATACATTTGCAAACGTTTTTTCAAAAAATAAATATATATTTAAGAAGAAATAGATATTTAAATATGTTACATGTCATACTAGTCTTTCGAAATGGTTAGCCTTAAGCCAAAAAGTAAGATTATGATAAGACAAGCACTACAAAAAAAAATTGATTTGCAATGGCTGTAAGGGACATATGCGACGATTATAACCGTTGTAAATGGATGATTGGGACGGTTCAGAAAACCGTCGTTCTAACTGTCGGTGACATTTGCGACGGTTTTTAACCACTCAACACACGTTTTGCGATAGTTAGAACCGTTGATAATGTGACACCCTAAACCCCAAAATAATATATAATAATTTATAATAGAATTTTTAACTTTAATTGGCAGCGGGTAAAGCAAATACGTTTTCAAGGGAATAAAAAAAATTTATAATTAATTTGAGATATCACATTCTTCAAAATACAAAATGAAAACTTTAAACTTTTTCCTCCAAAATAGTGCAATCATCATAAAATTTACTTTAACTAGAATTTCTTAATTTATTTCCAAAAATTTACTAGTTATAAGGTTTCATACAAAAGTTGTTTCTAATTAAACAAATAAAAATACAACTTATGACTCTCATTCCCGGTATCAACTATCAGAGCGGGGCTTCTCCCAAATATGAACTTCAAGACTCATTAACCTGTAATAATTGCGATTTCGCAAACGCAGGGCCAAGCCAGTCAAACACAAACAACGAAGGAGGTGAGTTTTGAAATCATGTTAATAGTATAATGTAAGTAAGGAGAACACGCAATTAATTCTAAATAAACCGTATCATTAGACAAACATTCTTCAAAGAAAAACATAACATTATAAAGTCAAAACCACTCAAGGAAAGTCAATACATTTCACTACAACATCAAATCATCTAAGAAGAATTATTATCGCACACGACACATATTAATCACAACAAAACAATCACAAGAAAATGCAATGCTATGCATGAGTTTAGACTCTACTTCACAATGTGGTACCATTCTAACTCTGAAGTACTTGGTTAGGAGGCCATGATACTATGCCACCATTTCGGTGGACGGACAATTCAAATTGGCCCTGTCCTCATAGATCCCCTTAACTCAACCCGAGACACATATACGCGACAGTCGAGGTAAACGTGTGTTGCATGGTAGCTCCCGACATTTGGAGTGCTACCTCCAAGTCACCTAGGAATTCCCCACCCGAATACCTCCAAGGTCTAACAATCTTGCCTTAAGGCTCAACAGTAGACCGCCACGATCAGGCTCAATTCAGTTGTACTTCCCCAGAATCGCTAGGCTTGTCAGGCCCTACCTATATGATGACAAAATAATCTCCACTTCACAAATTTTCAATATTTATTTTCTCCCCTCGTTGGCCTAGGATATTCCATTAAGACCGTAATATCAAACACAAATTGGAATCAAAATTATTTCATTAGGGGTTACTTCAATATTTTCATCACAAATTCATAACATCACTATTATAAATCACATATCATCATCATTACATAACTCATCACAAATTTATGAAATCACAATTATTATTCATACATCATCATCATCACATAAAATTATCACAATGCACACATATTTTATTATCACATCACATAAACTCATCTAATCCAACATATGCACCAAATTCATTCGACATCCAATATCACAATAATATCAAATATCACACATTTAACAAAAATAAATCAAATACCACAATAATATCAAATAACACACATTCAATGGAATTAAATCAATCAACACCTTATAAATTTCTATTCCACATTTTAATCTCACAATTCCCATATTTGCACATTAATTAATTTATCACTCAAAGGGCTACTGCCGTACGTAGCAAGCCCCGGATGAATCGTTGGGAAATACGATTTTCCCGTTCATCTCACAATATATTACACTCATGAATTCAAACGCTCTCTCACCCCTTACCTTATTTCGATGCTTTCACACACGAATACGATTCCATGAACAAACAACCTTTATTCTTCGACTCTTTGTCGTTCAATCGATCTAACTCGACAATTTATGGGTAAACGTTAAAAATAAATTATGAGAAGACACTCTAAAATTAATTTCGAAATTATGTCAAGGAATCTTACCATAAATCAGAAAACCAATAAGTGGATAACATAGCCACTTTTCACACGATCGTTTTGGCGTTGGTTTCACTAAAATCGAACTTACGGTGAAGAAGAACGGTGCAAAATAACGAATTCTACAAACGGAGAAGTAGGGTATTTTAGAGAGAAATTGGGGTTGTTAAAAATCTGGAAAATTGTGTTTAATTGACTAGCTCAATAAATTAAATAACATACTGAAATTTGAACGAAAAAGGAGGAAGTTTTTCTGGACAGTTGTCGATCGCCGGAACCGATTTCTTTTCTTTTCTCTTAATATTGTCGCTGCCTTTTCTCTCTCTTTCTATCTTTCTACTGCTTTCAGGCGGTACATTGGCATATATGTTGAAAGTGTGAGAGGCGGTACATTGGCATATATGTTGAAAGTGTGTATTGTGGAGAATAATACTAGTAATCCTTACTCGTTTTAAACTCTTTTAGTAAAATATACTCTAAGGGGATTAGGAGTGAGAAAGAGTTTGTAAGGTGGTTGAAGTCTCAGGGACTAATTTGACTAAGTCAAACACTATTTCATTGAAGATGTTGGTACGAGCGAGATTTTCTTTGTGTTTGATTGAGGTAGTGATAGTTGTTGAAAAAGCTATAATTGAGGTAAGGGCTCCTTCCAAATTTTTAGTTTGCACATAGAGACAGTATATGTGTGATTGATGTGTGAATATGTGATGGTTAATATTGACGTGATTATGCATTCATGATTGATAATATGGGTTGCTACATGTTATAAATTTTATTGATGAGAATATGTTTTGAGTATGTTCTGTGAAAAGTATGAAAATAATAAGTGTGTAATGAGTATTAAAAGGGGAGTCTTTTAATAGCTGCATTTACATAACAATTGTTGAGAAAAAGTCAGAGTATGCTCATACATTTCATAGTTAGTGGTGACTGTGATGGTCCACGGGATGGTTCCATGAGTTGATTGGTCTATCTTATCCTTACGAGGATTTTTAGTCGTGTAGGTCTGTGATAGACTGCACTCTGGTAAATCATGTTGATTTGTGATAGGTGGCACCTCGGTAATTAGTATTGGTTTGTGAGAGGCGGTACATTTATGATTTACTCTCTTCGAAGAGGGTTTGGAAATTCTGAAATCATGTGCATTGGCATATAAGCATTGCATTAGGGTGCTTGGCACGCGAGTCATATTTGTTATGATATGATATATGTATATACGTGTTCTGTTATTGTTTGTTATCATGCCGTAATTGCTAAGTGTTTATTTTTTGTCTTTTTGACATAATTGTTAAATATTAACTGTTAATTTAGGTTGGTGACCCTTTACATTATTGTGGAAATTAGGCTTTGTCCTCAGATGATACACGAGTTCGTTCTACCGACTATTACCCTAACGACGCAAACATCGTTAGACTTCCCTGACCATATCAAGCAGGGCTTAATATACTAGGAGAGTGGTGAGGACAAGTAGGAGAGCTGGGGCAGTATTTCACGTAGAGCTCACTCACGAGAGGATTGACTACCATGTACCCTTAGGGCGAATGGAGCATGGGAAGATGCAGAGGATGCTTTAGTTAGAGGTGAGACGGAGGCCATCGTGGGTGTGGTGACTCCCACCGTAGGAGCAGGGGATGCAATGCTTGGACCGGGGGCTGCAGGAAGGATAAGGGGCCGATGCCAGCAGGAGAAGATATTGCAAGACCTTCTAGGCGGGTTGAGTTAGAGCTTCCACTTACGTGAATGATTCTCAACCAACTGTCACTGAGGTAGTGAACTGTTTTGAGATTCCAGCGCCGCCGAAGCCACCTATCCCGTGGGTGGACCTGACCTCTGAGGATACTGATCCTTCTATGGTTGATGAGGAGGAGGAAGTTACTTCGAGGATAGATACTGCATCAAAAGGAAGTTGTGTGGTGTGTGGAGGTCACCCTTGTTACTGTAGTTGTTAGTGGATGATCATATTAGTTTGTTGTATAGGGCCTTAGTGTCTTTCTTTTAGTGGTTGTACTTATTTTGTTTTGGGATGACTGTATCTATAATATATCTTTGACAGTTGACTTTTGTTCGGTGGGTCCATGTTCCATTTTTTTGATGTGACCATGGGGGATAACATTCTTGGAGCAGTACCTCTGTGCAGGTGTCTGCCGAGAATACCCATGGGTATGAACGTGTTTGATAGGTCTCACACTCCGGTATTTTCTATTTGTATACTTTAGATTATTGTCCCAAAAACTATCTTAGCTTGATTGTATATATGATGTAATTATTTATGACTCTTGTCGTTTTGTGTTACAACATTTTATTTTATTAAGTTGTTTTTTTTTAAAAAAATGCATTCGCGCTTGTAAAAATCGGGGTATTACAATATCCAAGTAATCCAATTCCACAAAATCATAAGCCTTTTCAAAGTCCACTTTAAATAAAATAAGTTATCTCTTTCTCTTTTTGACTTCACTAAGGAATTGATTAACCACCAAAATTTCATCTAATATTTTACGCCCCTTAATAAAAGAAGATTGATTTTCAGAAATCACCCTGCCCATCACACCTTTCAATCAATTTGCCAGAACTTTTGCCAATACCTTGTACATACATCCGATAAGAGAAATCGATCAATAATCATTCAAATTCTAGGGCTATCCTTCTTTGGAATAAGAACAATAAAAGTATAGTTGGTTCATTTCACCAATCTATCGCATGAAATTCATGTAAAACCCCGAGAAATTCTGGTTTATTGTCCTCCCAAAATTCTTTTAAGAAACCAAAGTAAACCCCTATCTAGTCCTAGGCTGTTAAAACTATCACAATTCCAAACTACTTGTTTAACTTCCTCTTCCTCAAAAACCTTAACCAACAAAGAAGCATCCACCCAAACCCCATCAACATCAATGCTAACAATAGAATTAGTTCTCCATCTACAAGTCACCAGCCCATGAAAATATTTAGAATTAGTATCTTATTCTTGAAGCCAAATTGCTCTTGACTTTTACCATTGAATATTGTGATTAATTATAGACTAAGAAAGTAATTGCATTGTAACAAAACGACGCTCGACAATTTTGGCTTCATCTAAAGTTCCAGATTCCCCTTTTAGATCCAAACTATTAAGTCATTCTTTCAAACATCTAATTTGCTCACCCAAATTATCATTATGCTTTTGATGCCACTTCCTCATAGACACTTTAATCCTTTTTAATTTCTCATTTAAAACATAGCCACCCCAACCTACAAAAGAAATGTTCTTCCACCTTTCCTAAATAAACTCGTGATACCCTTCAAATTCTAATCAACATTTCAACATACGAAATGGACTGAACCCCTATTATCCCCCACATCTAAAATCATAATGGGACAATGATCCAACAAGAACTCCACATTTCACACCATTTTTCAGACAACAAAAACCAATCCGGACAACTCATACTAGCTCCATCTAAACAAGACCATGTAAACCTCCTCCCAATTAAAGGTAGATCCACCAACTAAGCATTATCAATAAAATCATTAAAACACATCACTTATTCCTCCCTCAAAACTCTCCCCACCCTTTTACGCTCTTGTACGCACCAGATAGAATTAAAGTCACCACAAATACACCAACATAACTTCTCTTCTAGCTCGAGTTTAGCTTCAATGCTTAACCATAACTCTTTCTTATCCTGTATAACGCAAGGTATGTGAACATTCGTTACCTTTACTAGAATCCCTTCTTTCAACCAAACTCCTTCACACCAAATAGCATGAGAAAACATAGATGAATACGACATGTGAATACACTTAGTGTCCCACATTACATGTAGGCCCCCAAATTTTCCAAGAACATCTTTAAAAGAAAAACACACCTCTTTCAAGCCCCAAAGAATTTCAAACAACTTTGGATCTATTGACGCCATTTTTGTTTCTTCGATACAAACCAAATCAGGTTTATTAATCAAATTCAACTCTCTAACTTTCTTCTTTTTAGCTACGCCTCCCAACCCTCTTACATTATAACTAATAATCTTCATAACAACAAAGCTACTCCCAAAAACCATCCTCATGCAAAATCAACGTGTCTCCCTCGGCCCCCCGCTTCCAATATTACTTTTATCCCACTCCTCGAAATATCTCAATTTTCTCACAATCGCTACCTTCGTGCCATCAAACTCTAATCCTATCTTATTGCCCAAATGCCACACCTCATCCCCTACCACTTCCTCATTATCATGTAAAAGAACCCAATTTCTCTGATCACCACTGCTCAAAGAGTCATTTGAATGAGAACTTACTTGATTTTGACATGCCTCATTTGTAGCTTCAAAATTCGATTCTTTTTCTTTATCTTGGTTACAAATTTTTCTTTGTGATCCTTATCAGATAATCTTGCAATATTTTTCAATTGACGCTTGCATCGTCGCATACTCGGCGACAGACTAACTGACAACTCATGCTTGTAATCGGGTGCAAAAGTACAAGCTTCTTGGTGAACCACACAATTACTTGATCCCTATTCCATTGTATGTTGATTAATACCCACTACCTCTTCTTTAGCACCCTTGAAAACAGACTGAATGACGATCAAGGCTAAACATGTTAAAAACAAATCGGTCGCTTGTACAGGTTAGACTTCTCGCACTAGGGCCTCGTTATTGCCAAACGTATGTCGCACAAAAAGCTTGTCAGGCTGCACTAAAAACGCCAAACCAGGCTGGCCTACTAAGTGATCAGACTATTAGGCTTCATATAAGGAAGACAACAAAATTCACATCCGCGAGTACCCATCCAAACCCGTCTCGATTTGGGCAGGAAAAACCCATTTTGATTGGGTCGGGGTTTTTCCCGAAATTAAAACTCGGGGGTGATGGCAAGTTTAGGGGTGTTGATATCCACCCCGCACCTGCATCGCTAGTAATATTATTATCATTTTTAAATTTTTATAGACATGTACATATTCAATATATTCTAATATTAAAAATTATAATGTTCTCTCTATAAAAAAATATGATTTTAATATTTTTTAATTTTATTTTTGTATAATAATTATAATAATTTTATTGTATTAATTATAATTAATATGACTTTTAAATTTATTATTTTATACATACGAATAGGTGCAAGTGCAAATAGAAAAACCAAACCTGTTGTAGACAGTTATAGAAATCTAAATTTTACATCCGACAAAAAATGAGCGGATATGATTTAGAAATGGGGGAGACATAACCCACCCCGATCCACCCCATTTTCATGGTTCACACTCTTGAAAAGGCTCAACATCTTGCCTAATAATTGCACCATTGTTGCTACTACCTACACCTCCACAAACCCCTACATTCACAATTAATTCAGTTTCTCCCTCTTGGGCCCCAACATGAGATATTCCACTAAAAGCATGTCTTTGACGATGCCTTCGTATGATTGGTCCACTAAATACACCACTTTCCCCACAAAAATTCAACCCCTCGACATTTAAAGAAATATTAGCACTGCATTGATTACTTCCATAACCGACTTCCACAAAATTCTCCATATCGTTATTACTTACTTCGTCATTAATGGCACCGCTAAAAGTATCCTCTACCAAATTCCGTTATGCATTTAATTCCTTAATTATCATATTCAGATTTTTAGTATCCACCTCACCTAAATCAAATTTTTATAAAGAATAAAGATCATGGACAAAAACCTGATTTTGAGGATGAATCATCTTCATCAGCAAGAAATACTTAACGATCGAACCACAAACTTTAAAGCCATCATACACTTCTGCATGAGTGATCTTCTCTGGAACGTTTGCTTTAAAGCCATCAAAAACAATATATTATAATACATTTCTACTTTTTACAATTTAACTTTACTATACAATAGGTTAACAGCGGTGGTGTATTAATATGTGTTGATAAAAAAAACATACAAATTAATTATCCCAATAAGTTACAATAATGATTTAATATTTTGTTATTTAAACAATTATCCCAATATAAATAAATAAATAAATAAATAGATATTTGATTTTAAATAAATAAATAAATAGATATTCGATTTTAAAGGATTTTAAATTTTTTGTATTTTATTTTTTATTATCGATCTTTTATTCTTTGTTTTTATAAATGATATTTTTAAGATGATGTAAATAATTAAGATATTAATTTATCACGATTTTTGCCTTTGCACTTTCAATTTTACTTTAATAAATGTTATCTTCAAGTTCAAGTTCACAATACATGATTGTATAACATTAATAAACAATATAACATTAATTTTTCAACTAAAATAGTTGAGGAGTAACAATAGTGCAAGCAATTCAAAATTTAAAGTGTAAACAAATAAATAAATGATGTTATAAAAAAAACAACATTTTCGTTTTATTTTAGCATATTTAAAATTTTAGTATTTCCTAAATCTTAATGTTGACAATAATTATATCATTAATTATATTAAATTTTTATATTTTAATTTTACCTATTTTTATAATAAAAGATATTTATATATTAATATAAAAATATATATCATATCTTGAATTCGAATTTAAATTTTACAGTTATATTTAAATTTATAATAGTATTTATTATTTTATAAAAACAAAACAAAAAAGTGATTATATATATATATATAAAAGAGATACCACGTAATACTCATTAAACCCATTACATCAAAACTTCATATGACATGAATTGGAGGCATTACATTGGTGTTAATTGCTAAGAGACATTGACCAAAGTACTAAAAAAACTTTTAGCATCCATCAGCATTTCAATTTTGTATTGATTATGAAAAATCATTGGCCTTAAAGGCGTTGCTTCTTCTCAAATGGCATGGGATCCAAAGTAATAGACATTAGACAGCCAAAAAATAATGAAATTATGCGATTAAAATTCTCTTCTTTTTATTCTCTTATTTTCTCTCATGATGTGAGAATATTAGATATAAAGATATAATGGTTTAAATATATTTTCAATCTTTGTAATATACTATTTTTTAATTTTACGCTCTGTATGTTTTTTTTTAAGATTTAGTTCCCATAAAATCAGAAAATCAGAGACAATCGATTTTAATTCCTAAAAACAGAGTTTATAAACTGTCATGAGTCATGACACTAAAAATTAAAATATTTTATATTATTAATTAATGAATTTATTTATTAATTATTTAATAATTAGTTATTTTATAAAGAAAATATGAATAAACATTAAAAAAAAGGTTTAGGGGTTTCTGGAAATCTCTTTATTCTTTTAATGTTGATTTGACATTAGAGATCAAAATTGATCGTCTCTGATTTTTCATGGACTAAATTCAAACAAAAAAAACTTACACGGAATAAAATAAAAAAATAGTATATTTGCAAAACCAAATACATATATAAACCAAATATTATTTTACTATATTTTATTTTACTTATATAAATTCATAAAAGTTATTTTTGTATCTAACATTCACAACATGAAAATGAAAGAGCAAAAAATATAATCATAATCATTGTACTAGTGTACTAGATGTATTGTACTATTTGATTGGAAATATGCTTATATTATATTTATAGAAATAAATTTGAAAATTTTGAAAAATAAAATCAATCTTACTTGTATAAAATATATACATATAAATATTTTTGATTCCTTATTTGTAAAATTTCTTTTTGTTTTTTTTTGCCTTTTTTTATCAATTCTTTTGTCGTTTAATTAATATTAAAAAGCAAAACATTTAATAGAATAATAATTCTTAAAGAAAAATTGCAAATATAACTATTTATTAAAATAGTATATGAACATTTGCAATATCAAGATTTTCTCTAGTTATTTCCTTCCTTCAATCGTATTTATAAAAAACTGATTCATTTAATTTTTTTATTAAAAACATTTATGACGTAATGTCTTCTTTTACATAGTATTGATTCATTTGTCGGTCAATCAATATTAAAAAGTAAGACATTTGATATAAGATTTTAATAAAAATTAGCAAATATAAAGATTTGCAATTAGTATTTTTTTTTTTTTTTTTAATTTGAGAGGCTTTTATTAATATATGAGACGAGAGGAGAAACTCCGTTATTGGCACCATACTAGACTATCCAGCCCATTATGTTCCTTGATCCGCTGACTTCTTCCACCGATTTGACAAATCCATTAATTAATCCACCAACCACACAATCCCCCAATCACCAACTCCAATCCCATACAACTCATCCATGTGTAAAAATTTAATTGGCCAACCCATTTCAATACGGTGTCCGTCACCCAGAGAATACACACATCCACGCTATATATACATAAGCCTCAATGTTGACCACAATCCACGTGACTTTGACCCATTGATCCGTTCTAACCGCTTCTTCATCTCTTTTTTTTTCTTCAATCTCGCATTCCCTTCGATTTATTGTCTCATTTTTGTTTTCTCTTTCTCTATGCAAACCCTAGAAACCAAAATGCGTTCGTTTTTGGGATCGTAATCGAGTGCGTGCGATAACAGTTTTTTCGATACGCGCGCCTCTGATAAATTTTACGATTTCAATTGCAATGGCGATGGAAATTAGTGCTGCATTGTTGTTTGGTTTCGCGATTTCGCGAGATTGATAAATTTTTGCGATTGGGATTGGGAAAGGGTTTTTTGTGTTGCTATTATGTCTGAGTTGGTTGCTCGTACGGGTCGGCATCAGCAGCGGTATGAGAATGGTTATCGTCTTGTTGCTGGGTAATGCGATTCTTCATTTTTCTCTTCATTGTCATTCTTATTATTTTGTTTTATTGTTTCGGTAGTGAATTTATTTAATAATTAATAATAAATGATTAATAATCGTTGTCTGAGAGGGGAAAATGTCATTTTCTTAAGGAAAAATACTGTTTGTTTTTTGATGTTTGGTGTGTGAGAAATTACAATTAGGTCTTGTTGATGATGATGTTTTGGTTGTTTTTATATTATTTGTTTGTTGAGGTAGATGGTTTGTTGGTGTTGATGCATGTCTCTATTATGAAATTTTTAGGAAATGTTAGGATAATAACAGTTATGTATACAATATACAAATACGTGTACACACGAATATCAATTATTAGGTTAAGGAGCTGGGTTTTACCTTTTCATTTAATAATAATATATGAATGGTTGAAATTGATTTAAGGAAAATTAATTTTGATTAATTGATTTTAGGGAAATGATTAATATTTGTTGTCGCCGTCTCATATTTTAGGCACTTTTGTGATGTACATGTATATTGGTATGTATGTTCGTTAAAAAAAAGTATGTATGAAACTATTTGATTACTTGATTTTAGAGTGAATAGGTAAATTGGTCCTTGAAAATTGAAATTGTAAGTGTTGGTCACAAATTAGTCTCTGAATTTTGCAAATTGACAAATACAACTCTGAAATTGTAAAATATCAATCAAAATAGACAATATTTAAACTTTAATTGTTAGAAACTATGATTGGACATGTTAATTATCAAAATAGTCCATTTGATGTTACGATGACATCGATATAACATGTCACATCATAGTCTCTAACGATAAGAGTTTGTTGAGGGACTATTTTGATTGATATTTTATAATTTCAGGATGTATTTGTCAATTTGTAAAATTTAGGGATTAATTTGATTGACCCTTACAATTTAAGGGACCAATTTGTCTATTCACTTTTTATTTTACAAGATAGGATTTTTGGAGGTGCTTTTATGGTCAACTTGTTACAGTCATTTTCGGGGGAAGGGGGGTTTGGCTCCTCTAAAGTGAAAAGTAATAAAGTGAACAAATCAAGGGATAATATTATAACGACCCATTATTGGTCATGCATGTGCATATAATATTAACCATTGATTTGTGTATTTAAGGTTGATGTTACTTACTTTATCCTCTAAAGTGAGTTGCTTACTTTAGATGAGCCTAATCCATTTGGGGGTTTAGATTTGTTTGTAACCTGTAGCTAAATAGAAAGATTATCTATGAAGCATTGGGTTACTTATAAAGAAGCATTCTTAAAGAGAGAAGTGAGAAGTCTTCCATGTTTGGTGGTTGATAATAACTGGTGTCCTTTTTCTTTTCTTCTTTTGAATGTGATCAATCAATTTATGTAGAGTGTATCTTGCATGATTGGAGATGCTAAGTTAAATAAAACAATGGATAAGTCTGGTTTGGGGATTGACTTTTTGTGCTTTTCATGTATATCATGGAAGTTAGTTGATTATGTTATCTTGACTTTTGAATTATATTCCCGTTGTTTTTCTTTTCTAAGAACACACTACTTTGGTGCCTTATAATTATATTTTATGGACATAACTTAGCTTATGCATTATGGCAAACACATGGAAAGTTCAGTTGAATATGGAGATCATGAGTACTATAAATCTTAAAGATTACTTTATTGAACCTGCATGTTAGTGATGCAAGGAATCCTGGAAATATCCACTGCATAAGATTCCTATCTGTGTTTATTATTTTCCTAGCATGTAACTTTTTTAATCTCAACAGTGCTTTGAAATAATTTTTCTTGACTTAATTAATTATATTTTTATTCCTGTGGTTTTGGAGCTATCTTGCTGGCTGTCAGTTTACTTCTTGTTTGTTGTCTTGCAGATTATAATCTTGATTAAGCAAATTGTTTAGTATTTGACTTTAAAAGTTTACATGTAGATATTGATTTGTAAATGACTGGAAAATGTATATATTTGTGAATTATGAATATCAATTTGATTGATTAGCAAAATCACTCTACTCTAACTAACTATAAAGTATAAACTAAGTTTTGTTAGCCTTTTAGTTGATTGGATTTTAGTATGATAATAGCCAAATATTTTCAGATAGGAGTTGCTTGATGTTTGTATTATTTTTTTATACTTGTTTTAGATATATAATCCATTTAAAATTCTGACTTGGAGATATCAATTGAGCTGCAGGTGTGTTCCCTTTAGGTATAAAAACTGTGGAGATTCTAGTTCTGAGAAGATTGTTGAAGTGCTTATGATTAATTCACCTAGTGGACCAGGTCTTTTGTTTCCAAAGGTATAAAATTTGAAATAACACTTCTTAAACCTGTATATGAATTGTTGTGGTTGGTGCTAGTTTATGTCATTTTGATTACTATGATATTGTTAAATTCACCTTGAAAATGATTTTGCAAATCCAATGCAGTTTATTCTTTTTAGTCATTGTATTGGGAAACTTGGAAATCGTCATTGGCTGTTCTTGTGCCTCCAATACTAATAGTGATGGTTTTTTAGGATAAAGGAAACAAAACATTAGCATTGCATGTCTTGTTTGCTTTTTACTTATTTCTAAACACAGTGTGTGTGTGTGTAAATGTTGACCTTCGATAGCTATAAATGACATGAATGTAGTTGTAGCTTTTGTTACTCATTACCACAATACTGCTTTATATGTTTAAAAGGGAACAGGTTTACTATCTTATATCTTTATGGATCCATTTCCTATGGGGATGGATCACACCAAAGAAATAAGTGAAATTTTTTCCGTGGTCCTGCCTCTTTTAAATGATTAGAAAGAGAATATCAGGTGCATTAGGTTGTGGTGGTGCTATAGTTGTTTTCTTGGAATTATCCAATGTGGGTGATAAAAGATTGTGGGAATGTACTCTAGAAGTTAAGTAAAAATATAAACAAAATTAATTGTATCCATAAAGATGGCTTAGGATTAGAGAATAAAATATTTTTTGGATTAACCAAGGTATTCCCCGTGCGCAACTACAAAGACCAATCTCTCGAGGTAACTACAATCAATTTAAGGGGCTGATAACTTCTAATATATGTTTTTTCATACGCACCAACCAGATAACAAGTCCTCAATCAAATGGTTGAAGGAGCCAAGTATCAGAGAATGAAATCTCTGATGATAAAGATGGCATAAATATTATGAACAAGGCTTATTAATGTAGTATTTAGCAGAGACCTTCATGGTAGTAGATGAAATAAAAGCAAAAATAAAATTGATTTTATATTCATAAAGATAAAGATGAATTGAGGTAGATATGGCTCTTGAAAACTAGCTAGGTAAATGGTAGATATTAGAGAATATTAATAATGATTAAAATTACGACTATAATATACAAATACATGAGCTATTTGTGTCAAGCCTGAGCCTGGCTTATTTATACAGGTAAACCTAACTTCAAGGTTGAGCTTGTTTGTTTAGGTTAAAAAACAGCTTTACAAGTATTTTAATGTTTTGAGCTCAAATATTCTTGAACTGCTCATCTCATATACACCCAGTGTATACATTTTGGGGACTTTATTTGCCTATTGACCATTTTCTGTTCCGATTTTTATGAAAATCATACATTGTTTGTTAAATTAATTCAGATAACTGATAAAATTTTCTTTGCTTTGGATGAGATGGTAAAATCACTGGGGTTCTGTTCACAATACCATTACCACCCAATGTACAGGAACATCAATTTGATATGCATATATTAGGGATAGGAACCATTTATTGAATTGAACTAAAAGATTAGCTATATCCCATTGAATAAATCAGACCTTGTTGTAAATGTTTTAAAAACCCTATAATGAATCTATTGATTAAAACCTCTATTGAATTGCATATGATGCTGTCAAAAATTAATTTGCATAATTGAGTGCAGGTTTAGGGTCCATAAAATGATGTGTTGCTTTTCATTTGTGCTTTGTTTTGTAACTTAATCTGGTTGAGATCAGTTGTGCATTGTTTTTTGAATGGACCCTAAGTGAAGCTGTCATTAACTGATTATTATGATGTCGTTTTTCCATTAAAGGGAGGTTGGGAGAATGATGAAACAGTTGAGGAGGCGGCTGCAAGGGAAGCTATAGAGGAAGCGGGAGTTCGAGGAGACCTATTGGTGAGAAAAAAATTCTTAACTTTTGAGCTTCTATTATATCAAGATGGATTTAAGAGTCTGAATATTTTGATGATCTCATAATGTAAGCCTAAGCTCTACTGCATGTGAGGAAGTCATATAATCTTGTCATAGTAATCTTTGTAGCCTGAGTTGGTCCCTGTTGATATTTGCAACAGTTTTCGAAACTTTGCATGGTTGTGAAAGCACCAGAATGCACATGAACATTTAAAATATGGTGAATTTGACCTTAAAATAGAGTGGAATATTATCACTTTCAAATCTTGTTTTTCCAGCATTTACTTCAGATTTGAGCATATAAGTCAGTGATTC
Organism: Cicer chorassanicum; assembly: GCA_037974735.1. Taxonomy (NCBI): domain Eukaryota; kingdom Viridiplantae; phylum Streptophyta; class Magnoliopsida; order Fabales; family Fabaceae; genus Cicer; species Cicer chorassanicum. The sequence goes on from JBBPBP010000004.1 coordinate 50,560,790, forward strand.
TACGTGATTTTGCTATTGTCTTTTTTTTTTGTGTTGGCATGATGCTCTTGATTCTTTCACTCTTTTTCTGCTGTCCCTTGAAAGTTGAAACTTATACTCTGATTTAGTTATTTTAATTGCTACGTTTCATATTGAGCTTGTGATTTGGATGGATGGATACTTGCAAACTGATGGTTTAAACTTGTGGCTACTGGGTGTCAGGATTGTCTTGGATGCTATGAGTTTAGGAGTAAGACCCACCAAGATGAGTTCAGTCCAGAAGGGTGGTGTAAAGCAGCAATGTTCGCTTTGTTTGTCAAGGAGGAACTTGAGTTGTGGCCTGAGCAAAATACCAGAAATAGGAGTTGGCTGGCTGTATCTGAGGCACTCGAAAGCCTCCGGCATGCATGGATGAGGGACGCTCTGGAACGCTTCTGTAAATGGCATGAGGATAAGTTTGTGGGTTGAACGAGAGGATTTTCCTGATATTAGACTGATTTTAGTGACAATTACGAATTCTTTTTTAGGGGGATTAATATTTGATGAAAAAATTTATTCGTGAACCAGCTACTTTAGGAAAGATAACTCTGATCAGAATTTCATAGTTATTGTTAAGTCTGTGGAATGTTTTTGGTTTTTTGACCGAGTAATTCATAACATTGAATTTTAGTTGAGATGTTCATTCTTGTTCTTTAATTGGGTATCTGTTGATGCGTACACCTATACTTGTTTTACTATTGATGCTGAGAATGATTGACTCGTGCAAAACCCCAGTTACAGGGCGACTTTTCTTCACTGTTACTGCTCCATTGAATTGCGATGAATTGGTGAATATATTTTCATAGGAAGGTGGCACACTGGTTAAGCACTAGAGGTCTAGTCTAGATTATAAACTACTCAACACCATAGCAACTTCCATTATATATCTTAGGAAGTTTAAGTTATTTTATTAATTTATATTGTATATAAAAATACTCTTTTTTAATTACCGCATTTGAGTGGAGTAAACGGTTATAGCTGTAATAGCTTTTGAATATATTAAAATTACAGAAATATATATAAATGTCTTTTAGTTTGGTTTTTAATTGTGTTTTGTTAGTCAATATAATTTATAAAAATACTATTAAAAGACATTTAAAAATATTTTTATAATTTTGATAAATCTAATGACTAGATATAGTGTCTTAAACTTTTGTTTTTTGGTACAAGTGTTTTACACCTTTAATTAATGATTAAAATGACTATTTTTTTTTTATTACAGACTATTTATTCTTGAGTTTCAAAAGACATTCATTGTTTTGTAATAAAAAAACTGAAATGTTAACATTATATGGCAGAAGTATAATAATATAATAGTTTTGTAATAAAATATG
>JBBPBP010000004.1:50565007-50577820 GCA_037974735.1 Cicer chorassanicum
TATTTATTTATTTTATAATTTTGACTATTCTATAATGAGGGTAGTATTTTAATGTGAATATTTTAAAAAATAAGTATAATTATAGTAATTATTTTGAATATGAATCTTGGTTATTAATGTATTTTAAAAGATTAACTACTTTAATTATTTTATTTTATAAAATATGGGTTTTGAAATATTAATAATTTTGTGCTTATTTTCTTTATATGTGTGCTTGTCAAGTTGTGCCTATTTTATATATATTCCATTGATTTAGTGGTTTATATAAAATATCGATGTTATATTTTTTTTATTGTCATTTTAACTATTCTCATAATATAATAATCTTTTAATTTGATATTTTGAAAGATATTATTATTTTAGTGGCAAATAAATAAATTAAAATAAATATTTAATTAGTTGGACCTTGTGAAAAAATAAAATAAAATGGAGTTCAATGAGTTAGGTTAACAATAACTAATATGTTAAAAAAAAAATAAAAAAATCAAATATACCCTAATATGAAAGTCCGCCTCTCACACTTACAAACAAAAAAATAAATAAATATATTATAATTAAATATTTAGGTATATTACTACAATCATCATTATATCATCTAATCACTCTTACACACATCACATCACTCACTTCTCAATCTAATTTAATAAAAATATCTACTCTCGTCGTAACTCAATTGACAGATGAATTTATTAGCAACATGTGACATCTTAAAATTTATATCGATAATAAATTGTTCGTAACTTAATTAAATTACTCTCCGATAAATAATTTTAATCGAGTCTCCAAATATATATATATATATATATATATATATACACACACACACACAAACACACACATATATTTTAAACATATTACTAACTCTAACAAAATATATTTTTGGAACTTAATTCATAAAATAAAAATTGGGTTAATACCCTAAACAATTCAACACAAAAACACTAAAATTGCATAAATTAGATTTTAGAAAATTCAGAGTCTTACAGATATGATCATGATGTCTATGAAATATCCTACGAAATGGAAATCTTGGATTTTTGCTTGTATGAGTTCAACCTCAGCTTCTGTTTTGGTGAATGGTTGTCATACAAATGAATTTCTCTTAAAACGCGGACTTCGACCAGGGCCGGCCCAACCCATTATGAAGCCTAAAGCGAAATTATCAAATGAGGCTTTTTCAAAGTTAATAAATAAATTATTAATATTTTTATTTAAAATTGATCTTTCGTACTTTTTTTGATGCAAAATCGTTTATCAAATTATTGTAATCGATTTCGTTTAACAATTCTTTTTCAATCGATAATAAAGTTAATCCATTTAAATTTTTTTCTAGTTTATGCTCCAGCCAAATATATAGAAAAAGTTGGTCTCTGCTACAATTGAAAAAAAGATAAATAATTTAGAATATAAATATTTACTTAATACTTAATAGATTAGAGATGAAAAAGAGACGAATAAATTAAAAACACATACCTTAATACATTTTGGCCACTGACAAGAGCTACTCACACAATGAAAATTCAAAACGAAAAATAAAATCAAAGCAAGGAATAAGGAAGTAGGGTCAAGGGTGAAAAAACTTTTTGTTGTGTTGGAAAGTTTCAGATGAATGATTTTAAGAGATATTTTTAGTAAAAAACACTGCCTTTAATATAAGATGGTTTTTAGTGAAAATGAATGCATTTAATATTAAAAGATTCTTCCAACGGTACCTCATCCTCATAAATAGTTGCATCGATTTTAATTGGCTAATTAAATTTTTTTTGAAGGCCTTTTTTGTTTCTACATGTGGTTAAAGAGTTTTGATAATATATTATTGGGCCTCTATTCCGTATAAAAATTAAAGTAAAAAAATTATTTTTTGGCGAGGCCTAAAGCAAGGGCTTTAGTCGCCTCCCCCTTGGACCGGCCCTGACTTCGACAAGGAGACCCCTTGTCCCCGTTCTTATTTTTATTGGCAACTAAAAGATTAAGCAATATGATGAATGCTTCGGTTGATCAAAATTTATTTGAAGGGTATAAAGTGGGCTATAGAGCAGAGTTGAGTGTCTCACACTTGCAATTTGCAGATGATACTATGATTTTGGGTGCGAAAAATTGGGATAATATAAGGACTACAAAAGTTAATCTTCCTTTGTTTGAACTTGCATCTAGGTTAAAAGTAAACTTTCATAAAAATGTTTTAGTTGGAGTAAATATTCAAGAGTCATGGCTTGAAAAAACGTCCATTTTATTAAATTGCAATAAAGGAATGCTTTCGTTTAAATACTTGGGTTTACCTATTGGTGACAATCTGTAGAGGATTGGGTTTTTGAATCATGTGATTTAGAAAGTGGGGAATAAGTTGTCATACTGGAGACATCGTAATTTATCTATGGGAGGTCACCTTGTTCTCTTAAGATTTGTCTTATCTGTGTTGCCAATTTATTTTCTTTCCTTCTTAAAGGCTCCTACAAGTATCATTTCTAAACTTGATTTTTTTTTTAATTTTTTCTATGGGGAGGTAGTGAGGAGACTCACAAAATTCACTAGGTCAAATGGGATTGGGATTGTCGGGAGCATGAAAAGGGAAGATTAGGAGTGAGAAAGGTAAGTATTTTTAACATTGCATTATTGGGTAAATGGTGTTGGTGGTTAAATGCCGATTGTGGAGGGTTGTGGTACAAGGTATTGTCTAGTAAATATATATTGTTGTCTGGTTAGGGGGCAGTGGAACTAATGTTGAATCAAATTGGTGGAAAGATATTCAAAATCTGAATAGGAGTAGGGGCGGGGGGAGATGAATTGGGTGTCAGATAACCTTGTCAAAAAAGTTGGCAGTGGAGAGAAAACAAGTTTCTCGTTTGATCTTGGGTTAGATGGTGTACCGTCGAATGATAGGTTTAGAAGATTAATGGTGTTGTGATTGATAAAGATATATCAGTGGCTAATATGCTCAGGATGGGTTGGGGAGTGGAGGTTTAGGATGGGGATGACGTATGAGGTTGTTTCAATGTGAAGATGAGTTAGTTGTTGCGTTAAAAACATACTTAGCGCAAATGTACTCTATCGTAGAAGTAGTATAAAAAATTATTGTATCCACAAGGATTAATTAGCAAGTATCAAGCTAATTAATATTATATTATTTAGACTAACAATAATGGTAAAATTGGTTACGATAACTAAATAGCAAATAACAAATAGTTAAGAATTAAAACGTAAAGTTGGAGATTAATGGAGAGAAGTCTAGGGTGATGTTTTCACTTGTAATTTTGATTACCTCCGATTCTAGTTCTATTCGGATTTATTGCATTTGATTCAATTATTAATCCATTTACTAAAATTATTAACTCGTTTGGTCATTCATGATTAACATTCTTTTTTCTAAATTAACTCCTTTTTGGTCATGCACAGATTTTAAATTCAAGAAAAGTATCCAGCATAAAAATGTTGAATGATTGAAATACTAAAATTAAGTTTGATAATGCAATAATTTATAGTCTCAATTATGCTATAGGTCCATTAATTAATTGTCGTAAGATCACTAACAACTAATTAATTAAAAACATGCAAAGGGAGATCAATCCTAACACGTGATTAGAGTAATAGGAAAATTTAATCGAACAATAAAAAGTAATCAAAATAAAATTAGAATAGATAACTAAGATCTAGAACAAAGTATCTCAATTACAAGATCCACCAAAGATCCTAGAAGCGAGTTTAGTTATTCATTGTGATAAAGAAAATTAAATAAACAATAATGGTGTTCATCAAATTAAAAAGAAAAATAAAAACCCGTAAAGAGAATAAATTTTTACTCTAAAACTTGAGACACTTTATTCTCACTCTCAACACTCCTAAAATCTCTCAGTTATTGTGGTTCCCCTTTGACTAGTGTGTGGTTCCTCTACTTCTCTGGCGGCCTTGTTGCATTTTATATGATGAAAAATTCCTAATCTTATGCAACCAATAACAAACTCTGCTTATAATTCTTTCCAATGTTAGAGTTATTTCTTGTTCCTCCTATTCTTGAGCATGAGCTTTTGTAACAAACACAAATATTTGTTCCTTTTTTTTATTGGTCTATCATTTTTTCTTCAAATCTTCTATATCTTTGGTCCTTGCAATTAATTTTTTTTCCTGATTTTAGTTCTCCTAATTTTTTTTGTTTGGTTAACATCCCTACAAATATAGTTTTATTTGAAAATAGTACTTCCATCTAATTTCTATTACAAAAATTGTAACACTGTTAAAACTTAACCATTTTTTAATAAAAAAAACTCAAATATAATTAAATTATAATTTTTTTAACCTAAAATGTTTTTCCATATACTCCCCTAAAATCCTTTAATCTCTACATCAAGAAGAAAAACTTTAATTCATAGCCAATTCTAGAACCTACCATACTATTGTCCAACAGGTACCACTTAACAAAGAAAAATATTGTGGTAACTATGAATTTGAATGGTGATGAGAATTATGATGAGGAAGAGGACTGAAACGATGATGAAGAAGAAGACGCACTTTAAGTTTTTTTAGGGAAGACTAAAACATTTGGAATTAACTTTAGGTTAAAAAATATTATAATTTACTTATATTTGAGTTTTTATTTTGTTAAAAATTGTTATGTTTTAATGGTGTTACAATTTTTGTAACGGAAATTAGATGAAATGATCATTTTAAAATGAAACTATATTTATAGAAATTTAACCAAACAAAAAAAATTACGGAGACCAAAATTAAAAAATTTTATAATTACAAAGATCAGATACTTATTTAAACCTAATATATATATATAATATATATATATATATATATATATATATATATATATATTATTAATTGCATTATATTCATCTTTCCAGCATAATAAAGAGAAAATTAATTTAAAAATTTGTCTAATGTCATATAATTGCTCTAAAAATAATTAATAATAATCCCTAAAAAGTTCACCAAATTAAAATTTACCAACTTCCACTTCCCCACACTTAAGTTTTGCTCGTCCTAAGAAAAGTTGGCTTGAAAATTAAATCACAAAATAAATAGGTTATTCATGAACTAAAATAATAGAGTAACTAAGACAAACACGAGTTTCAATTTCATGGAAGTCTCAAAAGAATGTCCATACTCAAGTTTCATTAAATCAAACCTTTTAAAGACCGGGATCACACAACTTACTACCCTCGCGTGTTTTAAATTAAAGGGAGTTAAATGAACTTAAATTTTAGTTTAATAGCAAAGAGAAACAAGCAAATAACATAAATGAAATTTGTGACACCCTAAACCCCAAATTAATATATAGTAATCTATACAAGAATTTTTAACTTTATTTCGCAACGGATAAAGAAAATTTATTTTCAAGGAAATAAAACTTTATAACAAATTTAAGATATCACATTTCTCAAAATTCAAAAGGAACACTTTAAACTTTTTACTCTTATAAAACAGTAAGGTTTTCATACAAAAAGTTGTTTCTAATTAAATAAATAAAACACAACTTATGACTCTCATTCCCGGTATCACCTATCAGAGCGGAGTTTTCCTCAAACTTGAACTTCAAGACTCATTAACCTGTAGTAACTGCGATTTCGCAAACGCAGAGCCAAACCAGTCAAACACAAACAACGAATGAGGTGAGTTTTGAAATCATGTTAATAGTATAATATAAGTAAGAAAAACACGCAATTAATCATAAATAAACCGTATCATTACACAAACATTCTTCAAGGAAAAACATCACATTATAAAATTAAAACCACTCAAGTAAAATCAATACATTTCACTATAGACATCAAATCATCTATGAGAAATTATTATCACACACGATACTTATTAATCACAACAAAACATTCACAAGAAAATATAATGCTATGCATGAGCTTAGACTCTACTTCACAATGTGGTACCATTATAACTCTGAAGTACTTGGTTAGGAGGCTTGATACTATGCCACCATCCCGGTGGACGGACAATTCAAATTGGCCTTGTCCTCATAGATGCCCTCAACTCAACTCGAGACACATATACACAACAATTGAGGTAAATGTGTGTTGCATGGTAGCTCCCAACATTTGGAGTGCTACCTCCAAGTCACCTAGGAATTCCCCACCCGAATACCTCCAAGGTCTAACAATTTTGCCTTAAGGCTCAATAGCAGACCGCCACGATCAGACTCATTCAGTTGTACTTCCCCGGAATCACTAGGCTTGTCAGGCCCTACCTATATGATGACAAAATAATCTTCACTTCACAAATTCTCAATATTTATTTTCTCCCCTTGTTGGCCTATGATACTCCAATAAGACCGTCATCTCAAACACAAATTGGAATCACAATTATTTTATCAACTATGGGGTTACTTCAATATTCTCATCACAAATTTATCATATCGCTATCATTAATCACACATCATCATCATCAAACTCATCACAAATTTATAGCATCACTATCATCAATCATACCTCATCACATAAACTTATCACTAATTTATAACATCACAACTATTAATCATACATCAACATCATCATCACATAAAATTATCACAATGCATCAATCTTTTATTATAACACCACATAACTAATCTAATCAAACATATACCTAAAATTCTATTCTATATTTATATTCTATATTTTAATCTCACAATTTCCATATTTTCACATTAATTAGTTTATCCCTCAAAGGGTTACTGCCGTACGTAGCAAGCCCGAGATGAATCGTTGGGAAATACGGTTTTCCCGTTCATCTCACAATATATTATACTCACGAATTTAAACGCTCTCTCAACCCTTACCTTATTTCGACACTTTCACACATGAATACGATTCCACGAGCAAATAGGCTTTGTTCATTGACTTTTTGTCCTTCAATCGATCTAACTCGACAATTTATGGGTAAACGTTAAAAATAAACTATGAGAAAACACTCTAAAAACTAATTTCGAAATTCGGTCAAGAAAACTTACCATAAATCAGAGAACCAATCAGTGGATAATATAGCCACTTTTCACACGATCGTTTTGGCATTGGTTTCACTCAAATCGGACTTACGGTGAGGAAGAGCGGTGCAAAATAAGGAATTCTATAAACGGATAAGTCGGGTATTTTAGAGAATAATTGAGATGATTAAAAATCTGAGAATGGGTGTTTAATTGACTAGTTAAATGAGTAAAACAACATACTGAAATTTGAATGAAAACTGAGAAATTTTTTTTTTTTACAATTATCAATCGCCTGTATCGATTTCTTCAATTTTTCCTTGAATTCCTCCGATGAGCGGCGAGATGTTCTTATTAATTTAGACTTGTATTATAGTTAGCTGAGAACAAGAATTTTTGTTTTGGTAGGCGGCATATAAGAAAGCAAGCAGTAAAACCTAATAAGATGATCTATATATTTGTAATATATTTGTAAAATTTGTTATGAGATCGTGCCTTTATATATCAATTAGCTTCTACAAGTTAGCGTGTCCTATATATTTTAATCTATCATTATTTATTTATTTATTTAAATAAAATCGACAATTATCAAAACTAATTTTTGTTAACACTTTACTGAAACCTTACTAATATTTCAAAATTAATATTTTATTAAATAAAGTAATTAATTTTTTTTAAAATATATTAATAACCAAAACTCTCTCATTCAAAATAGCAATTATAATTATTACTATAACATTTTTCAAAATAAACTCATAAAAATACTACCATCTATATAGAATAGTCAAAACGATAAAATAAATAAACATAACATCAACAATTTTTATTAATTACTAAATCACAATAAATATTTATAAAATCATCATGTTATAGGAAATATATAAAAGTAAAGGAAATCAATCACAGTATTATTAATATCTTAAGATAATTATTTATATAATAAATAACTTAAAATAGAAAATAATTATAAATAATTGAAATATAACTACATGCATACTTAACATCAGTCAAGCGCAAAGAAAAATATTACATTAATTGGATACGTGTATATACACGTAAAGTCGCATAAAATCTTTTTCTTTAAAATATTACACAAAAATACTATTATTTTTTAAAAAATATATCAAATAATAAAATATAATATTTATTATTTATATCGCTCATTTAATCTAATATTTATAAAACTAGCACATCGTAGAAAACACCCATATAACAAAAATTAGTCAGAACATTTATCATCATATATTCTAAAATAATTTTAACATCAGATTAATTATTTAAAATCGTATTTAACTAATAAAATAGTTTATTATAAAATTTAGGATATTACAAAATTTACCTAAACACCATAATTGAATTTTTCAATTTGAAAAAAAATCCTTCTAAATTGTTAAGACTAAATTAAATACCTTCTACGTTGTGCCAACTAAGTGAGATTAATTCACATAATTCAAAATGTGTGTGGTTAATCTTATTACTTCTAAGCACTTAATGCCTTGATACTTTCTTCAATTAATCAATTTAATCCTTCTCATATATAAAGTTCTATCTTTATCATATAACGTATAGTTTATTTTTCTCAAGTACTAGATACATTTTTATTTGGTTGAATGAAACTTGAGTCTCTAATTGGGCATTCTTTTGAGACTTCCTTGAAATTGAAAATTGTGTTTGTCTTCATTACTCTATTATTTTGGTTCTTGAATCGGTTGTGCTATTTATTATGTGATTTAATTTTCGAACCAACTTTATTTGAGGACAAGCTTCTCTTTATTATGCAAGAAAGATGAAAAGAATGCAATTAATAACATTCATATATATATATATATATATATATATATAATATAATATAATATGTATGTAAATATAATATATGAGATAAAGATATAAATAAATTGAGTGTCAGATAACCTTGTCCAAAAGTTGGCGGTCGAGAGAAAACAAGTTTCTGGTTTGATCTTTGGTTAGATGGTGCCAAATGGTGCTCCATTGAATGATAGGTTTAGAAGATTAGTGGATAATATGTTCAGGATGGGGTGGGTAGTGTGTGTGTGTGTGGATGGGAGGATGAGTTAGTAGAGGAGTGTTATGTTTTGTGGCTGTTATTGTTTTTTAGGAAGGTATAGACAATTTTTGGATTTGGTCCAAAGGTCACAACAATGAGTATGTGGTTAAAGAGGTGTACCAAATGCTGGTGTATAATGCTGAAAGTGAAACACATCCATTGTCTAAAGTATTTGGAACAAATTGGTCCCTTTAAAGGTGTTTCTTTTTGTGTGGCAGTTTCTTCTTAATTGTTTACCTAAGAAGGATAACTTATTGAAGATAGGTTCACTAAACGTGAACTCAATGATTTGTTGGGGATGGGTAGGGGCGGGATGCAAAATGGATGAAGACGCACAACATTTGTTCTTTGATTGCCCTATGACAAGTGCAGTGTGGGGGGGCTATTCTCAAGTGGTGGGATATTCAGTTTTCACTTCCGAATCTTGCTCAAAATCACTCAATTCAATTTAGCAGCTTAGGGGGTGAGGAATGAAAAGTCATCAAGTATTGAATCTTATTTGGTTAGCATCAATTTGGTCAATATGGAAAATGGGGAATCAAACTATTATTTTAATAATATATGTTTTTTAGTAGCGTAAACAATATTTTCAAATATATAAAATTACTTCATAAATTATTTACATATTTTTAGTATTTTTTTATTTATAAAAAAAATTATGAATATTATTTTGAATGAAAAAAATAAATAAATAGATTACAAGGACAAATTTATCATTTTATCACAATATAAATCATATAATTTGGTTATCGGTTGTGTATCAAACACTAGATATGATAAAATAATCTTATCAGATTTGTTATCATGTGCACATTAAACACATGACATGATAACTACTTATCTATTCCATATCATATCTCGTCTCTATTATGTTACTTATCCTATCATGTTCCTTATCCTATCATGTCTCTATCATATCTTGTCAATCACACGGACCCTTAGTTCCTTTAACTTATTTTTAATTATTTTTCGTTTAGTTTTGATCTCTTAATTAGATTTTTGTTAGTCAAGTTGATCATTTCCGTTATTTTCTACCAAAAAAAGTTATATTTTGTACATGTGTCATCTAACTCATGTTCAAACACATAAACCCATAAATTTATGATATCTTTCAATCTAAAATCCCATAAAATTTATCATACCTATTACCTTCAAACTCATAATATTTCAAATCAATAACTTGCAAATTTAAATCTATAACCTTTCAAACTCATAAAAATAAAAAATAAAAATCCCCTTATTGTCATGGTTACATAAGCTAACTCAACAACACACTCTATATTGGGACCAGAGTGCATTATAGAAGCTTGTTATATTAATTATTTCTTGTGAAACTTGAACTTAAAAATTATCAACCATCACCAATGACAATAATAATAACAATAAAGGAAATAAAAAGTTGTAAATAAGACACCTCAAATTATAATGTGCTCCTAATCTTTGATTTGGGCTCTAATTAATGAATATTTGTGTTTAAAAAAAAGTTAATTTTACCAAAATTTTAAATTCAATTTGTTAGTTTGCCTGGACTAATTTATCCATTATCTACTTTAAGCTCATATCTTATATCAACTAACTTATTCATTATCCATTACTTTTTATCAAAGGTTGTCATAGTTGAAAAAATACTAGTGTTAATAGATCACACTCTAATCTATACACAACAATGATATTTGGATATATTTTTTGACACCGTATATCCAATACTGTATAAACTATACTCGGTTTTAGTGTGTTCGAATTTTTAAAAGATATAAAAAAAATTAATATGAAATCATAGATTATATAAAATACAATCAAATACCGTGTTTGGTGTCTAGAAAATATTTCTAATCTATATAATACTCATTTTATATACATATACAACCTAAATTGATTATTTTGTCAAAACCTTATAAAAGGTAGAACAATTCCCTTCACTCAAAACATTTTTCCACCGAAAGAAAAGAGGGAGGATTTACCTTTCTGAAATATATGTAACAACAAAGAAATAGATAGGAAACATGGCGTGCAAGCGTACTCTTTCTTATTCTATTTATGTTTCTCATGCATGTCTACCAAATTAAACTCCTTTAAGGGAAATAGGTAAGAACATAATTCAACCAAACAATCATTAAATTCAAACTTTGTACAAGGTTGGACTTTGATTGCTGACCATTATACATTGAATCCTTAAATTAAGTCTTCATTTTGAATTCTACATTTCTATAGTACTTTATCCATTTCATATATTTTGTAATTTAAGGTTTATATATATATATATATATATATATATATATATATATATATATATATATATCCTTATATATTATTAGTTATTATATCAATTCTCACTTTTCAATGTAAAAACTACTATAAATAAAGTACAAATTAACAATCTCGTGAAAACAAATCATCTTAGTTACTGTAAAAAAGATATAATTGAAAAATAAGGATAAATTTATAGCTTGAATATTTTAAACATCCATATTTTTAAAACAAAATAAAATTATTAAAACTACAAAAAGTTTGGGATTGAATGGGGTATATTATAGATATATATAATAAATCAAGAATCACCCACATTTTCAAAAGCAAAATACGAAACGAAAGGGGGTGGGAATTTTCTACTTAGCAAAGCAAAACAAAACAAGCATATCATAATTTGATAATACATATTCTTTATAAAACAAATTTCTATTTTTTTTTAAATGTTAGAAGAGTTGATAAATTGTTTTGACGCAGTCTCAAGGTTTATTTATATAAAAATAACAAATATAAAGGTTTATTTATATAAAAATAACAAATATAAACAATTGAGGAAGAAGACTTGTATTGATGTTCTTAAAAATAAAAGAGAAGTAAAGTATAAACCCTGACAAAATCGGAAAAACTCGAAATTCATTTCTTCAACTTCTTTTTACCAAAAAATAATTAAATAATAATTTCCTCAACTTTAGGCCTTTGAAGTTTCGTATTTCAAATAATCAGGCAAACCGACCAATATTCAAAATTCCATAAGTTCATGAACTATCCAATATCTAAAATACAAATGTAAATATATTATGCTGAATGCAATTAGACTTTGCAAAGATAAATTTTGATTGATAAAATAACCAATGTCTAAACTGACATATTATTTGTTATAGATTTAATTTTTAGATTTGACTTGTCCTTAGTTTTTCAAAGTGTGGTATGATTTGTTATTTAATTTAAAGGTTTATTTCATGCTATTGTATTCAAATAAGAAATTTAATTCATCTTTTGATAAATTAACAAATTAATATATTAATAAAATTAAGTTTTATTTTGAAATTTCACATATTATTTTAAAGAATATAACTTTGTATATTATATACTATTTAAACTCTATTTTATAATAATATATTTTTAAATAGATGGACTTAGTAAAAGTATAGGACGTTAAAGTGTAATCAAACTTGAGTTTTGCGAAAACTATATGGATACGTTGGTTGGTCGGTTATGACCTATTTTCACTATTAAAAAATATATTCAAATAACTACACAATATTACCTCCATCTTTATATGAAAAAACATTTTATAATACTCTTTTCATACTATAAGAAACTTAATTTTTCATAAAAATACTCTTAATTAAATGTAAAGAATTAAAAGACTAATTACTTATCTCTTTTAATAATTCAATGATAGTTTTGAAAAATAAAATAAATTATTGACAAATTTGATATAAAAAGTATATTTTAATTACTATCCATTGATCAAATATATCTTACATGTAGAAACAAAGGTAAGAATATTTAACACTCATTTTTTTTATAAATAGGAAGCTTGTGTACGATCAATATCTAGAAATTGATGACTATAGGTCTAACT
>JBBPBP010000004.1:50577830-50629327 GCA_037974735.1 Cicer chorassanicum
ATTAATATTATATACTATTGCAGCAAAAAAAATACTAATTTATTTTAAAAAATTAAAAGTCAAATTGAATTCATCAATTCATTTTAAGTATAAAGAGTATTTTAAGAACATACACACATAAAATTGAAATATTACAATGACCGTCTACCTTTCATAATAAGTATGAAGAAGACAATTAGACTTATGATTAGAGAAAAATATAATATCATAAATACTAACATTAACTACTTATATTAGATCTCAATGGTTAACGAATTTGGATTAATGCAATCATATTGATGTTGATTGTTCGATTAAAATCAAAATATTCAAATTTTTAGACAAATTTTAATAAAATAAAATCTGATCGTAAAATCTAGATCGTTTAATCTTGATTGAACTATGATAAAATAAGATTGCGTACGGACACTGAAATGTTATTGCACAAAAATATGATGAGAGGTAAAGCTAGCTATCCATTGCTATGTAATAACTTTGGCTATCTTAGTTTTTTTTTTTTTTGAAATAATTAAGTATAGTTTTATACTTAACTATCTCAATAAAATATATTTAGCTATCACAAATAAATTTATTATTAGTAATAGTTTCAATCTCTATTGCAATTATAACTAAAACATTTTTAATATAAAAATTGTTAAGACATGACTAAGAAATAAAAGTGAAGATAGATTTCTTACAAAAGTTTAATTATTTATATTAAAAAAAATATTACTAATTATTTCATATTTAATTATAGATGAATTTGGTGTAAGCTTTTAATAATTTAAAAAATAAAAATTATTTTTCTTATGTAGAAAATAAATCAAAACTTTGATGGATAAGTGAAAAAAAAGAGATTTTCCGACAAACGTAATCTGATTAGTAGTTTTAGAGAAGGTCCTGTGGGACCCAACATAATTCAACGGCGGCTCACGCCACGCGCGTAGCATATCACGCTATTTAAATTCTCTTTCTCACCCTTCCTATCTATTACTACCAAACATTCCTTATTCACATTCTATTGTTACATTACGGTGGCTAACTATTTCAAGTTTCACTCTTCTTTCCGGTCGCCGGAATCTGATGCAAAAAATCACCACCGGAAGTGGCATGGTGCTGTTCTTCAGTGCAGGGTCCATTCTGATTCTGGTGGCGCTGGCAGCGTCAATAGTTGTTCTGCCGCTTATATTGCCACCATTGCCACCGCCACCGTTGGTATTCCTTCTATTTCCTGTTGGATTAATGGCGGCGCTATTGTTGCTTGCTTTCTCGCCGTCGGAAGCAGCCTTGTTGAAAATATAGTCGTTTAAGAGGAATTGTATAGCTGTACATATCAACATTTTCTTATTTTTGGACATGATTGTTTTTACAAAAGAAAGTATGCATTAAATTAATAATACAGCCTATATTGCATTACAGCATTAGTTGTCAAAACAGCATTACTTTTTAATGTTTTGAAATTTCTTTAAGTTGTTTTTTAATTTATTTTTACTAATTGTTGATTAGTCGCCAACATTACATACTTAATAAATTAACATGTCATTGTTTTTTTTTATTAATTTGTTTATGAATTTTTTTTACCAAAAATAATAAATACCACAAACATTCCATCTAATAAGACATGTACCAGTTGAATTAAGAATTAGAAAATTTGTTTTTAATAATTGTATACGATACAAAGTATATCAAAACTCAAATTCATAAACTCTTAAATATACAATTTTCTAAAAGTTTAGATATCGATAATATATATATATATATATATATATATATATATATGAAAGTTTATGATAGTATATTTAATTAATAATCTTTTAAAGGAATAAATATATATATTTAAAAAACATGAGTTACTTGATGTAGCACTTGTATTAGGTGTATCAACAATGACTGTTATTTTTTAGTTTCAGAAAACTGTTTAAAAATCACAATTTATGCCACCGAAGATATTACTGGGTTGAGTCGCGAACTAGGCCGCTCTCTTTAAGACGTTTTGAGGCACTGCCCAAAATTGTCCAAGGCAGACTATCAACCTCGAAGTCCCCAAGATAAAACAGCCCAGATTCACTATATCAGAGTTCCATTGCACCGTAGAAAACCATTTTAGAATTACACCCTCAACATGGCAGTTAAAGCCACTCTCAATATGACGATAAAGTCATTTGCAATATGGTACTATGACCACTCATAAATCAAAAGGACTACGGCATAACAACCGCTCTAAAAACGAAGGGACTGCGGCATAACAACCGCTCTAAAAACCGAAGGGATATCAGCATAATAACCGCTCTAAAAACCAAAGGGACTGCGGCATAATAACCGCTGTAAAAACCAAAGGGACAAAAAGAAAGGGGAGAAGTAGCTCGAAAATAGGCAAGCAAAATAAAAGAGAGAGAAAAGAGAAAGTTGGGAAAAACATCCAACTTTGGTGTGCTTTTCACAATAGATTGAAACTCATTATATAGTGATGGAAGCAAACTCACATATGATTTCTAATCAATGTGGGACTTTAGCATACTCAAAATAGGAGAGTTTTCCAATGTGGGAGTTCAAAAAAAAAAAAAATCTTTCCAATGTGGGACTTGAATTTTAAAAAACATGATTTTTTTTTTCACTTGAATTTACAAAAAAATTCTTTCCAATGTGGGACTTCAACATATTTTTAAATTCACACAATATGTTCCAAGAATGACATTAATTATGAAAAATATAATTTACAACCAAATGTATCAAATATAGTTAATTAGTTGTATTTTCTATTGTACTTTTCTGTTTTGTTTTGTTTAGTTTGTTATTTAGGCTTAGTTTGTTATTTAGTTAGCTTCTTCTTTCTTTACATATATATAATAAGCTCATCTCCACACTTTCATGTTTAAGTTGTAATACTATAATTCAAGTTTTAATTTAATAAAATGATTGAGGTATTATTCTGAAAAATTGTTCTCTCTTCCTTGTTTTGTTCATCTTCAATATCTATATTTCCTCTTCTTCGCCATTGATTGTTCATCAATGGAGGAAAACTAGACTTTGCAACCAATCCTTACTACATTCATTCCAATTAAAAATTCATTGTCGGTTCTTGTTACTCCTTTTTTAGATTGCAAAACTACAATTCTTGAGCTCGCGTAATGAGTGTTTCGCTGATCTCCAAGAACAAGCTAAAGTTTCTTGATGGCACATTCGTCCAACCTTCACAAGGCAATTATCTCTACGATCTATGGGTCTGTTGCAATAATATGGTGCTCTCGTGGTTGAAGATACTCTTACTTTGTCAATTTTCATTTTAGTTTGTTTTTCTACTGTAACTACTTTCCCTTTTTATTTCTTTGTAGTTACTATGTTACTTGATAGTTAGCTGTAAACACTTGTATAAATAGCATTTGACTATCTCTTTTTTAATTAGAAAACAGTTTCTATTATTCCATTACATAATATCAATTGACAAAAAAACAAATTTTTCTTACCTTTCTCTTTTATTTCCCTTTTTCTCCTTTCTTTGCAAATTTTTTTTCTATTTCAATGACAAAATTTCAAGACCTACAATAAAATCCTCCTCCTTTTGTACCTCATCTTCCCCAAATCCCGACCCTACCAGTCACTTCTATGTTCATCCAAATGAAAACCCTTCTCTTGTTTTGGTTTCACCGGTCTTGGATGATTCGAATTATCAAGCATGGCCCAGCACTATGTACATTTCTTTGGAGATGAAGAATAAATTCGGTTTCATTGATGGCACAATCAAGAAACCCGATTCTCAAGACTCAAATTTTTCATTTTGGAAGTGTTGCAATACTCTCGTTATATCTTGGCTTTATCATTCGATTCATAAGATTATGAGCAGCATTTATGGATCGATGAAGCTTCTTCTATTTGACAAGAACTCAAAAATTAGTTTTCTCAAGGTGACTTTGTTAGAATCTCTCAAATCACTTCAGATCTCTCCTCCATCAAGCTAGACGATTCTTCGGCTACAACCGATTTCACGAATCTGAAGAAAATCTTCAACGAGCTCTTCACTTTTCACCCTATTCTGTTGTGTTCCTCTTCGTTAATTGGTTGTTGCGACACATTTACTAAAGTCTCTCAATATCGAGATCGCGATCTTATTTTGTATTTTCTACAAGGTCTTAATAAAAACTACTATGCGGTTCGTTCCCAAATTCTTGTTCTTGATCCTCTCTCTCTCCTTAAAAAAGAATTTTTCCATGATTTTGCAACAAGAACATCAATTGAACATTGGAAACATTAGAATTTTGCCTGATCCTACTATTTTGGCTATTGAGACCCATAATTCCTCTGCAAAATCCTTTCCTGATAAACCTAAACAAAATTCTAAACCCAATATTGGTAAACATCATAACTCTAGGTTATGCACTAGTTGCAAGAAAACAAATCATACATTTGATAAGTGTTTCTTTCTCCTTGGTTTTCCTCTTGGGTACCAAACTAAGAAGGTTGTTAATAATATTGATTATGTATCTCAAGATGATGTTTACTCTATATCATGTTTCACTAAAGAGCAAGTTCAAGGTTTGCTAGCTCTTCTTCCCTCCGCTGCTTCTTCTTCCAATTCTTTTCATGTTTCAACCTTGGTTAGCAATTACAACTTGCAATCTGCCTCATGTGATTCAGGTAATACAAAAGGTAAGAATTCCCTTATTTGGATATTAGATTCTAGTGCCATATATTATTTTACCATTTTTTTTATCTTTTTATACAAGTTACAAATCTATAAAACTTATTTATGTTCGGCTTCCCAATGGTAATTTGACTTTGGCTTCTTATAGTGGCACTGTGGTTTTGAACAATTCAATTACCTTATACAATATTCTTTACATTCCTTTATTTTCTTTTAATATTGTTTCTGTTAGTAAACTCCTTTAGTGTACCCCATGTACTTTAACCTTTTCAAATACCTCTTGTGTTATTCGGGATTTAAATTTTTTGAAGATGATTGGTAATGCCACTATTTGCCATGGCCTATATGAACTAGTTATTCCTCAATCTAGCTAATACTCATCATTCTCCTATGACTGCTTCTTCTATTCATGTTGTAGATACAATTACTCCTATGTTTTCTTTGAATCATGTTTGGCACTATCGATTAGGACCCTTGCTCTACTTGTTATACTAATGTAACCAAGAATAATTCTATGGTCTTACCTATGATTTGTCACATTGTGATGTATGTCACTTTTCCAAGCAACAAATGTTATCCTTTTCTCTTAGTGATACTATTTCTGAATCTATTTTTGATCTTATTCATGTTGATATAGGGACTTATTGCTACTCCTTCTATTCATGGTCATAAATATTTTTTAACAATTGTTAATGACAAATCTAGGTTTATCTGGATAAAATTAATGATTGCCAAGCATGAAACTAGGAATCACATTATTTCTTTTGTTCATTATGTTGAAACTCAATTTAACGAAGAGGTTTAAATAATTTGATCTGATAATGATTCTTAGTTTTCTATGGTTACTTTTTTTTTTAATGAAAAATGTATTATTCATAATACTTCTTGTTTTGAAACCCCTCAACAAAATGAGGTGGTTGAAAGAAAACATCAACATATCTTAAATATTGTTAGGGATCTTTTGTTTCAGTCTCATTTACCATTTTCTTTTGGAGCTATTTTGTTTCACATGTTCTTCCTATTTTGAATTTTTACATTCTACGAAATTACAAAATTTGTCTCCTTACTTTTTATTAAACAATAAAGAACATAATATTTCTCATTTACGAGTTTTTGGATCTTTATGCTTTGCTTATACTATTTTAGCTAATAGGACTAAGTTTCAATCTAGAGCCAGAAAATGTATTGTTTTGGGTCATAAAGACGATGTTAAAGGGTATATTTTATTTGATTTACACACCAAGGAAGTTTTTCTTTCAAGACATGTTGTTTTCTATGAAAATATTTTCCCTTATGTTAACATTGATTATGTTATTACTAAAATTCATGATCAGCTTCCATTGCCCACTACTTCTAATTTTTCAGATTTTTCTAATGAATTGGATACTGATGTTGATGGTGATTTGCCTTCCACTTTATCCCATTCTGTTTGTCCTAATGTTTCTTATAATAATACTGATATGGATGAATCTAATATTGCTTCTAATGCTATCGATTTTTTTTACCCATCCCCCTAATTCTAATATTAGAACTTCTACTAGATCTAGAAATTTCCCTACATATTTAAATGACTATGAATGTTCTCTTGTTCATATTCCAAAGCCCTCATTTCTTTGGGTTATGTTCAATCTTTATCTGATTATTCTTTGTATGTTTAGAGTCATGCCTCTCATATTACTATTTTGTTAATTTATATAGATGATATTGTGATTACTGGAGATGACATTGATAAAATTCATTTTGTCAAAGCTTTTCTTGATTCTACTTTCAAAATTAAATACTTGGGTTCACTCAAACTTTTTATTGATTTTGAAATGGCTCATTCAAAGAAGGGTATCTCATTGAATCAACACAAATACGCCTTGGAATTGCTTGATGACATGGGACTTCTACATTGCAAGTCTGCCTCTACTCCTATGCTGCCAAATTTGAAGTTGTCTTAAGATGATGGCTCACCTTATCCAGACTAAATCATGATTCTAAGTTACTCTTTTAAAAGTTGAATTTAATTCATATACACCTTCAATATAATTTTTTTTAATTGTGAATCAAATATGATCATGGGATTGAGCCTATATTTTATACTCATTAATATACTCTAAGACCAAAATGAAAAAAACTAAAAAAATATGAGACCACAGCTATTTATAAAACCCGCTCTAGGGAGCTGCCTGACATTTAATAATTCTTTTTTTTGCTTCTTTTTTTCTTTTCTAAGTTAAATTTATGCCCACTCAAATAATTGTTTTTTCCTTTTTAATAATGAAATTTTAGATTATAAAAAAAAACCAAATAGTAAAGATATTTCAAATCCATGACATTGATGTGGATGATAAATGATAAAAACACAATATAAATTGTGAGAATTTTCTTTGATAAATTTAAAGCGCAAAAACTTTTATATAATTTTTTTTAATAAATTAAAATTAGTATATTATATTTATTCTCATTTTTATTTTAATAGATATAAAAAAAACAAAAATAATCAAAAAATTTAGTAATTGAATAATTTAAAATTTATAAACAATTTTTATGAAATATGAAGAAAAAAAATTAAGTTAAACTAATTTTTTAATTATTTATTAAAAATCGCTAGAAGAAGGGGTCGAACCTCCGACCTTGTGGTTAACAGCCACACGCTCTAACCAACTGAGCTATTCCAGCTTATGGTTAACAAATCAATAATTACTATTAAATAGTAATGTAATGTGAAAACTATATTCAAAGTTAACAGCAAGTCTTTTATTGATAGATAATAGCAAGTTAAAATGCAAGATCATGTAATTTGCCATTCCCTTGTTTACCTAAATCCAGATATACTATTAGAAATTTTGTCCAAAAAATAAAAGAGATACTATTGCAAAAAATACTCTAGATTATATCATTTTCATTTTTCTAAAATTACATAAAGTCAACTTAGAAGGACATCATTTGAAGTTGTTTTTGTTGGTTTTGTTTAGAAGAATATATTTTATCGTCAAAGGTATATATTTAATATATATATCTAGGAGTTCTCTTTTGAATGATGAAATCATATGTATAGTTCAAAAATTTAACCCTTGACCATATGATTATTAAATCCGAGCAATTTAACATGATATAAGTACAAAATATTTACTGTTTTACCTATAACTAAGTACTAATCAGAAAATTTAGTTGGTCGCCTATAACAAGGCTCCACTAGTAATCACTTTTTTTTTTCTTTATAAATCTTAAACCTGAGTTCTTAATTAAGAAATTTGTGCCCAATTATAGTTGAGCCACCTTAAGTTCTCAATTAATGTTAGTGCATTTGTAGTTTGTTGTCTGGATAGTTGAAAATTGTTAAGAAAATGCAAATATGTGGGCAATTGTTTGAACTTTATTTGATATAGATACAAAATGATGATATCACTATTTTTATTCGATATATGTTCAATTAATAATAATAATAATAATAACAATAATAATAGGTCAAAATGATTTAGCCTATATTTCTATTTGGATTGATTTAATGGAATTAATTTAGAAATTTGGATTAATATTAAAAGAAATGAAGTTAAGAAAATTGATTTATATGTGGAGAATAATAAGCTCTATTTTTTAGTAAAGAAAATTATATTTGAAGTGTACATGTAGATTTTGTGGACTGCAATTTGGTTTTGCAATTTTATGTAATGCATTTGATCACCTTATTAGAATTTGAACATCTAATCAATCGCAACATATTTCATCGATGGAAAGGAGTAGTCACTTCCATATATGCACTAAAATGAAGTTTGACATGATCAAGGTGTAATGGAAGTGGTTGATGGTCATGTCATAATTTTTAGAGCTGTCTCATTGAAACAAATCAGAAATATCAACACTATATGATTACATAGGTTGATTCGTGATTGTAGCAATTGCATACAATAAGGGGTAGAAACAAATTTTGGTATATGATTTAATCTTATTCAAAAACTCTAAGCTCCGAGAGGAGGGAGTTGAAAAAGTTATAAAAAAATATTCTTCTACACTCGTTACGTTTTAAATATAAGGAAAGATTATCTTAAATATAAACAAATTTCATTGTAACTTCTAACTAATTTTCAAAAATTCTTTATTTTATTTTATTTTAATTTTTCGTAAGTTATTTTCATCGGAATTAATCATGTTTGACACAATGTCAGAAATTAACGTGTTAATTTACGGTAAATCTTATAAAATATAAGATTTCTGTTTGAAACGGTGATAAAAATTAATGGAAGATTGTTGGAAATAAGGGTGACATTAATGAGTTAGTGTGGTTGTGAATTGAAAAAATGAAGAAGTCTCACATAGGAGGGATTTCACACACTAGTAAGGTATATAAGGTGGAGGTATGTACCTTGGGGTATGCCCCAAGGGGTGCCCCAAGGGGTCCTCCGTTCTTACTTCTTTTTCTTTGAGTGGTCTTAGTGCCATATTACGAGTGGTAGTTGTTAGACTGCCATATTGAAGGTGTAATTTTAGAACGGTTTTCTACGGTGCAGTAGAACTCCGATACAGTGATCTGAGCTGTTTTATCCTGGGGACTTCATGGTTGATAGTCTTTGCATCATTAGGGCAGTGCCTCGAAACGTCTTAAAAAGAGCGACCTAGTCCGCGACTCAACCCAATAATATTTTTAAAATTCAAAAATAACAATTTCTTTTCATAATGTGTAGTTTCATTCTACTATATAGTTATGATTTGGAGAGTCAGACAACCTCAAGGCTTAATGGTTTATAATTATAGTGTCTAGCCAACTAGCAGGGAACTCACATTACTTCTACTTTCTTCAATGTTTATATTGTTTATAAATACACTTGTGTGAATATAGCTTAGTATTCTAATAGATTGGTTCTTTCGTGTGCATAAGCACAGGTGAAAAGTAAAGTGCACTATGAGTTTTAATGACAACTTTCTTACACAGTTTTCGAAACTTGATGGAAAAATTGGGAAAGGGGAGTGTTCAAATAAAATCATTATTTGGTATCCAAGAAGTGGCAGAGAAATGATTGATCAATTGCTATCATGACTTAAGATCAACTTTGCAAATTGGGAAATTACACAAAAGCCAAAATCACAAGGTGGGTTAGGATTTGGGGATATGGTGATAAGAAATAAGAAATCACAAGCCTACCTCCCACGTAAATATTCTAGTGTATCTTATCTAGAAAATGTAAGAAAGAAATAATATTATAAATTTTTTAAAATAAATCCTTACAAAAATTTATTTAACAATTAAATATTTTTAATTGGACATTTAAAAATTAATTTTAAAATAAAATACTGTAAATACTATATCTATTTATTTTTTATCTATTACTTAATCTAAAACAATTACTCTTTAAAGAAGACATGACTTCTCAACTCTCGACATCCTTAACGATTTCAGTATCTGAAAACAACTATTTAATGAAAATAATACACACAATTTTAAAATAAATATTGTTATCAGCCGGCGCGATACCGAAAAAATCGATCATGACATCCGTGTTCTTCCAAAAATATTCTTTAGCAATATAAATAATATATATAATTTTTCTATAATCGTCAATTACTTCCAATAATTAATATAAATTCATCCACTTAAATTAACAATAATTCACATCTACAATAATCAAATACACACATTTATTCTGCAGAAAATAAATAAATCAATTTGATGATGTTTCGTTGTTATAGAGAGATGCACTACTTCCGTAAAGAGAGTATTATCTGATCATATGGAGCACAAACTCATAGTGTGGGGTATAAGACTCATCCGTGTGGAGTTTAAAACTTATCTCATGTGGGATATAAGACTAGTCTAAATGGAGCATGTAGCTCATCCGAGTAAATAACTGTGGGGTACCAGCTTCATCCATATGGAACATAAGCTCATCTTAAACACATACAATAAAAATAATTCATTTTTAACAATTATCTTCGTAAAATTATATTTAGAATATAATATTTCATTTAAATATACAATAACAACAATCATTCAAGAACACATAAGAAAACAATCTTGTAAAGAATACATATTCAAACAATCGTAAAAAAAAATGGAAATTCAATAAACAAAATATTAAATAAATCAATTCATATTATAAGATTGTATTTCATAAAGTCTCAATGTTAATAGAGTTAGATTTTCGGCAAAATATATTTTTATAAAAAAATACTATTCAAAATATCTAACTCTTTTCCCATCCTAAATTCTCAATTAAATGTATTATAAAAAGGGTTAAAAGGTGTGATTACTCACCGTTGAGTCAAAGTTGAATTAAAATTGATCAATACTCATTTGATTAATTTATTCGTTTCATATCTTTCTGTGTATAGATGATGATGTAGCCTATTTTTTATTTGAGAGCATATTTAAGTGTAATTTCAGTGTTATAATATTATTTTTGTATATAATATCAAGTCCACAAATTCAAAGGATAATGGATTTGGTTGAGTTTGTGATATTTAATAATAACTGGATAACACAATAATAGACAAAAAAAATTTAATAGAGTAATAATAGAAATATTAGTTATGAGAACCACCAAACAACTTCCCTCAAAATTAGGTGAGTTAATATAAAGTATTCTTTTATACTTTTGGTAAATTGGTTATATCATACACATATATAAAACGATTCTATCATAATATAAAAACAATAACAGTAATCATAACATCAATAATAATACTATTATTAATAATATAAATTATATTATTTTAAATTTAGAAATTCTAATTATATTTAGTTTTTTATTTATAAAATGTCACATTTTTTTCCCTCCCGAAAAAAATTCCGTCCCTGAAATTTACTCCAAATTGAATAAAACTAAAACGATAGAATTGGTGCAACACAAATAAGCTTATGTACTTGCACCAACGAGATTTGGATCCTGACGTATGATTACTTCCTCTAGTTTCTAGGTAGCCTCCTTTGGGGTTAACCGTTCCCAAACCACCTTTACCAACATGATCACCTTGTTCCTTAGAGTTTTGGTACTCTTGCCAATGATTCGAATAGGTCTAAGCCTAAAAATTAAATTATCTTTCAATTGGAGTGACTCAGGAGCTTGTTGGAACTAAGTTAGTTTTATACTTAAAGTTTTAATGTTATAACACATTCGAAAAATTCGACGACACATGACTAGCTCCCTAGGGGTTATAAAAGTCATCTGCCAAGGTAAATATTAGGATCTCCCATCTATTGTTAGTCGCAATAAAAAAAAAACATTTTTGCATACCTAAAGAACCATATTTGGAAAAAAAAATTAAATCTTCGAGGGCTCGATCTCTTTCTCACGTGGCTATAGAAATGGTTATCAAAGATGTTGTCAAGCTATTCCCAACTATTGCATTAGTGTTTTCCTCCTCCCTACTTCCTTAGAAGAATAAATTGAGCTAATGTTGAATTCTTTTTATTGTGGCACAAAAAAAAGAGGGTGGTAAGAGTATAAACTGGTTGGCGTGAGACAATTGGACAACTCAAAAAGAAAATGGAGGTCTAAACATTAAAGACATTGAATATTTTAACTATGCTACGTTAGTTAAATTAGGTTGGAAGCTCATCATCAATCCCCACTCCCTTCTCTCTCGAATCCTCAAAGCCTACCATCGAACGGGCTTTTTGGATTAAAAAATAGGCCATAGTCCAAGCTATACATGGAGGAGTATATCGAGCACCATACCTATTTTATCTCTTGGTCATAAATGAAAGTGTAAATACGAGAAATGGGTTGAATAGTGTTTGTCTAAGTTGGATTCTTTTTGATTATTTGATTAAAATTGGTTCGGATTTGATGACTTAGAGAAGAAGCAATAACAAAACTAAGGAATGCAAAAGTTAAGTGACACAAGCAATTTATCCTGGTTCACCACCAACTTGGTAGCTACGTCTAATCCCCTCACTTAGAAGGATTTAATCCACTAATTAAACTCCATTAATTACACAACACCTAACCCTACAAGTCAGTCTTCTCAAAAAAACCTAACAACCCCATAATTTTTTAGGAACACAAACACCTTGACTCTACAAGCCAAGTCTTCTCCACACAATTTGACAACCTCAAATTGTTGAAGGCACACAACACCTTGAACCTACAAGCGAAGTCTTCTCAACACAATCTGACAACCCCAGATTGCTTGAGGAACACTAAATCCACTATCGGACTAGATTACAAGAGTTTGGAACTTGATTGGTTTGCTTCGAACAAGATGATTGTAACAATGAATTTCAATCTAGAAAACACTTAAAAAGTATTTCTTTTGAGCAAGTGTTTCCTTAAACCATAACTCTACGCTCTAAAATTACTTAGACAATTTGAGCTTACGAGTTCTTATTCTTCAATGTTCCTTTTCACCATTGAGTATCTATTTATAGTTAAAATTTGGGCTTTAGTTTATACCCTTGTGAATTCTGAATCGTATCTTCATTCCATCTTGGTCAACAAATATTTCTTCCAAATACAATTTTATAAAATGTGTTATGATAATATGACCCTTAGCCAAATCTTTATTTTCGAATTTGTTCTAAGCAATTCTTTTAGAAAGATATTGTGCATATTTGTTCAGATTACGTTTGCAAATTAATTCACTTGAGTCTTCCTTCATACGCTTGATTGGATCTGGGTTGGAAAAAATATAGGCTTATTTTTGGACCTTCAAAAGTAAGGATATGGCTAAGTTCAATTCAATATGTTTCTCAATCTATCAAAGCCTTTGACCTTCCATCAGATTTGTTGACTTTTATCCATTATAATTATTGACTTGATTGTTGGAGTCATATGCTATGTTGCTTGAATAATCATAGTCAAAGGTAGATGCAGAGTTGCGTGACTTAGAATTAGTGGCATGGATAACTTCAACTTTGATGTATTATTAGAATTAGTGCAACTTCAGATTGTGTTACGTATCAAAGGCAACACTTTGGAACGAGTTGTGGTTTTCAGAGTCAACGTAACTTTAGATTATGCTACGTATCAAAGGTAGCCCTTTGGTACGAGTTGAAGTCTTTAGAGTCAGCGGAATATATTCTTCAGATGCAGACTTGAACAATGGCTTCTGACTTCAAAGACATGCGAAAGTTACTGTTCATCAGAGGCATGGAACAATTATTATTCATCAAATGCATGCTAAAGTAACTGTTCATCAGAGGCATGCTAAAGTTATTATTCATTAGAGGCACACTAAAGTTATTGTTCAGCAGAGGCATGGAAAACTCCAAAAAAATATGTTGAATCATCATAGACACAATCTTCAAAGGCACACTGAAGCTTCAAAGGCACACTAAGTCTTTAGAGGCATACTGAATCTTTAGAGGCAGACACAGAGACTCATGAAAGGCATGCTAACCAGAAGCACGCTTTCAATCTATAGAGGTAGACGCAAAAATACGTTGAACTACCAAAAGCATGCTATGAGAGACAAATGCACGAACTTTTCCAACGCATGGATTTGACTAATTTGATCTCGTTTCATCTTACCTTTTTACTTCCTCTGGTGATATCCTATGGTGGTATCATCTGGTGGTTTCCTCTAGTCGTATCCTTTGATGGTTTCCCCTAGTCATATCCTCTAGTGGTTTCCTCTTATTTTCTTGCTCTAATTTTTGCATACTTAATGAAACCATTAGTCCAAATTTATTGTACTCATAAAATACTTTTGTTAACATCAAAGCTATAAGTGAAAAACCAACTTGGTTCCAACAATCTCCCCCTTTTTTATGATGTTAAATCTTTTTTTTTTTATAACAATTTTTCTTTTATTACCTTACTCCACCTGATTTAAGGCTCCCCCTAAGTCCAAGTAATTTTTTCATTATCTCCCCACATTATTGTTCTCAAATATCTTTATCCCCTTTTGTCATTAGACAAAAAGACTTGAAAGTGAAACTTTTTTTTTTTTGTATTTGCATCTTCCCCTTCGTTGTTTTTAATAGAATGAACATAACATGAATCATAGCCTTAGATGAGCAGAACATAAAACTGATCCTAGTATGAATCTAAACTACTCTAAGCTTGGCACAACTACTCTAAAACTGATCCTGATGAAGTGATGTTTGATTTCTATGTGTTTGGCTCTAGAATGTAGGATTGAGTTCTGGATTAAGCGAATGGCAGAAGTGTTGTCACAAAATATGGGAATGTTACTCTCAAGAAATCTTCTAATCTTCTAATTTATGTTTCATTCATAGCAATTGAGAACTGCAACCAGCTGCTGAAAATGTACTCAACCTCTGTTGTTGACATTGCAATTGTGCTTTGTCTCTTACTTGACCATGAGATTAGGTTTTCATCAACAAATGTGCAATTTCCACTTGTGCTTTTTCTCTTAAGTTGGTCTCCATCATATTCAGAATTAATAGCCACATAATTTGTACTTAGTAGATTTATTATAGA
This sequence comes from Cicer chorassanicum, assembly GCA_037974735.1. Classification (NCBI taxonomy): domain Eukaryota; kingdom Viridiplantae; phylum Streptophyta; class Magnoliopsida; order Fabales; family Fabaceae; genus Cicer; species Cicer chorassanicum. Next base: position 50,592,816 of record JBBPBP010000004.1, read on the forward strand.
ACAAGCTAAGATTGGTAGTACCTTTTAAGTATCTAAAGATCCTTGTAACAACAGTTAAATGAGATTCCCTTGGATCAGTCTAAAATCTTGCGCACACACATACTAAACATAATATCAGGTCTGGATGCAGTAAGGTAAAGCAGTGATTCAATCATTCCTCTATAAGTTTTATGGTCAGCCTTTTGGTGTGATTCATCCTTTTTAAGTGAACAGGTAGGGTGCATTGGTGTAGCCATAGGTTTACAATCATTCATTTTAACGTCATCAACATAAATTTGTATCCCTAAGAAGAACTTAAGTTTACTTAGCAAATTCTTGACAATCAAGTTGCACCAATTCTTGACAAATAGTGCCATAAGTAGATCCAAAAATAACGTCATCAACATAAATTTGAATAATAAGAATTTCATCTCCTATTGGTTTTCTAAAAAGGGTATTGTCTATTTGTCCTCTTTCAAAGTTGTTTTTAAGCAAGAAATTACTTAGTTTATCATACCATGCCCTAGGTGCCTATTTCAGACCATACACTTATTTCCTAAGTTTAAATACATGGTTTGGAAATTCAGAATTTTCAAAATCTAAGGGTTGCTTAACATAGATGTGTTCACTTATATACCCATTTAAAAATGCACTTTTAACATCCATTTGAAATAATGTAATGTTATTATAAGCAACAAAAGAGAGTAAGATACAAATAACTTATAACCTAGCCATTGGAGAAAATGTTTCAGTGCAATCAATGCCTTCTTACTGACTATAGCCTTGTTCAACAAGTCTTGCCTTGTTTTTTTACCATTTCTCCCTTTTATTTAGCTTATTTATGGAAACCCACTTGGATCCAATAATGTATTTCCTTGGTCTAGGTACTAGATTCCAAATATCATTCATTTTAAATTCATTTAACTCTTCTTGCATTGCAAGGATCCATCCATCATTTGTTAGTGCTTCATCAAAAGATGTAGGTTCAATTGGTGATAATAGACCAAACAAAGTTGTATCTTTTAGTGATGATCTGTGTAAGACCCGTAATTTATTTATAAAATAATTAGGGCTTACTGTTTAATTATGCCTTATGTTGTTTATTATTTTGTCTGTTTACCGTTTTCATTGTCTGTTTGTAAATTTGTTGTAAGTGTCTGACTTGCAAATTAATCTATGAAAAAAATTTCGAACGTTTCCTTGATGTTAAATGACTATGTGAATGTCTTGGGATTGTGGAAATTTCAAAAATAATTTTCTACTGAGTGTTTTGAAAACGGACAAGATATACCTGCTGTTTAAATTTTGACGAACTCTGAATGGCGCCAAAATTTAACCGGGTGTTTTATATATCGACTATAATGAGAATTTTATCTCGTTATATTTTTCTAAGATAGGGAACAAAAATTTCGTCGGATAAAAATTTATTTGCGAAATTTTGTAAAGCTTTAATTTGTAGATTTATTATAAAAAGTTTAAGTTATCGATAAATTTATCCGTGAGTGAAATGTGACTCGTTTAAGAACAAATTTAGAGACTGAACGAGATGATGTGACTTAAAGTCACAAAATATCTAGATATTTATCTAGAATATTAATATTTTATTGAGTGGTTAATGAAAATATCTAGATATTTCTTTACTATGTAGTAAGACTTTGTAAGGACCAAAATGAGCCACTTCACTATCTCTTTTTGTGTGCTGACTAAAATCACTTGTGTAATAAGAATTAGATGAGAAGTGATAGGTTAGTAAAATATTTTCAGACACCCAGTTAAAATTATTCGTAGGAAAATAATTTAATCGAATTATAGAGGATTGTTATCAACAAATATGTGGTTAGAAATTTTAGAGATTAATTTAGAATTGAGATAGTAGATTAATTAAGGGAAGGAGAAAAAAAATTCCCTCCCTATAAAAGCTATTCAAGGTTATCATCATCTTACTATCACTTTCTTTAATTCTTCAAAAACATCTTACGATCATCATCTTATTATTAAGGGAAAGTGTGGTTTTTTGCTTTGGTGCTTTCTTAATATTGAAATTAGAGTAGTTAATAACTTTAATAACAAAAAATGAAATCAATACCCCAAAAAATTTAGTAAGACCAAATGTGGTGTGTCATAATGTGAAAATTTGATTTTTGTTCTATTTGAGTAACGTAATAAGTGGTTTTCAAATAAATGAGTTTGAACTGACAACAGAAATTTTATTAGAGGGTTTAAGTTAGTAAAGTTAAGCAGATTTTTGCAAGTGTGTTTGGTTATGGTTTTTTTTTTTTTAATTATATTGACAACTAGATGTTAAGGTATTTGGGGACCTAAGTGATATATATTTTTTTTTTTTAAAAAGACTCAAAGTTGTGAAATATGGATTTTAAAGTAAGTTAGTGATTGATAAAAAAGAAATTGATTAGGTTTCTCGAGTAATGTAACCTTGAAGTAAATTTTATAATTTCCTATGTTTATGTAGTTAGCTCCTTGAGTCTCGAAAATAAATCGATATCGTTGACACCAAGTTAGCGGTGGGGATAACTCTGAATATTTTATGTTTGTTGGGTTGAAATTCTTAAGGAAACAGATAGGAACAAAAAGGTCATGGCAATTTTTTTGAAATAAAGTGGTAAATAAATTGTTGTGGTTTGTTTTAATTCAAAAATATTATAGTAGAAATTTTATGAACTTTAAAGAAGTTAGGAAAAAGTTCTCTTATGATTTTTAATAGCGGTATAAATTAAAATTTGGAGTCGTTTAAAGTTTGAAACCGGATTTGTTGTCCTAGATTATTTAAGGTGTTTTAAACTAGATTTGAATTTGAATTTTTTTTTTTTGAAAGACTTTGATGAGTAAAATAGATTTTAGTCGAGTGGTATATATATAGAAAGAGAGTTCAAAATTTTGTTTAAAGGTTGGCTTTAAGCTTAATTTGTTATTAAGGTGTTAAAGGTTTTATCCTTGGAGTTTTTGTGAAATCAAGATTTCAACCTTTATAGATTGAACTAAAAAGTTTTAGAAATGGATATTAAATTTTTAATTTTTATGAAGATATTTAACTTTGAGAAACAAAGTTTCAAACTTCATGATTTTGAGAATAGTTCATATAATTAAGGGTTCAAATTTTGTATATAAAAAGGTTTAAAACAGAAGTATTAACTTTATGAACAAATTTCAATCTTAAGTTTTGAAGTTAAAAGTTTTAAATTTTGTAGTAAAGATATCAACTTTATGCTAAAGTTCGAGGTTGAAAAAGTATTTAGGTATATTGAAAAACAATGATTGATTATAATTTTGGGTTTTGATATGTGAGTTTATTAGAAATAAAGATTTTAGTTGGAGACTTAAAAGAAAATTGTGAATTGGGAAAATATTTGGTGTTGATGTAAAAATGTGGTTTTTATGTGAAAGTTTATATACAAAGCATAATTAATAAAGATTATGGTTTGAAAAATGTCAAATTGGAAGAATCATGATTTTGAATATTTAGAATATTGGAACTCTTAATATTTGAGTTTTTTTATTAGATTTCTTGATAAAAACCTTCTACTAGTTTTGCAAATATTAAAGTGTTGAAATTTATGAAGTTGATGGATGATTTAATCGAAATTTGAAACCGTGAGTATGTTTGTCTTTGATTTATTTTATTAAGAAAATATTTTTTCCTAAGTTGTTAAAGACAAAGATTTGAGTTGAGCTTCAATAAGGTTGAAAAAACAATTTCAAGATTTTCAAAGTGTAGCGTAAGTGTTTTAAAATTCGCTTTCGTCAAAGTACTTTAACCAAAGTCTTTTTGAAATTATGGAACCTAAGTGAAAAGTCAAACCTTAATTGATTTGGATAGTGGCCGAACCTAGGGTTCATTTGGGGTTGGTTTAGAAACTTGTATATATTAAGTTAATTGATTGATTTAAGGTACATGGAAATTTAGAGGTGTTGCTGGAATCGTCAGATAGGTTATGCTGGCGTAATAAAGCATTGTCGAGTTAAGGGCACTTTCTAACGATATTATATATGCTTGAATGCAGAGTGGGTCTGTATACATGTTCCTTGTGCTCGTGGTGAATAAATGTGCACACCATTGTTTATGTATTTGATGTGATTATGTATTCATAACTGATAATATATGTGTTATGAATTTTATTGATGAGAATGTGTTTTGAGTATGTTCTATGAAAAAGTAGTAAAAATTATTAGTGTTTAATGAGTATTAAAAGAAGAGTCTTTTAATAGCTGCATTTACATAATGATTGATGTGAAAGAGTCAGAATATGCTCATGCATTTCATAGTTAGTGGTGACCGTGATGGGCCATGGCGTGGTTCAATGAGTTGATTGGTCCACCTTATCCTTACGGGAATTTTTGTGTCGTGTAGGTATGTGATAGACTGGACTGTAGTAAATTGTGTAGATATGTGATATGTGACACATCGGTAATTAGTACTTGTCTGTGAGAGGCGGTACATTTATGATTTACACCCCTCGAGGAGGGTGTGGAAATTCCAGAATCATGTGAAATGGCATATAAGCATTGCATTAGGGTGTTTTGTCACACAAGTCATGTTTGTTATATGATGGTATTTATATGCATGCATGTTTATCAATTGATGCCATGCCGTGTTATGCTTTTGTGCTTTGTATTTTCGTATATACGTTTTTTTAGATCATGACCCTCCTACTATTATTGGGGACCAGAATTATGCCTCAGGTTCTTAGAGTTTTGAGACGTGACAAAGCAATGATTTTGGATTGGCGATCGGAAGTAGTGAGGCTTGATGCTGCATGGGGATCCTCAGTTAGAGTTCAAGATCATCTTAGGGTTTTAATTAAGGGTTTTATTTATTCTCCCTTCCTTATTGCAATGTTGTTGTCGCAAGTGAATTTATGTATTTGAAATAGTTGTGATTTTTTTGGGTCAATGTGAATTGTTCGATTATAAGTAAGTTAGTTGTTTCGAAACCGTTTAATATAATGCAACAATGATTCTTATCGTCATTTTTGGAAAAGAATTTTACAATTTAATATTTTACTCTGATTTAAATTAAAGTATGATTATGAATATTTTAGCCTAAAGTGTTTAGTTTTTTTTTTAAAAAAAAAAATTACACTCTCATTGTTAAAAATCGGGGTGTTACAATCTGGTCTTAAAATGATCATTTTCATTTCCAATAATTAGAGTTTCAGGATGGGATGACTTGTACTTCCATCCATATCTCCCTTCTCACTTATCTTGATTGCTTCTAACTTGGTCAGATTCATCCTCTTATGATTTTTCATCTTCTTATGATTTACTTGTATCCTTTATTATTTCAAGTTATTCTGATTTGTCTACATCAGCTTCCTTTGGTTCCAATGAACCTCCACTATAATCAACTTGCTTTAACTTTTTAAGTCAAGCTATTTGTCATCAAATTTAACACGTGATGACTCTTCCACAATCTGAGTTTCCCTATTAAACACTCTATAAGCTTTAGATCATTCAGAGTATTTGTAAAATACTTATGTTTTTTTATAAAGACAAAGACCAAGGAAAGTGATCAAGTTGCAAGCTCAAAAAGAAGTCAACAATGAAGTCAACTATTATCAAATATGCTAGAAGACTTATAATTTAAGGTACTTGATGCAATCTAATAATATATTTCAAATGCACACGAGAACCTTCCATTTAGCATATGCATCAAAAGAATTTTCAAAATGTCAAAATGCATGCACAATGTTTGAAAATCAAATTTTTGACAAAAATCAAAGTTGTATTTGACTACAGCATCTTGTAGCCGAATACAAACTCAAGTCAGTAACAAAAACTGCATATCTGTATTCGACTACAAGATGGTGTAGTCGAATACAAATACCAAGTTAGTAGCTAAAACTACACTTCCGTATTCGACTATAGCAAGATGTGTATTCGAATACAAGCTTGAAATTTTCAAATAAATCTGAACGTTACAGAGGTGTATTCGACTACATTCAGGTTGTAGCCGAATACAACTGCAAAGCAATGCAATTTTTCAGTTCAGATTCAATCTAGATCATTGCATATATTCATCAAACCTCTAGGAACGATTGCCAGTTATCTGAAGTGATGTCTAAGAAGTATAAATACTTCATAGATTCAAATTTAACTCAAGAACAATCACATTAATCTTAAAACAACTTTGAACAAACTTTCTGAAATATTTTAAGTTATTCAAGGTCTTACTTTCATATTTCAAGTACATATTTTACATTGTCATATCATTGAAAAATGTTCTCTATTGTACTTGAAATTATATTAGATAGTTATCATTGTACAAGAAAGCATCAATTGTTATATCTTATTAATTCAGTCAAAATCATTGTTGTTAAAACCTTTCAAGTTATTGTGTAAATTGAGGAAAGTGGTGTACTTTCTTCAAGTGTTGTAAACTAGGATAGTGGTGTACTATCTTATGGAGGTTGCTAGAAGTTTGTAACAGAAGTCTTAGAGTTAGACTTGTACTTATTCTAACAGTTGTGGAAAATCTCTTGTAGTGTGCAAGAGGACTGAATGTACCCTTGGTTGAAAGGGGAACCAGGATAAATTGTTATGTTCCTTATTTTTATGCCATTTAAATTTTACCATATTCTAAATCATAGTCAGAAAAATAATCCACCAAGTCTCTATAAACCATAAAATTTCTAAACACCTAATTCACTCATCCCCTCTTAGGTGCGCCTCTGTACAAACAGTATCCAATGAAGGTGAATTTCTATGATCTAGAATCAAACTTGCCAAGGTTGTCTTTAGTGTTTAACATATAACAAGTAAAACCAAATTGTTTAAAGTAGGAGATGTTATGCTTTTTACCCTTCTATGATTCATATGGTGTTTTATTCAATATTGACCTAATTAAAATTCTATTTTGAATATATCATGTAGTGTTAATTGTCTTTGCCCAAAAATGTTTTGCAATATACATCTCATTGAGCATGGTTCTGGCCATTTCTTGAATGGATCTATTCTTTCTTTCTACAACTCCATTTTGTTATGGTGTTCTAGTAAAGGAGATATTGATGGAGATTCCGTTCTCATCACAAAAAATTTCAAAGAACTTGTTTTCAAATTCTCCTTCATGATAACTTATAATTGCTGCAATCTTAAAAACCTTTTCATTCATTACTTATCATTATTTAAGAATTTTACCCAAGTCCACCTAGTGTAATCATCTACAATCACAAAGCCATACTTCTTTCCATTTAGTGAGGTAGTTTTCACTGGCCCAAAGAGATATATATGTAAGAGCTCAAGGGGTTTTGAGGTAGAGAGTAAGTGCTTAGGGGTAAATGAGTTCTTTATTTGTTTCCCTTTTTGACAAGCTTCACACATAATTTCAATTTTGTGGCTAAGCTTAGGTAGACCTCTAACTAGGTTAACTTTATTCAATTTTGAGATTAATCTAAGGTTTGCATGACCTAATCTTTCGTGCCAAATTAATTTCTATTCATTTACTCACATTAGACACTTAACATCTTGTTTCTCTAGACTAAACAGATTTATCTTGTATGTGTTATTTTGCCTATGACATGTAAAGAGTACATATCCATCCTTTTGACTAATTGTCTTACATGTTTTTTTTATTAAATATAATATCATAATTATTATCACTTAACAGACTAATACTTAATAAATCATGTTTAGGACCTTTAACAAACAAAACATCTTTAAACGATAGAGAGGTGCCATTATCAATTGTGCCTTGCCCCAAGATCTAGCCTTTCTGTTTTCTTCAAAAAGTTATTGTGCCTCATTTGATCAATATTAGGTCTTAGAACATAGACTTTTCTCTCGTCATATGTCACGAGCATCCACTGTTCAGGTACCATGATTGATTTTTTAACTTGAGTGTTGAGGACATCTATAACATAGATAATTTTGTTCTTAGGTACCCAAATTTGGTTGGGTCCTGGTTTGTTAGCCTTGAAAGCTTTCTTGTTTTTTCTTGTATTTAACATGTGACAAGATAATTTAGAGTGACATTTCTTAGAGCAAACAATACACAAAATATCAAAGGGAATAAGTTTAGGTTCAGTTACTGTTTCTTCAAATCCTATACCTCTATTACCATTTCTACTAACTCCATAAATAATAGAAGCATACTAGCTTCTTTCCATACTGTTAGCGAGAAAGTATTGGAATACTTCTTCATATTTATTAGAATTACATGTGACATTTTTTAAAGGTTTTGAAACAAGATTATCTTTCAAGGTTTTATTTTCATATTTAAACTCAACACTTTCAGTTTTTAAAACATTGATTTCTTTAGTTAAGTTTGTATTTACTTTCCTAAGTGCTTTTAGTTTTAGAGACAACTTGTGGTTTTTATTTAAAAAATCATTTATGACATTACTTAAATCAGATCGGGTTAAGTCAGAAAATACCTCAATTTCTTCATCAACAAATTCACTTTCAGAGTTAGAATTAGTGTTTGTGTTGGATCCAAAGCTAGAGTTGGTATGAGCCATCAGAGCCAAATCTGATTGCTCTTCATCATTAGAGGATTCATCATAATCATCCCATGTAGCCATCAGAACCTTCTTCTTCGGTCTGCAATCTTTCCTCTGGTGTTTCCTTTTTTTTTAGATTTGGACATTCAGACTTGATATGTCCAAAGTTCATTGCATCCATAGCATATAGCTTTGAGCAAAGTTCTTGTAATATTTTCCATCCTTTACTCTTTTGGATTGCCTGAAATAGCTTTGAGCAAATTGCTTATTTTTTTTGGGCCACATCTTCTTAATTTTTCTGGATATGAAAGCTAGCTCCTCATCCTTTGAGTTCTGATTCTGATCATCTGAATCATTATTCTCTAATTCTATTGTTGCCTCCAAAACTTTCTTCTACTTAGATTTTAAGGCAAAAAATTTATATTTCTTCTTTGGCTCATCCTCTGCAAGCTCAAATTTAAGTGATCTCAATGAGCTAATCAATTCTTCTAATTTAAGAGTATGAAGATCCTTAGCTTCTTGAATAGTTGTAATCTTAGGTCTCCACTTTCTTGGCAAAGTCCTAAGAATTTTCTTCATATGATCAACAGTCGTATAATTGTTCTCAAGTATCTTTAATCCTGAGAACAGAGTTCGGAATCTGGAAAACATTGTTTCAATGTCTTCATCTTCTTCCATCTTGAACAACTCATACTTTCTAATTATGAGGTTGGCCTTTGCTTCTTGAACTTGCTTGATTCCTTCATAAGTTAGAATCAGATTATCATAAATGCTCTTTGTTGTCTCCTTTTTGGTGCACTTGTCAAACTCTTTGAAAGTGATTGCATTTATCATGAATGTTCTTGACTTATGGTGCATCTTGTACATCTTCTTCTGATCAACATTCATCTCCTTTCTTGGAATTTCACTACCATATTCTTTTGTTGGAGCATTATAACCATCTTCCACCAGGTCCCAAAGTTCAGGATCTTGTGCTATAAAGAAACTCCTCGAATTGTCCTTCTAGTACTCAAAGCGTTCACCATAAACACAAAGGTGGTCTGTTGATGTTTCCTTCAACAACTTCTTCACTGAATCCAGACATGTTGAATCCTTGGATCTCTCCTCAAATATTATAAAGTGCTCAGCCTTGAGACCGAGATCTGATGCTAATTAAAGAGACAAACACGAGAAGGGGGTTCAATTGTGTTTGTCTAAGTTAGATTCTTTTTGATTATTTGATTAAAACCGGTTCGAGTTTGATGACTTAGAGAAGAAGCAGTAATAAAACTAAGGAATGCAGGAGTAAAGTGACACAAGCAATTTATCCTAGTTCACCACCAACTTGGTAGCTACATCCAGTCCCCTTACTTAGAAGGATTTGATCCACTAATTCAACTCTTTGAATTACACAACACTTGACCCTACAAGTCAGTTTTCTCAAAACCACATGACAACCCCAGACAGCTACTCCTCGGATCATCCTCGAGCCCTCTAGAAGAAGCCTAATGATGGACACTTGAAGTGCAACGCAGACTACTCTATTTTCTCTGACCAGTCAAGTTTTGGTATCGGCATCTGTTTCAGAAACTCACGAAGGGAAGTGGTTATGGCTTACGCATCTTGGTCTCCTATCTTCCCTACAACTGCTAAAGGAGAAGCTAAAACTCTACTTATTGCCTTGCAAATCTTCATCGGCCACGATTATGACCAAGTGACCTTTGAGTCAGATTGTCAAACTATTGTTCAAGCCCTGCACTATCCAACGAATTACGTCAATGAACTGGGTCCTCTTATAGTTAGCTGTCAGACCCTCCTCTCTCTACATGCTAGTTACAAGCTAGCTTTTATTCGTAGACAAACAAATAGAGTCGCTCATTGCTTAGGAAGAGCTTCCATATTGGAGTCTAGGTCACATTATTATTTCCATACTCCATTCTTGTATTGAATCTCTTATTTTAAATGAAATGCAATTGAGTTATTTTGTCCTAAAAAATATACACATATATTTAATGATGTGTTACCATATCATTCAATGAATTAAAAATACATGACTTTTGTATAAAAAAAAAGGTTAAATATCACTCGTAGTCCGTTAACTTAATTTCAGTTAACGATTTAGTCCTTTATTTTTTTTTCACGATTTGGTCTTTTATGTTTTTAAATAATTTGAGCGTTACTCTTTAAGTGGGGTTCAGTTAAGAAAAAGTTAAAAAATCCTTCTTCCATTTTCAGAAAAAGTTACCCTTTATATTTTGGAAATATTTCAGAAAAATATTCAAAGTTTGTTCTAAGTTTGGTAGTATGATTGATTCGTTAAAACTGAAGCTATGGGGTATTTATACTCCATAGACATCACTTCAGATCAGTGGTAATCGTTCCTAGAGGTTTGATGAACATATGCAATGATTTAGAGGAGGGATTTTTTAACTTTTTCTTAACAGAACCCCACTTAAAGATTAACACTGAAATTATTTAAAAAGATAAAGGACCAAATCGAGAAAAAAAAAGATAAAAGACTAAATCGTTAACCGAAATTAAGTTAAGGGACCACGAGTGGTATTTAGCCTAAAAAAAATATAATTTATTGTGAAAAAAAATACATGACTTATCATACTCACTTAAATATTTTTAGTCAAAAAGAAATACTCACATTAATATTTTTAATTCATTAAACATTATATCTGTGTAAAACTATATTTTTGCATTGGAGCTCTTTTCTTTAGGATTTGATATCTGACAGTGTGAATAGATCTAATCATTTTATATTATATTCTATATTTGCCAATCCTTCACTGTCAATTACATTTTATTTGAAGTTCCGCAAGAAAATAAGTTGTTCAGAAACAACAATTTTTAAAAACAAAACCACGTTCTGTCAAAAAGACAAAACAAAACAAAACCTTTCAGCAAAAACATAAAAAATAAAACCACGCCTCCAATGCGTATTTATATTATAAATCAGCTTGCAAATAAGCTTACGTTTCCTCCTGCCTCTGTTGAGATTTAACAAAATAAATGCAGCTGATGCGGACCACACTTCATTGTTAGGCCCCAAAAGAATACACCAAAAATTAGAAAACTTATTAACAAATTGAAATCCCTTTTCAGAAAAAAAAAAATTTGAAAATAGCCAACATCAATTACCCTTGTCACTATTGGGTCTCGGGTCATGAGAGGAGCCCTATAGTCATCGATATTGAGTCAAGACAATCATATACCACTTACGCCGATGATCGTTGCACATTAACATAATACACCGCTTAAACACCTTTCATAAAAAAAAAAGTTCGACACAAAGAGTTAGTTCCTTTAGGTTTCTTGGGTCACGAGGGCGAGTTCGAGAGATATTGAACTAAGAGCAACGATACAAGTGAGCTAAATTATATGTTGTTTTATCATCACTTTTTAAAATAAAATAAGACTTCTAAGTCATATTTGTTAGTTATAATTAATCCAAAATGATTGTAATAGCATGACAATTCAGTTAGGATGGTTAATAGTTTGTTAAGAAAGTTAGTTAGTTGAAGTGCAACTATTCAAAGTGTTTGATAATTTTACAAAAGTTGGGCACATTTCTTGCACATCAAGCAACTATATAAAAGGATTCAATTCAATCCAATTCAATATACTTTTCAAATTTCCTATTCTTTCTAAATTGTGTTCCAACAATTGGTATCAGAGGTTGGGTTTTAAGTCTTGGGAAACACGAGTGCAAGTGTGAGGATCTTAAAATTTGGGAAACACAAGTGTGAGTGAAAGAAAGGAATCATGAATGGAGCTGGGAATTTTTCATCAAACCTGCCAATCCTTGATGGTAAAAATTGGGAAAGGTGGTCTGCATCAATGAGGTCATTATTGGGAGCTCAAGAAGTGTTTGAAATCGTGCAAGATAGCTATGAACAACTTGGAACTAATCCTACAGAAAGGCAGCAGGCAGCCTTCAAAGATTGCCAGAAAAGGGACTGCAAGGCTTTGTTTTACATCCAGCAAAGTGTAGATGCAACCAATTTTGAAAGGATCTCAAAGGTATCTACATCAAAAGAGATAGGGGATATCTTGGTGAAATACTACATGGGGGGTGAAAAGACCAAGAAGATTAAACTTCAAATGTTAAGAAGAAAGTATTAGTTGCTACAAATGGAGGAGAATGAAAATGTTGTTGATTTCTTCAATCGAGTGCAGGCAGTGACTAATCAAATGAAAGCAAATGGAGAAGTGATAACTGAGCTATTGAGCAAATTATGAGAACATTGACAGAAAAGTATGATCATATAGTGGTTGCAATTGAAGAATCATACACAAGCACAGGCACAGGCTTTGCAGGTTCACTTGAAGCACATGAATTGAGAATCATAGAAAGAAATGAGAATCATACACAAGCACAGGCTTTGCAGGTTCGAATCAGCAAGAAAGCAAATCAAGATGGAGGGAAATATAAGAAAGGAAAGGGAAAATCAAAATGGCACAAGAAGCGAGACATTGATGAAAGTGAAGTTGTTGAATCTTTCAAGAATCAGAACAACCATGGCAGTAACAACAATGATAAAGGCAAGAACAAATTCAACAAGAAGGGTATTCAATATTGCAATTGTCAAAAGTGGGGCCACTTTGCTGATGAATGTAGATCAAAGAAAGTGAAGAGAAAAGATGATGAAGCTCAATTAGCACAAGCAGACAGCTCTGACTCTAATGAGGTACTGCTGATGACAGCCACTAGTTTAGAAGATGACTGCCCAAGTTTATGGTACCTTGACACAGGGTGCTTAAACCACATGACTGTCCACAAAGAATGGTTTGTAAGCATTGATGAGAAGGTAAAGAGGGAGATCAGATTTGCAGATAATAGCTCATTGACAGCTGAAGGTGTTGGAAAGGTCTTAATTCTTAGAAAAGATGGTAAGGAGTCATTCATTTGTGATGTATTATATGTGCCAAATATGAAGAACAATGCTGTGAAGATGAAGATTGATAACAAATCAGCCATAGACCTAGCAAAGCACCCAAGTGTACATGGAAGAAGTACGCATATAGAAACTAGATACCACTTCTTAAGGGATCAAGTTACAAAAGGCAAAATAAAATTGGAGCATTGCAGCACCAATGATCAAAAGACTGATATCCTCACAAAATGCTTGAAGAAGGTGAAGTTCCAAGAGATGAGGAACGAGCTTGGAGTAACACTACCTTAATCATGTTGAATTAGGAAGAGTGTTAGTTATAATTAATCCAAAATAATTGTAATAGCATGGTTAATAGTTTGTTAAGAAAGTTAGTTAGTTGAAGTGCAACTATTCAAAGTGTTTGATAATTTTACAAAAGCTGGACACATTTCTTGCACATCAAACAAATGTATAAAAGTATTCAATTCAATCCAATTCAATATACTTTTGAGATTTCCCTATTCTTTCTAAATTGTGTTCCAACAAAACTTGCTAGACATCAAACACTAATTCATAACTATTCATTCACCATTTCTTTGAGATATTGCTTGGGTGTTTCATAGATTATAAATAAAAACTCAACTTCAAATGAAACCAAGGAGAAATCAAAAGCACCAAAAATACCCTGAAAGTTGCACTAATAAAGCTTTTTCTTTATGTAAGATGTAAGAATGTACAACATATCATGATATTGCTCATATCACAACATAATAATAATCAATAGAATCACAGCATCACCAATAAGCTAATCACAACAAAATTCTAATCTAATCTTTTTGTACACAATCCGCCAATCTAAGACTCAATTCACCAAAACAACAAAACGACGAACCAATATCAAAACGACGAACCACTATCTTCATTCTTCAAAGACCCAAACGACGAACCACTATCAAAAACGACATTGCTATGACCATCTCCAAGCAAAATGTTCATCAACTCCGTAGCTTTACCCTTACCCTTAGCGCTACCTTTCTCTCTCACATCAGCGATTCCGTCCAACGCACCGAAAGCTACGGCGTCTCTAACATCCCCGGCCACCGCATCTCCGCCGCATCGCACAAGATTGAGAAGCGCCGACACAGCATTTTCTCGTGTCCTCATACTGGAACCGGTAGCAAGATCGAGTAGATCGGCGAGTACGCCGATGCCGGAGACCTTAAGGAAGGCCTCAGCGCTTTCTTCGCAGCCGGCGACCTGCGCGATGACGGCGGTTGCGTCTTCAACAATCCCTACCCTACCGTCGTTGACGATGAGAGAGAAAAGTGCGGGAACGACGCCGAATTGAACCATAGTAGCGCGGTTTAACGGATGAAGCGCGATTGCGAAAAGCGCTTTCAAAGAATCTTTAACGGTGCGCGGCGGTGAGGAACGGTGACAACGGAGGATATCAACGAGAGCGTAAACGATTTCGCGTTTTGATCCAACGACGGTTCGGTAATCATCGACGGAAGAAAGAAGACTGTGAATCGTAGCGGCGGACGATTGTACAGCGGCGGCGGCGGAGGTTGAAGAATGATTAGAGATCACGTGTGCTAGCGCGTCGAGAACACCGCGCGTGGACATAATAGGTTCTTTTTCAGTTATTGAAAGGTTTAGAAGCGTTGATGCAGCGTTTTCTTGCGCAGGGTGTGAAGATGAATAGAGAGTTTCAGCGAGGTAAGGTATCGAACCTGCTTCGGCTATTACGGGTCGGGTTTCCGGGTCTTGTTTTGACATGATCCGAAGCTCGCAGAGAGCTTCGATGCGAGTTCGTTCGGAAACGGAGCTGAGTTTTGTTACTAAGTTCCGCACGGCGCGGCGCTTAGCATCCATTTTGTGCGGTTCGGTGGGAGTTGTTGGTTTGGGAATTGGTTCGGTGGTTTTGGTTTGGATGGGGGAAATTGTATAGCATACTATTTTGGAAGAATATAAAGTGAATTAGTTGGGTTACTGTTTAGGAAGATTGGAGAGGTAAACACGTTTAATTATTATGTGACCAAAAAAGTCTTTCATGGAGGTTTCATACATATATCTAATTGTTTAGTTTGCAGACAAATGGATAAGAATTAAGAAGATACTTTTCATACAAGATGCCGTTCATACAGATTTTAATTGTGCCAACTTATTTTGTTTTGCAAGTAAAAAAATATTATTATGTTCAAATTTTGAAATAAAAAGTTAAAAACAATCCAATGATAAAATGATTTCGAAATTCAAATCCAATGGGATTAAATTGATTATGTTTTATATATTTAGAGCGAAACAAAGTAATCAAATTCAACTTTAGTATCATTCGAATTAATCACACAACAAGATTCAAATTAAACTATTATATTTTATGGTGGTGGTTCTACAGTCGACCACTTTCATAAATGGTCAATCATAGATCAATCTATAAAAATCATAAAAAAAAAAAAAAAAAATTGTGCAAATAACATCATCTTCGTGGCTGAGGCAACCAAGGATCGGGTTACTTTGACTCGTTCTATTTTATAGGATTTTTGTGTTGCTTAAGGTCAAAAATTAAATCTCCATAAGTCACAAGTGTATTTCTCCAACAATGTCCCAAGAGCTTCTAAATTCTTTGAGATTTGGGGATTCAAATTACTAAGAATCTAAGTGTGTACTTAGGTGCTCTAATGAGAAACAAATTATCAGGATGACAATCAAATTATGTAACATTTGCGGGGAGGATAACCTTAGCTCAATCATCTCTAACTAGTATTCTTGGGTATGTTATTCAATCAACTTGGATCCCTACCTCTATGTGTCGCGAAGCATAAAAAATTTGTAAAGACTTCATCTAGGGATCAAAAGTGGATCACAGGAAAACTCGTCTTATTTCTTGGGAGCAAGTTTTTCGACCTAAGGAGGAAGGTGGTCTTGGCTTCAAGAATCTTCAGTGGCTTAACATAGCTTATATGATAAAATTAGCTTGGCATCTGATTATCGCCCCAAACAAGCTTTGTTAGAATATTGTGCTAAATATTCTTGCAACAATCTTGTGATTCCTAATGTGCAACATCATTCTAACTCAACAACTGTATGGAAGGCTATCAACTATGTTTGGGAAGATATTGTCAACAATATAACTTGGTGCATCCAAGATGATCATCGTGTACGATTCTGGAAATATGATTGGTTGAGAGAGTTTGGGGTGCGTCTTGATAATATCCTAGTAGTATCCCTATCAATCAATTGGAGACCATTCAAAAGAAGTTAGAAGTGGGAGACCATTCAATAACTCGTGCCTACGAATAATTTGTGAACATATTGCAACTATTAAATCCCTAACTTACGGTAGATTCAATTTTCCATGTTAGAATCTCACTTATGATGATAGTTTCTCTCTTAAATCAACATACATGATAATTCATGGTAAGACTCACTTCGTCCAGAATTTCATAAAATTGTTTCTAAGTGTTTGGTCTTGAGATGGCCCAAACGAATTTAGATCTTTCGTATGGAAGTTATCTCATGATAAAATCTTCACTAAGGATGAAAGATGTCACTAAGGCATGACTAATAACAATATTTGCCTGAGATGTGGGGAGTATCTTGAAATAGTTATGCATATATTAAGAGTTTGCGAGAAACTTAAAATTTTTTGGAATGATATCATTTCCTTTTATCATTGGAGCAAATTCTTAGTATCGGTTTAAACTCTTGGTTAGAGTGGAACTTAACTGATCCCGACATTGGAACAATTAGTGATTCTTGGAAACTATTTTTTTTGGAATAGTCGTGTATGAACTTTGGAGGGATAGAAATTCTCTGGTCTTCTCTCAGACTACTAACATTAGCAAGCCATGTGGATAACCAAGCAAAGTTTATTTCATCTTCCCACATGCAAAGGGTAAATTCGACTTGTATTACTCCTAAATGAATGATAAATATCTATTGGATCCCATCACCAATAGGGTATCACAAAGTCAATATAGATGGGTCTTATAGAAAGATATAAGGAATTGCCATATGTGGAGGCTTGGTAAGAGATTCTAATGGTATTTTCATTTGAGGATTTTATAGCAAACTTGACACGTGTTCGACTATTTGGACAGAACTCTCGGCTCTTTGTATTGGTATAAATCTTGCTATACAAGTTCACATTAGGAAAGTCTTTTTTGAAATGGATTCTTTGGTGGTTGTTAACATGGTGAATGTTGAATACTCATCCAATTCCTTTATTCATCCTCTTCTTCAAGAGGTCATTACTCTTTTCCACATCACTGATTGGAGAACCTCTATGTGTCATGTTTTATGTGAAGCACATATATGTGCTAACTTGCTGGCTAATTAGGGTCATTTGTCTCAATTGTTTGATTGGGTATCAATAGTCTAAATTTTAAAGGATGATGTTTGAGGCTCTAGTTTGCCTCGTTTGATTTTGTAGTGTAACTTTTTCTTTTATATAAAAAAAAATATCAACGAAAATTCTAACAATGGTTGACAATCTTTTCATCTCCCTCCTTTTTACGGTCACTACAAATTCATATTTATAGTTATAACTGAGTTTTTTGATGAAAAAATAAAACGATTTTCTAAATAATTGCTCATTATAAGTAATCAAGGTAAATATTTTTTATTCTTCCAAAATTTATCTCAATTACACAAATTGTAAAAAATATGTCTTATTTAGAAAATCAAATCAATTTAATACCCTACTTAAGATATTCAAATCATACTATAAAATAACAAAATACTCCCTCAAGTAATATTTTTTTAATTATTTAATTGTTTTTTTTATTTTTTATTTTTTTCTTAAACCAAATAAAATGTGCAACATATTGTATTTTTTAAAAATCATTTTTATCATTTTTATTTTTATTATTTTACGAATATTTTCATAACTATATAACAAAATTAGGTGTCAACAATAGTAAATGTATGTATTATGCCAATACACATTCAAAATCTAAACTATCACGAACACTACAATGAATTACATATGTTAACTTAGTTCACATGATGTCACAAATTGAGTTAACGTAGACTACATGGACTGAGTTAACGTACAAATATGTGATATGATTTCATATAAGTATACATAAACTCACTTCACGTAAATGTATGTAAACTCTGTTCACGTAAGTTTCAAAACGGTTGAAAAAAAAAACATATGCAAATTCAATTCATGTAAGTGTTCTTAAACCGAGTTCATGTACATCTTTACAAAACAAAAAGAAAAAAAAAACATATGTAGATTGAAAGAGATGAAATCAATAAAGAAAGGTTGAAGAAGATGGAGATGGGTGGTTTTGAAAATTTAATTTTAACGCAAAGGTATTTTAATATTTTTAGAGTATAATCAGAAAACTAATGGGCGTAACTAGAAAAATTCTAATTTTATTGGTCTATTAGTTCGTTAGTTTATCTAAAGATTTATTAAATTATTCTTACCAAATCTAATATGCACTTTTTAACACACTCTATGTGATTAGTTAAAATTCACATAGGTCCCACTAAATGTCTCATATGAATTTGACGTGATTCGAGAATTTTAACTAATCAAAGGGAGTGTATTCGAAAATGTGTATTAAAGAGTGTAATGTTAGCATTATTCTTACTTATTTGAAAACATTAAGTAGGCTAACAAGTCACACCGAACTTTTGAAAATGTCATATTGATAAAATAAGTCAATGACAGGTAATCGGTTAAACATACACCTATTTTTTTTTATTAAATTAAACTTAGGTCTTTTAAAGTTTAACTCGACTTAACCTATTTCCACTGTTAGTGGCAAGTGAACTTCATGAAGTTTAGCTAAACATCATTTCATTGTTGACAAGAAATATTTTGCAACCGCTATGGATGTAGGTAATTTTAACTCGAAACAATTTTGACAGTTACAACTGCCACAAGATGCATTTTGGAACATTTATAACTATTATAAATTCAAATTATATTATTTTTGAACACCTATTGTAATGCTGGCTAATCACCACAAATATATCTTTTCTTGCTTTTTTTTCTAAAAAAAGTGGATGTTCTGATTATAAAATAACGTTTAATTTAGAATTAACTATAATTATGCACAAATCTTATTATTCGTATAAATATAAGACACAGTAAGAATTGACGTCATCATTCAGAAGTAGAAGTGCACTGTCCTCTTCATTGTCATGAATGAAATGGTGACATAATTAGTGTCGTTTTGATTGAAAATCGTCATAAACACTAAAGATGACAAATGTTGACCCTTAAAAGTAGAAGTTAATTAACAATACATATAATGTCTTGATAAATTGATAGTTTTACAAAAACAATAAAATAATTGATACATGTGCCTGAAAATTGAACTTGTTCTGGACTAACCCAAGCTTAAGCCCATATTTCGTGCTGACTCTGCCCAACATCATAAACCACAACAGATAGTTAGGGTTTTCAATTCTCAACGGATAAACCTAGTTGTAACGCCCTCGAGGCAGCACCCCATTGAATCTGCTTACAATAATGGCCATTCATTGTTGTTGTCCCCCTTCACGTTAGGAATCCTACTTATATAAATAGTGCATCTAACACCTATAAAGGTACACATTCTTTCTCATTCTAATATCTCTTACTCTCCTCAAATCAATACTTACTTGAGTGTTAGAGTGTTTGTAGCTACCACCCCCTCGCTTGAATCCAAACATTCACCCAGCTCACAAAGCCAACCATCATCCTCGATCAAGATGACATCATTGGCGCTGTCTGTGGGAAATAACGTTTCCTTGCTTTGCTAAAAACCTAGTTTGTAACTCTCTGATGGCTAGCAACAAGTGCAAAAACCACAAAAAAAACGTCGACACCACCGTTCAACATTCAGAGGAAAGGGCCACATTGTCCCCATCACATGAGCTCCATGTTAACAACAACAGACCTGATGTTGATGCTAACCTTGTCGTAGTCCATAACGGAGGAGAAACCCTCAATGAGTTTGTCGCTTTGATTCGTGAACAATCCCAAATGATCATGGAACATAACCGCCATCTCAGCACTGCATGGAGAACTGACAACTAACCATCCCCACGGTGGTAACGTCCCATGAGACACTAGAATTCGTTGAAGGTTCTATGAGATGACATCGTCATGACACTGAGTCTAGAAGAAAAGGTCGGAGGTCACTCACTCCGGAACAGAGAAGGCGTTCCTCGTGGGAGTCTCTAGAGCAAGGACATCACAGAAAGTCCTATGAGGATTCCCCGCTCAGAGAGGTAAGATAACGTCGACATCTTTCACAGTCTAGGTCACGTTACATTTCATCTTCAACCCCTGAGACCTGTCTTGAACCACATGGATCTCGCAAATCTTGGGGACCCTTCACAGTAAGGATCAGGAATTCCAAGATACCAAGGGCATTGGAGAAACCCCCACACATGAACTTATATGTTAGGACCATTGAGCTCGATGAGCACATTGAAAATGTAGAAGCCGTCCTTGATTACTGTGGAGTGGAAAGACCCGTCAAATGTCTCCTCTTCGCACTCATGTTGAAAGAAAGTGCATGTACTTGGTTTAGGGGTTTGCCCCCAAACACCATCGATTTATGGGAGGAATTTTGAAGGCAATTCGCCACTCAGTACACGACGTCTAGAAAGCAGCCCAAGACAATCGATATGTTGTCGACAATTGTCCAAGGAAGAGATGAACCTTTCCAGAACTACATTGAAAGTTTCAACAAAGTTGTGTTTGTCAAAGAAGCTAAGGACAACAACGCTCACCTATATGAATCCATTCTCGTCATTAGTTGTAAAAACCAATACTACTCCAAGAGGTTTACAGGCTACCCAAACGTAACTCCCTTAATCAGGCAGGAGAACCAAGTCGTGCAGAGAAGATGCTTATTTTACCATGTCGACTTGAAAGGAAAAAGAAGAAGATAATGACTTCGACATCCAAATCCTTTTTTCAACTGTCGTTCCTAAAAGTGAAAATGTCAAAAGATGCCACTATGCCATTACACCACCCACACGGCGGAGCAATATGATCACCGCCGACCACCACTGCATCAACAATAGAAAAGCCTTTAACTTATGGTTGGTTTAGGCAAAAATACTACGGTTCCTTAAGCTAGTCCACAGTGAAAAGATAAACCTTCGCCTCACCTAAAACAAATGCTCACAGCGGTAAAGTAATAACACACCATTGTGGTACCACCAACCACCACCATGGACGGTTGTAAGAAGTAGAAACATAAACCATGAAAAACTCAATATAAATGGAAGATAAACTAGAATGACTTACCAAGTGTGGAAATGGAATGTCGAAGTCAAACACCGCCAATGTCGAAGTCACTAGAAAAGTGAAGCAAACACCGCCAATGAAAAAGGAAGACCAGAGTGGATTTTCTATCACAAAGAAATTGGAGAAAAAGCAAGAAGGAATGAGATGTTGATAGTGAAAGTCCCTCTAAAATCTGAAACAACTCCTTATATACCACCACCGATCCAACAGTGGGAATTCAAAGATCATGAATCAAATATTACAATTTCACCTCGAAACAATGTGAGGCAACATCAAGTACTCAAATGCCTACCCCATGAGGTGACACGTGTCAGGAGGAAACCCAATGGACATCATATCTCATCATTTCGCCAACCCTTTAAACCCCATCAACTGACAATCAATTATGGGAAATAGACGAACATCCAATGTCGATTACACTAATACTTCGACAAACATGACACTTTTTAGATCAGTAAGACACCTTAAGACATGTGGGGTATGTGTCACAAACGAAAATGGATCCATTTTTCCGCAGTAAACCTGTCGACTACGAAAACCAATTGGACACCTTCCACGGAAAATATGTTTTTATATATATATATATATATATATATATATATATATATATATATATATATATATATATATATATATATATATATATATATATATATATATATATATATATATATATATATATATATATAAGAAAACCTCCCTAGACAACTTCTTTAGTCGTTACCTTGTCTCCTTGACAACGACTCGAGGGGCTACTGTTCCAGATTTGCCCAAGTCTAAGTTGATTTTTCGCGCCGACCCGACCCAACATCATAACCCACAACTAATAGCTAGGGTTTCCAACTTTCAACAACTAAATCTAATTTTAACACCTCGAGGCGACACCCCACCAAATTCGCCTACAATAATGGTCATTCATTGTTGTTGTCCCCTCCGCGTTGGGAGACTCATATAAACAGTTTCTTCGACACCCAAAAAGGTACATACACTCTCTCATTCTAATACCTCTCACTACTTATTTGAGCGTCAGAGTGTTTACAAGTACCGCTCCCTCAACATTCGCCCAACCATCCTCCTCAGTTTAGATCGGATCATAACTCATATTTGTTTTTCCTTATTTTGATTATACTAACACTGATTAGATAAGCATCTAAGTAGTGAAGACGAAGAAAATTATAAACTTTTACTTTTGAGTAGTGAAAATGTCCATCATTGTTTTAAGTAACTTTCAGGTAAAATAATATCACGACTTCATTTTTTGACACAATTATGATTGGAAGGACTAAAAATATATTCGAGGTTTACAACATATAATTAAATTAAATTAAAGAGATACCATTTATAAAAGGAAACGCCTAAAAAAGAAATGTGATGTTTTTAACTGACAACGGTATAACCATGAACTAGCACGACAAGTCTAGTAAATTCAATCATATATTTTTAATAACAATCTTTTGAAATCTTCTGTTTTTGTTTAATCTTAATTTTGAGAATGAGACTTTGATAATCAGAAATTCGCTTGTGACATAAGTAAAAATGATTAAAGAATTATTCAAATTCAAATTTGAGTTTTTTTAATTACATGAACTCAATTATTTAATTTATTTATTAAAATTTTATAAATAAATAAAGTCTTTTTAAATCCTTTAAAATTTAAATTATAAATTTTACTAGTCTTTTAAAATCTTAAAAGTCATTAATCATGTAAATCTTTTAAAATTCACAAGACTTATATGTAAAAATAATTTTTTTAAATTATAATCCAATACCTTAATTAAGTTATATATATATATATATAAAATAACTGTCGGTGGCACATACCACTACAAAGCTACAATATAAATATTACTTCAAACTTTGAAACTTACATATAATAATTCCTTAAACATGGTAGCTCAGTATCTTACTATATAGTTAGCAATAAACTCTAGAGCAATGCCAAAACCCAAATCACACGGAGACAAAGATAAATATAATACCATTACCCAAATAATAACTAACTCACATTGCCAATTTGACAATATTATTATTGTGCCTACATGTCACGAAAATTGATCTTGACCAAGAACGATAACCACTTATTAGGTGCAAAGTTCTCGAGCAACACCAAGTCTTGAGTTGGGCACATCGAATAGCACACGGTGGTTTTGTTGTTGCATATTTGCTATGACGTTCAACACCGAGTTCACATTATCAGGCGCCGCCGCCATGGCCAAACATGTGATGCTACCGGCGGTGCTGTGTATGAGGGTGTTGTCTGGTGGTAGTGTTACATTCATGCCCGAGAACATGAATGTTATATTTGGTGCAACAATTGGGAATGTGTAGCATGTGTCAAATCCTCCTAAGGTTGTCACGGTTAATTTTGGACCAACTCGTCGACGAAACTCATTCCTTACGGCGGTGTACGCCGGTTCAACTAGCCGAGTGAAAACCGTACCTGATAATATTCAACAACAAAGTTAAATTTAAACGAAGTTTTATGAAATTAATTGTATTCTTGGTTATAACATAGATGTTTTCGTATTATTTTTTTTCTTCAATTTTGTAATATTATTTTCAGGATCATGATTCTCAATTTTTCCAATGAAAGAAATGAATGTCGGGTGATTATAATTGTATCTAATATTGATCTCAATATGGTGGTGAGTACTTTTTTGTACTAGATAAGACATGGGGAGCGTGAATAAAAGTGATGCATATGGTACAATCACATGTAGGATTCCATTCACCAAAAAAACTCAAATTTTGTCGTAATTTGACCTTTATTTTGTCATCGTACATAAAAAAATGAAACCCATTTTACTTTGCTTATCTTGAGAATGTGGACATAATAGGAGACTATTCAAGAATAGCGCCCCGTGTGTTTTTGAAAAGGTAAAAGATAAAATAAATACCCAAAATATAAAACCTAGATAAAGTAATCGTAAATCATTTGATTATACTTTCACCAAAAAAATATATCATTTGATTGCACCTACTATCCCTTTGTCGGTCAAGAATAACAATTAATCTAACATATGTATTATTTAATTAATTTTTTTTTAATAAGAGTTATTTGAAAGTTAATCTCTACTCCTAATGGGACATTATTATCCATTCTTGTTTCTTTGGATTTTTCCTTAATCCACCCAATCTTTTTACATTTTTTTTTATATTTTTATTTAATAAACTTATTAAAGTATTGTAAAAGATAGATGCAGATGATTGTTAAATTTATTAGTAATAAAATTTTATTTTTAACGATAACAATGTTAGGATCTGAAACTTTAATTATTTAAAATACATGTTCAAAGTTTAAAAGGATAACAATAAACATATATTTAGAGTCTAATTTAGTTTATTTTATTTTTGTAAATAATCATTTCATTATGTACTATGGTAAAAATATTTTTACATACACAAGATCAATGATATGACAACCCATCATTAAAATGCATAAATCATTTTTATAATGTAAGTATATACAAATTAAATCATTTTGTAAAACTATAGTAGAAAGCATTTTTTTTTTCAAAAGTATAATGTGTTAATTTAGAAATTACCAGAATCAAAAATGGTTCCTGCACCAGTGGTTGGGTTGAAGGCCAATGCAGCTGGAGGAATATCAACAATTCTCCTACCAACTTTAATAGCAACCAAGTTAACATAGTAAAGTGATGATCTTCTAGGATTTTTAAGAAGTGGAGTATACTTAATCCTCTTGGGCTGGGCCACAGGCCCAAGTCTCAACGACCCACTAAAGTTAAGTGATTTAAAGCTAGGCAAACAGTAAGAAAATGTGGACTGGTAAAGATTTTGGGTTTGAGCCAATAGGGACAATGGGCCTCGGCCCAAGCCCAATAGCCCTTGTGGTGGTGCTGAACTCCCTGTAGTTTTTTGAACACAGCCAAAAGTGTAGCTTGGGACTGGGTCAGTAGCTAGGGTAAGTGTGTCTTGGACCACACTAGCTGCCACTGTGGAGCTACCATAAGTGAGGTTGAATGCGCACGCGCTTCCACCGCAAGTGGGGTTTGGTACCTGAAAAGTATCACATGTTTGAGATTTGAAAACTGTCTAAAATATTCTGTAACCATATGTGCATTTAATCATTTTATATATTAATAAAGATGTGTATAGACGAAAGATATAATATTATTTTTATTAAATTACTTTTATTATATTAATATATTATTAATATTATATATATATATTAAAAAATACTATATTATAGATAATACTAATTAAATAATATAATTAAAAATAAGTATATTAAAAATTAAAAAAATTGATTACTTTTAAACAATTTTTTTAAATGAATGAATTATTTTAAAAGTATTTTTTATGAAAAAAGAGAAAAGTAATAAAAGCATTTGTTTCGTTTTTGAAAAATCTCGTGATCTTTTTTGCCTTTTCTAAAGGTAACTTGAGTGACTATAGGATAATGCTTTTAAATTGTGTATTGATAATTTGAGTTCACGCTCGACAAGTGGTGCGTGAATTTTTCTTTTTAATAGGAAAAATTATGATTCGTAATGAAGCATAAGTTGTATAATTCGAACATATTATTCACTATAAAATAAGGGTATTTGCCAATGTATTAAAGATACAAAATTCATATTATAAATTGTGTATTTTGTTTTTATTAAAAATTGTGTCTTCTATCTTTTTAAATACAGTTATTATTTGTAAAATTTTTTATATGTGTTTTTAATATGACCCATAAAATAAAGATAAATACTTTTCTATTCAATAATCAATCATAAAAAATTACATTATTATTTTATATTTAAATTAAATAATTTAAATAAATTTTGAACTAATTTTACTTATTAGCATCCGACCAAATTCATAGATACATAAGAATTTAGCTAAATAATTTAGTGCGGTTGTCTTTTGTCTTGATGCTATACTAGATAATATCAATCGATTTTGCCCATCATAAGTCTAAAATATATGTTTATTTTGATCTTACCTATATATCAAATATATTGTTCAAGAATCCTTGTAAAATATTAATATATAGTTGGCAGAAAACATTTTGAAATAGGTTTATCGTAGAATATATAAGTTAAGGTTTTCACTCTCAAATCTAGACGATAGTTTTAGAGTGTCATCGTACTTTTGAGATGTCAATTCTATAGTGTAATATTTTTACATTTTAATTTCTATTAAAAATATATTTATTCTCCATTTCTAATTATAAATATTTTTTAAAATAACTTGCTCCAAAATATAAGTCATCCTAGATATATCTATTACTATTATTATTAATATTATAAATACACTTCTTAATAATACTATTAATTTACAAATAGTATATTATAAATATGTACACATAAAAGCTTAAAGCTGTTTATAAAAAAATTAAGAAAAAGTTAATCATTACATATATAATATATAAAACAGAGAAGAAAATCTCACTTTTATAGAAGAAATTTTCAAATACTTTCCAAAGTAACATCATACTTTGTCAATATCATCATCATATACATAACTCACCAATCAATATCATTTTAAAAATAATGAGATCTAAACATTCCACATGCCATAAAATGGGGATTTAAAAAATGGGTAGTAAAAAAGCATTGAGTATATGTTACTAACCTGTTTACACAAAGGAGAACCACATCCAACGTTCCTAAAACTTGTACTCTTAGAAGGAGCAAAAACTTTTGTAGTTGAGCAACCAACACAACCAGTACAAGGAATCCAAGCAACATCATTACTAGTATCCATAGCCATAAGCAAAGTTTGAGGTGGAGTACCAATTTTAGCCTTCAAAATATATGTTGGACTTTGTATGATTTGTCTAGCCGATGCAATTGGCACAACTGATCTCCTAGCAACTAAGCTAGACAAATATTGCATCCTTGCTTGGTCTTTGGATTGTAGTTGTAGGACACTTTCTTCCCATGACATTGGTTTTGATGGCTTGAATGGGGAACATGGGCTGAATGTATGGATTATTTGGAGAGTTGAGCCATGATCTTGGATGTTGCATTTTGGGTTTTGTCCTTGGACTTGGGAAATGAAGAGGCAGAGAAGTAAAGGAGCTAGGAAAAATGGGATTTTCATGGTTGTTTTGATTTAAGGTTGAGATAATGGAGGGTGCCTTGTGGTATATGGAGTACTAGTGAGTACTATATATAATGAAAAATCTTATAATAAATCATTATGATTCTCGAATATGTGAGATACTCTTGTTGTTATTGTAGTCTCTAATAAATATATTGAAATTATAAATTTATTTTTAATATTTCTTGTGTTGATAATTTAAATTATGGATTAAATTGTTCAACTAAAAACATATTTGAGGATTTATCTGAATAAAAAAAAATTATTTGAGATTTAAAATGTTTAACAAAATACATATTTAAGTATATTTTTACAATTATAATACATTCAAATATTATTGTGATATATCTCACACGTTTAAATACCAAAACACCAAAAAATAGTTGGTTCCTTAAAAAATTTACCTTGTGGAATTTTTTTAATTTTGTAAATATATTTTTATTGTTTTGGGGTTGGGAGATTTTATTTTTTATTTTTAGGATATGGTTGAAGGTGTATCAGGGTATGGGGCACTCAAATGTAGTGAGTGACAAATAGTAGTGGTACATGATAATGTGCTGGATACATTTGGTTTTGTAGGTTCTAGGTCTCTTTTTGGGGTAATTCGAGTCCCTAGCACATTTTTTATACTCAATTTTCCATCGAAATAAATAAATATTTTAGTAGTTGAAATTGTATAAATAAATTAATCTAGTTATTTAGATGTGCAAAATAGCAATGTAGTCTCTTCAATTAAAAATATGTGCTAATTTAGTTAGTTTTTTTTATTTTATTTTAAATTTAACACTACAATTTTAAAGATTATATGATTTGATACAACAAAAAACTATTTATGTCAACATGTAGATATTTAATTGATTTTGATGGATATTTACTAAGTAGATATTTTGATTGAGGAATTTAATTGATTTATATTTTTAGCTTAAGAAACTAATTTATTATTTTATATATTTGAGAGACTATTAACCTTTATAATTTTGAGGATTGGGATGCTGGTTTACTCAATAAATGGGAAGAGAAAATAAAAGATAAATATATTTATGTAGTGAGAAAAGAGTGACATAAATAAAATAGAATAAATGAAGTGGAAAATGAGGTGTAAAGGAAAAGTGTGTTAATTTGTACTATTTTTGTGACAAAAAGTTATAACTTATTGGAAGCAACAATTATTATATATTCTTGTTTGAGGCGTGTATATTTTTGGGTAAAAATGATTATATATTGCTTGAGTTTTCACTAAAGATAAAAGAAAAGATATCGGCTACTAGTAGTAGGCCTAAGCATGGATAGTTGAACACATGCCTCAAACTCAATGATATGGGGCTCAAATTGGGTATCTCTATCTCTAATTAACCAATTATTCTAAATAATATAGTAAGAATTTAGTGTTTTGAGGATGCAAAAGGAGAGACATTCATAAAAATAGAAAATTTACATGTTATGGGTTAAAGTATTATTATGCCTCAGTGGAATTGTTATGATGAAGTGCCTGAGTAAACAATACTCAAATGTGGAATTATGGCAGTATCATAATGTATCGTGCATTTTCTATTATTAGTCTACTACCTTTAACAATACTCAAATGTTTCTTTAGATACTACATCATTTCGTTTCTCATCATGTTGTATGAAGGCAATTGATTTAGCTAAGATTGATGATGTAATATTGGGAATGTTAGACATAATTTGATATTTTCAAAAAAAATTTAAATAGTCGATGATGTTAGTGATTTATTGTTGATTTTGGTAGAAGAGGAGTTGAATTAATGACATTTTTCGATAATTATTGAAAAATTTAATTGTAATTTTGGTCTTTTATTTTTATCAATTCGTGAATTAATTCTCTTATTTTAAAATTTTATAGTTTTGGTCCCTTCGAATTTTTCAATTAAAAAATTATGATGTGACATATTTTAAACACATGACATACGATACAATGATGTTCAATAATTAATATTCATAAAATTACAATAAGACCCTCTAAAAACTTCATTTTAAACTTATGAAATTATTCATTTTTGTAATTTAATTAAGGGTTAAGTATGTTTTTAGTCCTTGTAAAATTTCAACATTTCATTTTTAGTCCATGTAAAATAACATACTACTTTTAGTCCCTACAAAATTATTCAGCAAGCAGTTTTAGTATCTGCTGAAATGAAATATGTTTAATTCTCCTTTAACATTAAAAATTTTGAATGATTTTTTACCCACATATTTAGAACATTATAGATTTAGAAATTGAATTTTGAATTCATTTTTTGTAGAAAAACTTTTTATGTTGTTGTAGATATGCTTGAAAACAATTCATTCAAAAATATATGTGCGCTTAACAAAAATGACTAAAACTGCATGCATGATAATTTTGAAATGACTAAAAATTGTATTTTTATTTTATAGAAACTAAAATTAAAAAGTTGAAATTTTATAGGAACTAAAAACACATTTAACTCTTTAATTAATAACTTATAAATCATTAATACATATATATAGTTCTACGTCATGAGATTATATGTCGCGTCATTTACAATATGTTTAATTGCAATTTTAAAAAATCTTGAGAGAGTGTTCAAAACTGTGGAATTTTAATATAGAAGGACCAATTATGTGAATTGGTAAAAAAAAACTAAAATTATAGTTAAACTTTATTAAAATTGTATTAAAATTTCACATTTGTTTGATGATATCAATTAGTATCGACATAAGAATGAGACAATGTGAGAATTTGATTCAGGACCATACTAGGTGAGAAAGTAGATATTTGAAATTTTTTAGTTATCTTTTAAAAGTGCTATTCAATTTTATTGGACAATATTAAGATTAGCTTTGAGGTAAATTTCTGGCAATATGACAACTAGACAAGCCAAAACTGAGCATCAAACAAAGGACCGTGATTTCAGCTGAATTGCTATGTACCTTCTTATTGATTTCTTTGGATCTACCTTCTCTTAGGAGGAATTATTACATGCATTCTCTACCTTTCACGTGACCTCTGATATTCAAGGATTATACTTGCTAGATTGTTTCATTTTTTTTAGTAATTACACAAATTAAAGTACTATTATCCAAGATGGATGAGGTAGAAACTCAACTCCAAACCTCTACATTATATATGGATTTTCAATTTTGATTTAGAACTTCAACTGAAATTCATGTTAAACTTTAACTAATCCGAGTCAAGCTTTCATATATAAGGGAGTAAAGCTCTTGAGGCATGGCCCAAGAGAATGGCCACCATGTCGGTGGTCTTAGGTTTCCAAAAGAAAATATTTTATTTATTAAAAAATCTCACATTTTATTATTTTTAAAATTAATGAAATTTAATTCAAAATTAATATTGTCTCAAGAAATATTAAATCGACTGTTTTTACCATTAATTGAAAAAAGAAATATTATAGAAACTCGATTAAATTAATTTAATCAATGATTTTAAATTCTAAAACATTTAAATAATAATTTTATAAAACATTTATAATTTTACCAAAAATACTATTATGAGATTTAATATAAATCTCAACTTAAAATTAATCTTAGATCTCTGCATGTGTTGGGTCCGTTCTAAAGATCTTCTTGCACCTAAAAGTTTATTATTGAAGACTCGGCGTAATATTTATTAAGTGAAATCAAACTATCTATTAATTGGGAGTGTTATATATATAGTGAGAAGAATTTTAATATGAGAGGGAGATGACTAAATTTGGATCACACAATCATATATAAATGGTCATTATTGAAAATTATTTAAGTGTCACAAGACTATTTAAAAAAGTTAGACGATAAGCTTACTTTTTTTTATTAATGATTAAGATTCATTTTTCTTACTTTCTCGTTATAAAAGTTCTCTCATTTGATAACCTTCTATTACTATATATATAACATATAAAATTATAATAAATTAATGTAAAAGTTCTATTTGATAGTAACTTTTAATTCAACAGTTAATTTGAAAAATATTTTTCAAATGAAAATTATTGAATGAGTGTAATTGTTAGTGTAACTCCTTAGATGTAATTTTACATTAGATCACTTTGATTATTGGTTATGGTAGACGAACACTTGAATATCACTCAAAATATTAATGATAATCGATATCATCCCTTAGAATGAGAATATCACATATGAGACAATAATTTAATCGATGTTGATTCAAGTGTTGGCCCACCTTTAAGCAAAAGTTTGGAGTCTTTTATATCCTTACATATGACACAATGATCTTATCAATGTTGATTTAACAAAGATTAGAGAAAAAAAATAAATAAGCTAAATGTTGTAGTACTAATATTTATTTTTCTTGTTTTTCTTGTACAAAGGTCAATTGGGTTGTCGTCTTAATCACGACATGTGTAATACATCAACTTACATTTACATAAAGTAGCACTTATATTGTTAACTTTGTTTTGAATTATTTTTAAGTATTAAGATATTATTTATAGATGGAGTAAACAACTATTTTTATCTACTAATGTGTAAGAAAACGTCATTATAGTCATTAAATGTAACGAAATTACAAACACATCCATATATGTTTCTTTAAATAGTCATTTTTATCTTCGGACATATTTTTAAATAATCAACTTAGTCTGTAAAATTATTAATAAAAAAAATATTAAAAATATGTTTACAATTTCTAACACATTTAAAAATTATAACTACAACACCTCAATATTCAAAAATAAAAACGGTTGTTTGCTTATTATAGATCATATGAATACTTCTTAATCCTAAAACTCACCATCCATACCAACAATGGTATGCTTTGTAATGTAAAAAAAATGGCATGCTTTGAAAATTTTACGGTCAATTTCATTTTATATTGCCTGGCCTAGGCTTTTCTGTATTTTGCTCTGACCTACATGTGCTCTGGAAGGTGTGAGAATATGCTCTAGTGCTTTAATATTACTATCGTCTTTAAATATAATTCTTTTCATATTTTTTTATATCTCCTTTTCATAACATATTTTTTAATTTTTCAAATTCAATAATTATTTTTTATTAATCTATCATTAACTATATTTCAAAAAAAAAAAATTTCTGTAATTTGTAATAAAAACATAAACTAATTATCTCTCATTAGAAGGAAACTACTAAAAGAGAAAATTAAATTTTCAATAAATTTAATATTACAATGTTTTTTTAATTTTCTAAATTTAATATTAAAATGTTTTTTAATTTTTATACATTAATCATATACAAGTGACTCACATTTAAGGGAGAGATTGTTGAAATTCAAATGTCGGTGGTTAGTCTCATATTAACTAAAAATAAAAAAAAATGTTGAATATGTTTTGGGTCACCTTTGTTATATATTTAATATTTTCTCTATTCTTAATTCATGTGAAACAAATCACTCACACTTAAATTTCAAAGGTATATAATATGACCAATTCTCTTTTACTTATATTTCAAATGATAAAATATGATATTTTTGTTGTTTATATTGAAAAAAGAGTAGTATTTATTTGAAAAATAACAAACATAAATGATTTTTTGGTACAAATTTTGATATTTCGTTATATTTTTTATATTGTTTTTAAGTTTTATTTTACTGATACTTTTTCTAGGTAAATCTGACTTTTATATTCATTTGCATATAGTACCAGATATGATGTCAATTTTAGTGTTATGAAATAACACAACTCAATACAAAACAAGTTTAAAGTTATGCTGCCTAGGGAATGAAACCTAGGTGCCAAATGAAACCAAATCTCAAGTCCTAGTGCCAAAATTATGATGCCCAATATGAAGATTAGTTTAAGAAAGTGCACAAGATTCTTATCATAGGTCTACCTTAATTAAAAAGTAGTAATAAATCTCAAAAAGGCCACTATTATTTGCAGGGTAGGACCATCATAAAACAGGACTTAATCATTTGTCTTCAATCTAAATTTGTTCCAAAACCGACCTGTGTCAGCATAGTTAACTATTAATTAATAAAACTAAGAAAATACAAATACACACATACATAATTTGATGTGTTTGACAGATATGTTTCTTAATTTGACGTGTTTGTTTTATGAACTACATAATTTTAATACTAGAAGTGAGATCTTGATCTGAAAATTCAATTATAATAGCAAGGAAAATTAAGAGGAAACAGCTAAAAATTATTAGTCTAGGTTTGTCACATTCAAGCCTCTTTTATGTACTAGTGCAGTCAAGCTCAGCTCTGCAAAAATTTAACAACTAGCCAGGACATATTTGGTCTATTAAATTAGACATCATTTTCAGTACGATAAGGATCTCTATTGAGAGTCTACATGTGATTTCATATTGATGTGATTTGTGATATTGACTTTTACAAGTGACTTAATAATCATGTGCATCCTTGTTAATCTCATTCAGAAAATCCCATTTTGGGAATTTTAATTGAGTATTGAGGAAGATTCAAATCTTTCACAACCTTAGTCAAAAAAGAAAATCTTTCACAACAACCCCCAAAATTGAAAATGAGGCGTAATTAACGATATTTTTATTAATTAAAATAATATTAATAAAAAATTTACGATCATTATCGCTTGAATTTGTAGAAGTTAAGTTTTTACTATTTAATTAACACTTTATATGTATATAGTTCATGATAATAAGAATTTATTAACATGTGATATCTAAATAAAAAATGTGTCAATGACACGTAATTATAGTTTTTAATTGTCTCATTATAATCAGAAATTCAAATTGATTAAAGGTAATGTTGTAAATGTATAATTTGAATCATCTATTTTAAATTAACGATGAAAATATAAATCTAACGCATATAAATGTGTGATTCCCCCGATCCATTTTCATATTTAGACAAAGGCAACATATAATTACAATATCTTTAAAGAAAAAGTCATGTCACCCTACTAGTCGTAGTTATATAAGCATGTGATAGCGAACAATTTTTTATTTTTTTATTAATTAAATTAACAATGATTTATCAAAATTTATATATTTTTATATATATTTAACACCTTTTTTTTTTCTATCACATAATTATTACATCACTATTTCTATTTTTTTCTCTCAAAATATCAAAAAAATTTATAGATGTACACCAATAATTTTTCTAATTAAATTTTGAATTAGTACATGACAAATCAGCATGAAATAATTGAACGGATGAAAAATTTTAGAAAGAAACAAACAAGTATGTGATACAACTAAGTTTCATGTCATTTCGTGATGGGAAACAATAATTTAATTTGGTTAAAATCGGTTAAAAGTAAAAATTTAAATAAAACAATAAAAAAAGCACACAAAATAAAAAAGTAAAGATTTTTTTGTATGACTGGCAACAGTGCTTGCAAACATGGTCACTAACAATTTTAGAGAAACTTTGTAAAAAATATATAATTTTGGAGGGAAATATTTATCGAAGACTATCCTATTTTTTATAGTTTTACAGAGAAAATAGACAAAATTGCAAAATGTGAAAGTGGATATATACACTGCAATCCATACCTTTTTTTAAGAAAAAAAATAAAATAAAATGAGGAACGGTGATCCAATACGAGATAGAGATAACTCCAAGTTCAAATAACATTAATAAAGTAATTTATATTTACTTTTCTTAAAAAATATTAAGAGAATTTAATATGAAATTTCTAAATTTAAAATCTACTTGTTATCACTAAACCAAAGTTATTAGACTAACTATTTATTATTAGATAATATTTCATATAGTTATGTGGTTATCCGTCAAAAATATATAATTATATGGTAAACTGTTTAAAAATAATCTGTAAAACTTAATTTAATTAGTAAAATATCATTGTTAAATTTTTATTAAAAAAATGTATAAAAACAATTAATCATTTAAAATGAAGAATGACCGTCAATTTAAATATTCATCAAAAAATATTGTTTATGGAAGATATCCATCAAAACTAACAAATGACCTATATTTTATCTTGAATTAATATTCTTTTTTCAACATCAAGACAAGTATAATATATTTAATGTTGTGGTTCTAAATTTGAAAAACAGAACTAAGTTTTAGAAAATAAATTATAGGATGATCACGGAATTATTAATAAATTGATATACTAATTTTAGAAGTGAATTGAGGTTAATAATAATAACAATAATAATTGTAAAATTAGTTTAATTAATAAATATCAGAATTATTAAATTGACTGTCATATTTTGAATTTAAACTTAAGATATTATAGTTTGATTTTCAAATAATAATAATAGTAATGATAATACTCCCTTTATCTCAAATAATAATAATAGTAATGATAAAATTATTATTCTATTATACTTATTATTTTTTCATAATATATGAGATGACGTACTGCAGTGATAATTATTTTGGAGTAATAGAAAAACAAAGTTTAAAGGAATGTGACACTACACGTGGAGTGTGTAAACCGAAATGGAAATGCTCGTGACTAAGACAATCAAAGAGCAAGAAGACAACATTTGTCACTTTGTGCTGTCGGCACAGTTACAGTTACCCACAATGTGTTAAAAACCAAGTCGATAGTCGGTAAGTGCACCGCATTACTATGTTAAATGTTAATGGTCGAATAAGTATCTATTGATCCAGCTACATCATTGAATTGGAATGATTCGAATAACCATTTATACCATCTCGTGTTTATAAATGTTGGTCTTGTATTGAATTCGATTGATTCAATCTCTAAAATATTTTTTTATTATTATTATTGTTATAAATGAATAAAATTATTTTTTTTGGATATTAATAAAAATGTAGTTAAATGTAATTAATTTTTTAAATTTTCTATAAAATATAAATTAAATATGTTAAATTATCTCTTTTTAATGTCAAACATTCATTTATTTATATTAAATTTTTTTAAAATAAGTGAAGGGCGTATTAGAAATAGTAATACCAATTGATTCTAAAGCTATTTTTGCTTATAATAATGACTAAAATTAAAGTTTTTTT
>JBBPBP010000004.1:50629576-50641859 GCA_037974735.1 Cicer chorassanicum
AACCTTTTCATCTTTATGAATAAAACTGTTACCTAATATGTCGATTCAATGTCGCACTATATATATATATATATATATATATATATATATATATATATATATATATATATATATATATATATATATATATATATATATATATATATATATATAATACATATTCGTTTTTTATTGAGTAAAGACCCATTTTAGTTTCTGAGAAATTTTGAGAGACCAAATTTAGTCATTGAGAAAAATAAAAACACTTTTTAGTCCATAAGAAAAATAAGCTGGGCTAAATTAGTCCCTGAGAAATTTTAAAAGACCTAATTAAGTCCCTCAAAAAATTTAAAACACATTTTAGTCCTTAAGAAAAATAAACTGGGACAATTTAGTTCTCCGCTCAATTTAGGGAAAAATAAACTCTATTATTATCACATATAGAGAAATCACGAGTCTAAGATAGAAACCCTTTTGATTCCATAATGGTATGCGATTCTGAAGGTGTGACTTCCGCCGTCTCTGTCGTTTGTTTCAGAAGCTGCATTTTCTTCTTCATTCTCATGTTTTTCTTCTTCGCCCTCGCGTTTCTGAAGGTGCATTACTGTTCTTCCTGCTCGCGTTTTTGAAGGTGCAAGCAATTTCATGTACTGTTCATGCGATTTTTGCTTTGTTGTTGCTATTTTATGTGAGTTTTTTATTTGACATTTGCAATTTGCGGATATTTTGTTTATTGTTGACGGGATTTTCGGTTCTCACTTTGTCAATGTTGTAGTTTTCTTTTGTTCTTGTTCTTTGCTATTTTATGTGAATTTCTTATTCAAATTTAAGTGACAAACAAAAATCATATCAACAAATTAGAAGAAATTAGTTAGATAAAAATAAGATCACAATGTTGTCATTCAAATATATTTTTGTTTTGGACACTTTTTTGGATATTTTGTTTTGGTACATGCTGGTACATAGATATTTTGTTTTGGTACATGTGGGTACAAAGATATTTGGTTTTGATACATGCTGATACCTTTTTTTTATATCTTATGTTTTGGATCATTTTGGATACCGTTGTGATTTCATTTGGATATTATTGGCGTTGTTTTTTAAATTATATTATAATTTAGTGAATTTTTTGTTGCAGGGATTAAATTGTTCATTTAATTATTGTCAAAGACTTAATTGTCTATTTTTAATTATTGTTAAAGACCTAATTGTCCCTTTTTTTAATAGAAATTACACGTGGGAGAATCAAGTTGATGAGTCAACGTACAAATTAGCAAAAAAAAAAAATACAATTGTCTAATTGTGGTTGACATAAGGACTAATTTGGCCCGATTTATTATTCTTATGGACTAAAAAGTGCTATTATTTTTGTCAATGACTAAAATGAGTCTTTAAGAATTTCTCAAGGACTAAAACGAGTCTTTACTCTTTTTTATTTTATGTTAATCAAATGAGTATCATTTAAGTCAATATTTCAATCATAAAAATGAAAATGGCTATTAACATCTACGTCTAACAGATAATGTATGTGGTCGTTAGAGTTTTAAATATTTTTTAAAACATGTCCATGATAGACAGTGATTCATATTAGAATTTGTCATGTTTTGAACTGGCAAAAAGGAGAGCCCAAACCCAATACCACTCCTCTTTGGTTATATAAACATCACTCCACCATGTCTAGGCATGTTTCATTCAAACCTCCCACCCACCCCCAAACAGTATACTAACTGTTGGAACCAAGTTGGTTTTACATTTAAAGTTTTGATGTTAACAAAAGTATTTTATGAGAATAATATATTTGACTTCAAAGAGTATGAAAGAAGATTCATGTTTTTGAATAAAATCTAAAATAAGATTTGATTTAAATATATAATTGAAGAAAATCTTAAATAAGATTTGATTCAAAATTATAATTGATGAAAATCTAAAATAAGATTTGATTCAAATTTATAATTGGAGAAAATCTTTGACCAAGTTGAAAAGAAAATATGGTCAAGATTTGAAGAATATTTGATCAACATATAATTGAAGATTTGAAGAACATTTGATCAACATTTAAGGAAGATTTGAAGAATATTTGATCTACATTTAATGAAGATTTGAAGAATATTCGATCAACATTTTAATGAAGATTTGAAGAATATTTGATCAACATTTAAGGAAGATTTGAAGAATATTTGATTTGAAGAATTTACAAAGTCAATCTACACAAAATAGGAACAAAACCATTCTGAAGAATTTACAAAGTCAATCTACACAAAATAGGAACAAAATAAATTTGAAGAATTTACAAACTCAATCTAAACAAGATACAATTCAGAATTAAATAAGGACTAAATTGAAACCCAAATTTTCACTATAAATAGACACTCAAGACTGAAGGAGAAAAACATGGAAAAGAAGAAAAGAGTAACTCAAGCTCAAAGTTCTCAATTCATCTTAGAGTTCAAAGAGAGAAACACTTGTTCAGGTTAGAAATAACTTTTGAGTGTTCTTTTCTTATAGTGTGAGAGTTATTATTATTATCAGCTTTGTTAGAAGCAACTATTCAAGTTTCAATCTCTTGTATCCAACCCGATAGTGGTTTAGTTCCTTCTTCAATCTGGGGTTGTCAAGTTGTTAGGAGAAGACTTGGCTTGTAGTGTCAAGGTGGTTAGTTCCTCAAAAGTATGGGGTTGTCAGGCTGTTTGAGAAGACTGGCTTGGAGGGTCAGGTGCTTTGTAATTCAAGGTATTTGAATTAGTGGATTAAAGCCTTCTGAATGAGGGGACTTGATGTAGCCAAGTTAATGATGAACCAGGATAAAGCTATGTGTCAAATCATTTATGCTTTCGTTGTTTGCTGCTTCTGAATCCGATTGCTTTTACTCCAAGTAAGTCACCAAAATCAAACTAATTTTTTAATTATTTATAAATTATCATAAAGTTATCAACTTTGCGCAAACACAATTCAACCCCCTTCTCGTGTTCGCACCTTCAATGATAGATAGTGATTCATATTAGAATTTGTCATGTTTCGAACTGGCAAAAAGGATAGCCCAAACCCAATACCACTCCTCTTTGGTTATATAAACATCACTCCACCATGTCTAGGCATGTTTCATTCAAACCTCTCACCCACCCCAAACATTATACTAACTTGAACATCAAAGTGTTTGTAGATACCTTGTAGGTCTTCTCTTCCTCGGATCCCAGGCGAAAAACCTATGTTCACAAAACAATTCTTTCACTTATCCTAATAATTGTGCAATCCCTTATTTTTATCGATAAATTTGAATTATGAATGATATTCTGAGACAATAAAAATATTTTATTAAATGCTTTTTAGTAGGAATAAGAATTATCAATAGTAAAAGAGCATTGTTATTTGTAAGAGAAGTATCATGAAAATAGGAAATTTGACTAATTACAAATTGGTTAGCATAGTGGGTGGTTATGATTTGCAAATGTTACACACATATCATTCTTATCTTTCTTATAAGCATCTCTTTTAATATCTAGCATTTTCCATAGTAAAAGTGCATTGTTATTTGTTATGAAAGATTTACACAAGAAAGAAAAGAGAATTTGACCAATTAGTAACTGGTAAACCATACACAGGGGAGTTAGTGGTTATGATTCGCAAGTGTTACATATTGCCACATATTATTCTCTTTCTAGCAAGCATATCTCGTAAGATCTATCATTTTTTATAGTAAATGAGCATATCTATTTGTTGCGAAAGATTTACACAAAATTCATAAAAATAAGAAATTTAATCGATTAGCAACTAGTTAACCATACATTAGAGAGTGGATGATTATGATTTGCAAGTGTTACATACTACAACATATCACTCCTCTCTTTTTGAAAACATCTAATATTGTTATTTGTTAAGAAATATTTACACAAGAAAGGGAATCATCCATAAAAATAAGGAATTTGACCAATTATCAATTATTTAACCATACATATGAGGGTGAGTGATTATGATTTGCATGTGTTATATATTGGCCTATATCATTCTTCTTTTTCTTCCAAACATCTCTCATAACATCTGGGATTTTCCATAGTAAAAGAGCATTGTTATTTATTACGAAATATTTACGCAAGAAAGAGAAGAATAAAAAAAATAAGAAATTTGACCAATTAACAACTATTTAACCATACATAGGGGAGTGAGTGGTTCTTATTTGCAAATATTACATACCATCAAATATCATTCTTCTCTTTCTTGTGAACATCTCTCGTAACATCTAACATTGCTATTTGTTAAGAAATATTTACACAAGAAAGAAAAGAACACATGAAAATAGGGAATTTGACCAATTACCAACTCTTTAATCATACATATGAGAGTGTAAGATTATGATTTTCAAGAGTTACATACTTCCTTGTATTATTTTTATTTTTGTTGTAACTTTTCTCTCATAACATCTAGCATTTTTCAAAGTAAAGCCATTTCTATTTGTTAGGAAAGATTTACATGAGAAAGAGAATAATCCATAAAATACGGAATTAAACCACTTAACAATAGGTTAACCTTACATAGGAGTGAGTGGTTATGATTTGCAAGTGTTACATACTACCAAATATTATTCTTCTCTTTTTTGCAAATATCTCTCGTAACATATTGCATTTTTCATTGTAAAAGAGCATTACTATTTATTACGAAAGATATACACAAGAAAGAAAAGAATTCACAAGAAAAAAGAGAATTTGACCAATTAGCAACTGCATAACCATTGTTATTTGTTCCAAAAGATTTACACAAGATAGAAAATAATCCATAAAATAGGAAATTTGACAAATTAGCAACTGGTTAACCATAAATAAGGGAGTTGGTGGTTATGATTTGCATGTGTTACATATTGTCCCATATCACTATTGTCTTTCTAACAAACATTTCTCATAACATCAAGCATTTTCCATAGCAAAAGAGCATATCTATTTGTTGCGAAATATTTACACAAGAAAGAGAAGAATCCATAAAAATTGGAAATGATCAATTAACAACTGATTAACCATTCATAGGGGATATGGTGGTTATGATTTGCAAATGTTACACGTGGCCACATACTATTCTTTAATTTCTTGAAAATATCTCTTGTAACATCTAGCATTTTCTATAGTAATAGAGCATTGTTATTTGTTACAAAAAATTTACACAAAAAAGAGACAATCCATAAAAATAGAGAATTTGACCAATTAGCAATTGAATAACCATACGTAGGAAAATGATTGTTTATGATGTGAAACTATTACAAATTAACTAATTTCATTCTTTGCTTTCTTGCAAGCATATCTAATAACATCTTGTATTTTCCATGGTAAAAGAGCATAGCTATTTATTAGAAAGATTTGCACAAAAAAGAGAAGAATTTATAAAAATCGAAAATTTGACCAATTAGCAATTAGTTAACCATACATAGGGGAATGAGTGGTTATGATTTTCAAGTGTTACATATTGCGAAATACCATTCTTCTCTTTCTTGGAAACATATCTAATGACATTTAGCATTTTCCTTAGTAAAAGAGCATCTTATCTTACCTTATCTATTTATATATATTAAAACAAACTCCAAATTTTATTGATTGACACCTCACACACTTATGTTCCACATCACTACATTTATGCCACATCACTTATATTCCTATGTGGCATCCTTTACAAGCCTCTAAAATTCATTTCACATTTTCGATATCTTTATTTAGATTTTGCATTTCACACACCATGTCATATCTCTATTGAAAATTCACAAACTTATATTCCTATATGCCATCATTTACAAACCTCTACAATTCATTTCACATTTTCCATAGCTCTATTTTAGCTTTTGCATTTCACACACCACATCACATCTCTATTGAAA
Organism: Cicer chorassanicum; assembly: GCA_037974735.1. Lineage (NCBI taxonomy): Eukaryota > Viridiplantae > Streptophyta > Magnoliopsida > Fabales > Fabaceae > Cicer > Cicer chorassanicum. The sequence goes on from JBBPBP010000004.1 coordinate 50,635,407, forward strand.
TTCCACAAATAATAGTTACTGATGAAAATAATTTTACCATCCTCCCACTCTCATCAACGTTCACAACTCTTCAATTTCTTCCTTTTTACTTTCGGTAAGACTACTCATCTAATTCTAAACCCTAAACCCTACATATTAGTTGGTGACAAAAGTTTCCTATTAGTTGCAAACCTCTCTACTCATTGCATGGAAAATTTGTCTATCCATCAGTATGATAAAACCTCTTTACAACTAAGGAACTTTTCTAACTATAAATTGTCTACACATATTAGGCATACATGTTGTGTTCTATTTGGAGTCATTTTATTGGCACTAGAGAGAAACAATGGGAAATTTATGTGCATTTCAAGGTACATACTTGATTAATACCTAAGAAAAAATTTCAAGTAGTCATTTGCAATTGTCTTTCCTTTTTTCACACTTCCTTCACATCTTTGCTATTAGCGTATCATTCTACCTCGAGTCTTCAAATTATAAGTAAAGTTGTTTATATATATCTACAAATTTGATATGATAAGATCTAAATCAATTTCACACCATTAATCAACCATGATCATCAAATATTCAAGTTAAAAATAATGTGAACTTAATTTTTTTAGCTATATTATATTCCTCAACACTAAACATTGAAATTTTATCAACAATTTAAGTTTTATAAAATTACTCAAAATAAATAAATTAATATTGCATTTCGACAAATAAATACATTATAACATTAATTTTATACATAATATAAAAAAATGGTTAAAAATTAAAATTGTTATGTTAATTTCTTAATACAAATATAATTATTGTAGTTCATTGTCTAATAAATACAAATAAAGTATTATGTAAGTTACACTGACTTACATAAAAATCAATGAATTTATTTAATTCATTGCCTAATAAATATAAAGTATCACGTAAGTTACATTGAATTGCATAAAAATAAATAAATTTGTACAATGGTAAAAGTCCTAACAATTAACAATATTGAAAAGATCAAAAATACACGCATGTCTGAAAGCTATGGAGATTAAAAAAAAACTAATCTGATGTCTAAACTCTAGAGTTCAATGTTAGGGTTTGTTTTAATGTAGTGTGAATTTATGAGTATTTTTGAATTTTTTAATATCGTCAATTGTTGTGACTATTGACATTCCTTATTATTTAACTTAACATTCAATAAACTTTAACGTTTTGTATTAATTTAAATTGATATTTTATATATATGTTAGTGTAGCTTACGTCATACTTAATTTGTATTTATTAGGCAATAAATTATTTGTATTAAAAAGGTATAATATGTTTCGAAACAAATAACACACAAATAACATTACATCAAATAACATTATAACATTATTACATAGAAATGCTTAAAAATTTTTCAAACACAAACAATTATTAATAATTGCACCATAGCAACAATAGTACAAACAAACAAAAATTTAAATGGTAAAAATATATAATAAAAATAAAATAAAGTTTATGAAAAAAAAATCATTCTCCTTTTATTTTTCATAAATTGAAAATGCTAATTTTTCTCATTTTATACTTAATCATTATATTTTTTTATTTTATTTGTACAAAATAATATATTCACAATACAATAATTACAAATAGAAATATATAAGATATATATATCCATAGCCGCGCAACGCATAGTGTGACACCCTAAACTCAAATTGAAATAAAAAGTAAATTGCATTAGTTTTGAAAGAGATTCACAGCGGTCCAAAAATAGAGTATAAAAAAAATTATTTTAAATTATAATGCTAAAGACGTCACACTCACACTTACACAAGACAGTTGCATAAAAATTCTTAATTAAAAATCATTTAACATCGAATATAACATCGATAGAGTTTACAAAACAAAAGTTAGTTCATAACTCAACAAAACACAACAAATTACTCCCACCCAGTATCACCTATCAGAGCATGGATCACCAACCGATAACTTGAAATAACTGCGCTTTCGCAAGCGCCAAACACAAGCAACGAGGGGTAAGCTTCAAAAACATGTAATAGTATAAAATAGTTGAGAAGAACACGTAAAACATTAATTAAACACCGTATCATATCAAATCACAATTAACAATAATAATCAAGGTAAAACATTGATACAATCCACAACGTCAAGTAAGTCAACACACCAATCAAGTAATGTTATGCATGCTCTTATACTCTAGACTCCTCCTTCTTTGGTACCATTCTAACTCTGAAGTACTTGGTTAGGAGGCTTGATACTATGCCAACATGCATGTGGACGTACAATTCAAATTGGTCATGTCGTCATAGATCCCCTCAACTCAATCCGAGACACATATACGCGACAGTCGAGGTAAACGTGTGTTGCATGGTAGCTCCCGACATTTGAAGTGCTACCTCCAAGTCACCTAGGAGTTCCCCACCCGAATACCTCCAAGGTCTAAAAATCTTGCCTTAAGGCTCAACAGTAGACCGCCTCGATCAGGCTCATTCAGTTGTACTTCCCCGTAATCACTAGACTTGTCATGCCCTACCTATATGATGACAAGATAATCTCTACTTCAAACAAATAACATCTAGATTCTCCCCTAGTTAGCCTAGTCTATTCACTCCATTAAGAGAACCATCATTGGCACAGGTTGAATTCATCACTATTCAATTAAACACAATATGCATTTCATCATATTCATCAAGGTGGTAACATCATAAGTCAACAAGTACACATCATCAATGCATATTCCCATTGTCATATATTACATCCAAAATTTATCATTATGATACACAAGCTCTAACAATACAGGATTTTCACTCACTGATAATAATACTAGATCATTCACACACACCACATCAATTGCAATGCAAGTAATTACAGTTCATCACATTATATATGATATAACAATATCAATGGTAGATATAAACAAAACACAAAATACTTCAAATACACAATTCTACAATAATTTGACTACCACACGATATTCGAAATCAATTCAAACACCCTATAAAAGTTTCTAACTCATATTTTAATGTCACCAAATTCAAGTTTTCTCATTAGTCAATTATTACTCAAAAAGGCTTCAGCCGTACGTAGCAAGCCTCGAATCAATTAAGGGAAATACGGTTTTCCCGTTCATCTCATTTAATTTACACTCATGGATTCGAGCTCACTCTCACCCTATACCTCAGTTTGACGCTTTCGTACGATTAAGAATTCGAGCAATTTTCAGCAACCATAACATGTCGATAACGCGCAACAAACGAGTCCAAAAGCATCGGCGAATTTGCAGAGTCAATGAAACATGGCTGATAATTTACGCGGGGAATAAATATCAGTATTACATAATTAACAAAAATATTAGGCGAAGAAACATATTCAAAATGTCGTGAAACAGATTATTAGAAAATGTCTTACCGACGTGCTGGAGCGCCGACAGGGTCTGACGTCAACTTCACCGAAACACACAAATGAGTAGTGATTCTTGAAGGTTTCGATGAGAGAAATCGAAAAATGTTGTCAGTTTTTCAGGACAATGAATGTGCTGGCTGGAATTCAACAACACAACCGCGACGAGGTTGAAAACCCATTTTTTGAAGTATAACGGTTGGTGATTCCAAGCATAGGTAATGAAAGAGGGTATTTTGTGGAGTCCAAATATGGTTTCGGTTTTCGTTGGTGATAGTCGTGGTTGCCGTAATCTTGATCAAAATGGGGATGTGTGATTTTTGACAAAAAAGAATGAATATGGCGTTTTAATTTGCGATTCAAGTTGGGAATGAAGAGGAGATCACTACGATCACAAATGTGGTTTCGATTTTGCACGACACTCACTATAATGGTCATAGTCGAAGAGAGAAGATGGAGAGGAAAACGGTGTAGGAGACGACGGCTTACACAGAGAAGAAGAAGATGGAATATGGTTTATGTTCTAGATCTTTCTTTTCTTGTTTTTTTTCTTTTATTATTATTATTATTATTATTATTATTATTATTATTATTATTATTATTATTAATTAGATTTTACTCTTGCATATTGATTTAACCAATAAAACACATTTTACTCATTTATTTGATTTTTTTTTATTTGTGAACACAATTTAATTACTAAAATATTACTAATATTTCAAAACTAATATTTTATAAAATAAATTAATTAAAGTAATTAATCTTTTAAAATACATTAATAAACAAGACTCTCATTCAAAATAATCACTATCATTATACTTATTTTATTCAAATACTCACATTAAAATACTACCACCGGAGAATATTCAAAATAAAAAAAATAAAATAAATATAATACACGTAAAATTGCATAAAATCTTGTTCTTTAAAATATTACATTTAAATACTATCATTTATAGAAAAAATATATAAAATAATAAAATAAAATATTTATTATTTATATCAACTCATTTAATATAATATGTGTCAAACTAACACAACATAGAAAACATCCATATAACGAAAATTAGTCACAAAATTTATCAACATATATTTTAAAATAATTTTAACATCAAATTAATTATTTAAAATCTTATTTAATTAATAAAATAGTTTATTATAAAATTTAGGGTGTTATACACGGGTCACATAATTTATTAAAACAAACTCCAAAATCTATTTTATTGACATCTCAACACTATATTTGCCACATACTTCTATTTTTTCCACATCATAAATATTCCTAGGCGTCACACTAGAATCACTTTTCCTCTTATTCTACTCATTATGCATTTTTTCATAAATTCTTTTTGATAACATTATTATGAATTTTTTATTGCTTTCAATTTATGTCAATCTATTATATGAGTCATCGAGTAATGATTCACTCTCTCTCTCTCTCCTTCTTCTTATTATGCATTTTTTTATAATATTTTTTTTGATAACTTGATTATGTTACTCTCAACTTATGTCAATCAATTACATTTATGAGTAATGTTTGATACTGTCAATCCCCTTTTCATATTCATACATAATTATTTCACTTATAGGTGAATAATACATTGAAAATTCAATTACTCATTCAATTCAATAAAAAAAACCATCTAACCACTCATAAGTATTGTCACAAATGCTCTTTATCCAACCCTTTGTATTATCTCAACCGGCTAACGATACTAAATCAGTCAAGGCGAGGATAACAAATCAGTCTCTACTTGCAATCTAGACTATACTTTTAAATTTGTGGTTGCCGTTATACGGCAATGTCATTGTCTTTTCAACTGCAATCACGACTACAAACCATAATATAAAACTAAGACCCAGAAAAAGCTCAATGACCTGGTAAGTCCCCTTGTAATGCAGAGTTAAATATAAGCACGTGAGAGTGGAGAATATTATTTTAATTTTTAGGTAGACTTCTAATATTATTCCAACTTTACAATATTTTTTAACTAACAAATAATTGCATTCATAATTTAATAATAAACAACTACTTTGTTACTTCCAATTTTTTTATGTATTGCACGACCTTTGAAATTGGATTAGGTTTCATAATGTAATTTAAGCCAAATAACATTTTCTAATTCGATATTTGTTCATGTCAGTCAACTACATACATCATATATGAGTGATGTTGTTATAAGTTTTTTTTCTATGAACATGTGGCATATTCCAACTTTAATAATTTTTACAAACATCGATGTTATATCTAAATCTGTCAGAACTATTATTATATTATACTTATAAAACTTAAATTAATTGAACGATATTGATTGTCAATAATATGGTCATCTCACTTATGTCCATTCAATTACATATTCAAGTGTATGAGTGAAAGATTTTTTTATATCAAGTTGCAATATTGTATATAAGTTTTTCTCATGAATTTTCTATATAACAACTATAGTTAACTTTTTAAGAAATTTTAGTTACATATTTTGTTTTGAAAACTATTACTATTTCTCAATACATTTAAAATTAATTCATAAATAATAAAGATCTACATACCTTCAAGGACATGGGCTCATATACACTTCTATACCTCAAATTTTCAAAATTTCAAGATCTACCATAGAATGAAGCTATAAAAATTTTACTCATAATAACATCCTTTAAGAAACCAAGTAAGTCATAACATTTCATACTCATAATTTTACAAATAATTTTTTCATTCCCAATATTTTTTATAAAAGTATCAAATGAATTTTGAGAATAAATAAATTGATAATCATAATAAATAATTATAATATTATTAATATTATCATTCTATAAAATAAAAATATATATTCTATTTGACAGAAAATACACAAATTTATTAAAAATTATCATATAAAACGAATATATAAAAAATTATTAAAAAAATTACTTCCAATTATTAAAATACACAAATTTATTTAAAATTATTATAAAATATGAATATATTAAAAAGGCTAAATAGCACCCGCGGTCCCTTAACTTAATTTTTTAGTCCTTTATCTTCATTTTTTGTTTTTTTTTTATTTTCCGATTTGGTCCTTTATTTTAATTTTAAGTGACAATTTGATC
>JBBPBP010000004.1:50641922-50657221 GCA_037974735.1 Cicer chorassanicum
ATGTTTTAAAATGTCAACAATGTTATCCTTTTTTTTTTCAAAAATTCAAAAAATCCATCAAAATTTTCAAAATAAAAACATAAAATATCATATAAATTATCATTCTATAAAATAAAAATATATATTCTATTTGACAGAAATTACACAAATTTATTAAAAATTATCATATAAAACGAATATATAAAAAAATTATTAAAAAATTACTTCCAACTATTAAAATACACAAATTTATTTAAAATTATTATAAAATATGTATATATTAAAAAGGGTAAATAGCACCCGCGGTCCCTTAACTTAATTTCATTTAACGTTTTAGTCCTTTATCTTTTTTTTTTCTTTTCCCGATTTGGTCCTTTATTTTAATTTTAAGTGACAATTTGATCTTTTATGTTTTAAAATGTCAACAATGTTATCCTTTTTTTTACAAAAATTTAAATAATTCATCAAAATTTTCAAACAAAACACATAAAATTAATTATCATCTTCAATATAATGCAAATTTCATGAAATGTATAACTCAAATATTCAAATTAACTCATATTTTCATCTCCAACAACATCAAATTCATCAAATAAAGAATGAAAATATGAGTTTATTTAAAGATTTAAGTTATGAATTTGATGAAATTTGCATTATATTGAAGATGATAATTAATTTTATGGGTTTTGTTTGAAATTTTTGATGAATTTTTTGAATTTTTATAAAAGAAAGTATAACATTGTTGACATTTTAAAACATAAAAGATCAAATTGTCACCTAAAATTGAAATAAAAGACCAAATTGGGAGAAAAAAAAGATAAAGGACAAAAACGTTAATGGAAATTAAGTTAAGGGACCGCGTGTGCTATTTTACCTATTAAAAATTATAATGAACAAAAGTTTACTATACACGTATTCTTAAAAATATGTTAACACTCAACTTTCATTAATTAAATTATTTATTTATTTATAATTGAATGCTATTTTTGGTTTTAAAATTTCCTAATTATAATGAAAATTTGAATAATAAAAAATAAAGAAAAAATAATTATTGCATAAAATTAAATTAGTTTTCAATAGATTTTTTTTTGGGTACATATCAACATAACTATAATTCAAAAACTTTTAAAATCAAATTTATAATATTGTACAAACAATTAATTAAAACTTTTAAATACCTAAAACTATATTTAAAATATATGTAAATCTTTGATAAAATAAATTTTATACTCTTGATGAAATATATCCAATAAACAATTTCCTTTACTACAACTTCACATGCACAATTAAAACATCGTACTAATAAAACAAATAAATTTAGACTACACTACAATATAATTCAACATTAACATTCTTTAAAATAAAAAATATGAAATATCAAATCATATTTTTAACTTTTTACATCTTATTTTTTAGTTTGTATTTTACATTTTATTTCATCAAATAAATACAAGTATCATTGTGTGTTGAAAAACAAATTGACAATCAAGGTACAAGGAGAAAAACAATCATCTAATATTATAAGTTATCGTGCAAATTTGAAAAAAAGTTTTAAAAAAATTAAATTAAATGATTTTGGTAAATATGATTTTCCCTCGTTTTAATTTTCCTAATCATATTCAGTTATTTCAAATCAATAGAGTAAAATTATAAGACTATATTTATAATACATAAAATATTACTTATAAAACTTATGACATGATTTAGTTAATCCCCACGCAATGTGCGAGCCATAATCTAGTTATTTTTTATTACAAAATATTTACGTATGAAAGAGAAGAATCTATAAAAATAGAGAATTTGAACAATTAGCAACTTGTTAACCATAGGAAAGTGGATGTATTTTTTGTTTGCTTGTGTTACATACTATCAAATATCATTCTTCTCTCTTGCCAACATCTCTCGTAACCTCTAGCATTCTCTCGTAACCTCTCGTAACAATATTGTTATTTGTTACAAAGACTTACCTCAGAAAGACAAGAATTCACAGAATATGAGAATTTGACTAATTAGCAATTGATTAATCATACATATGAGATTCAGTGGTTATGATTTGCAAGTGTAACATATTACCACATATCATTATTATATTTCTTGCAAACATATCTCGTAAGATCTATCATTTTACATAGAAAAGAGTATTACTATTTCTTACCAAAGATTTACACAAGAAAATAAAGAAACTTGACCAATTAACAATTAGTTAAGCACACATAAGGGGATTGAATGGTTATGATTTGCAAGTGTTACATACTGCTACGTATTATTTTTTTTCTTCTTGTAAACATTGTAACACCTAAATTTCTAATTAATATATAATGGTAATATTATAATAAATCATAGCATATGTGTATTTAGTTGTGGTGTGATAATTTCCTACACTTTTTTTTATCTTAATAATTTATTTATTTATATTAAATATATTTATTTAAATTGATTTTGGGCAAACCACAAAAAAATAAAATAAAAATATAAGAATAAAATAAAGCCACACTACTATATATGCGCTAGTAGCCTACAATTGTAATAAAATACTTAACCGATGCCTTAAGATAGCAAATCTACATCATGTGTATATATAAAAGGCATCTATAGATGACAAATGTTGTCTGCCTCTAAACTAGGGGTGTACGTAGGTTGGGTTGAGTTGGTTTTTGATAAAACCCGATGCTTGACCCAATTGATTATTTTTGAGTTGGATTAAGTTCTAAACACGTATTTTTTTCATTTATCTCAAACTAAACCGATCCGATTAATAACGGGTTGGGTTGGGTTGGCGGGTTATACATAAAAAATAACCTGTTTTTTATTTTATGAGAAAATATATTGAATGAAAATATATTTAATACTTAAATGTCTCAAAAACTATAAAATTTCAGTCACATCATTCAATTCTTTAAAAAATCATCAACCTCTCACAAAAAAAAAAAATCCAACAATCTTCAAATACATAAATAAATTCAGCAACAGTAAATCAATAAAATATGAAAATTCGTCAATTCTAAGCAATGTCAAACAAAATTTAAAAAATATATATATAACTAGTTACCGGGTCGGGTCGACGGGTTCAAATTGTTAAACTCATTACCCGAACCAAATATAAGCGGGTTTCAACGAGTTGGGTAGGATCCGAAAGTGGCCGGATACGGGTAAATATTGGGTTGGGTGATCGGGTTAGCAGGTCGACCCACACCTATGTACACCCTTACTATAAACCCTCGCCGCCACCATTCAAACAAGGATTTTGCTTGTTACCTATAGTTAGCCTATATCTCCCTGGATCATACTTGAGTATTGCACCGTAGGCCCACATCCAATCTTTTTTTTTTTTTTTTTAATTTTAGTTTCAATCCCTCCCTACATATTAACAAATCAGCCACAATCATAGAATTACTTTTTAAGTCTATTACACACGGATCATTGTTCTCGGTCGTGATTTTGTCGGCTACTACTATCGGATTAAAGAATCAAGCATACATTACTTTTTACAGGATATTTGATTTTGTCTGGTTAGTCTCTCATTATTTTTAAATTATTGTCAAAATCTACCGTTTATGTCACTATTAGTTGAGTTTTCTTTCGATGATTTAGTTACCGTCGTTTCCATATTTTATTTGAAAATTTAGGTTCATGATTAAAATAAAATACTAACTATATTTTATTATTAACTATATTCTGTTTGAATACCAATTATTTATAGAATAAATTTTGTTAATAAAAATAGTGTTTTCAACATAATCAGTAAAATTGGATTGCAAAGGTATCATAGCACAATATGGTCCAAATAAATAAATGTTGCTAGTTTCAAAAACAAAGAACTTGCACATATCACTTTATTTAATTTAACTAATTTATTTTTTGACATATTTTATTTTTTTATTTCATAGTTCATGTTATTAGTATTCCTTAATACTACATACAATATTATTATTAGCATACTTGTTTTAGCATACTACATTGAGTTTAAAAGAAATAAATAATCTAAATTTGTTTAACATCCAAAGACTTTAGTTATTCTAATTTTAATTTAAAATTGTTACCGCGTTTATTGCATTGTAAATTTTTAAGATAGCATATACTGTATTTATATATATATATGTGCCTACAGTTTAAAATTTATATCTTAAAGAGTCTAATTCTATTTTTTTTTTTTTGCAGCCAATACTTTTGTTGCTTTCCTTTCAATACGTACCATATGTTGTTAGAATATTGCATTATAAAAATCATACACACACTATGTTTATTTAGTAATATATAATTATGTTATTTTTCATTTATTTTAAATAAGATATCTATTTATATTAATATAATCATAAGCATGCGTAGTATTAAGTATTTTTTGATGATATTGCAAATAGTAAACAATTCAACTATCTATTGGAGCAAGTATTTAATCTGTATTTGGTCGTTGCGTTGCATTGATTTATTTATTTATTTATTCGCGGTTTATTAGAGACGAGGGTCGACGAAGATGCGGCAAGTTAGCAGATCAGATTCGTTAGGAGAAATCTTCAGCTAAGGTAAAAGGTGAGATGAGGTTCGATTTTATGAGTATAAAATAACATTAGATGAATGGGAATACCGAAATTCTTTGATATTCATCCGGGGCTTACTACGTACGGTTGAGCCCTATTGAGTAATAATAATTAATTAATAATATATGAATGGTAATAGTGAGAACTAAAATATAATTTAGCAACCTATAGAATTGTTGCGAATCTATTTATATCAAGATTGTATGTTGTCTGATTTTATGAAATGTTATGTTGATTGTTACTGTATGAATGATATGTACTGGAGTGTTCTTGCTACTTGATTGAAATTGTGATATCACTTGAATGTGCCACTTGTTTGATTTTTATTTTGTGGTTAATAAGACTGGATTATGCATTGTGAGTAGTGTAAACCAAATATTGGGATTTTATTGTGATTGATTGATATAGATATATAATGATGAATGTTGTGAATTCAAACTGAAACTTATTGAGTTGTGATGATCGAGTAAGTATGAGATGGGTGTTGTAGATTTTGGATTGAGGATTATTTTGTCATCATATAGGTAGGGTCTGACAAACCTAGTGATTTAGGGAAGTACAACTGAATGAGCCTGATCGTTGAGGGCTACAGTCGAACTGTAAGGTAAGATTGATAGGCCTTGGGGGTACCTCCAGTGGGGAATTCCTAAGTGGATTAGTGGGTTTTCCCTAACGCCGAGAGCTACCGTGCAACACAAGAGTACCCCGACTGTTGCGTATATGTGTCTCGGGTTGAGTTGAGGGGATTTATGAGGTCTTGGCCATTCATGAATTGTCTGTCCACTCTTGTAGTCGCATAGTATCAGGCCTCCTAACCAAGTACTTCAGAGTAGAATAGTATCAAATGATGAAGAAGTATAGAGTATAGGACATGCATAGCATTTCATCCTTGTGGCTGCTTTATTATGATTGATTTATATTAACCCTTGATATTCTGATCACCCCTCGTTGTTTGTGTTTGGCATTTGCGATGGACGCAAATGTGCTGCAAGCTGTAGGTGAAGACTAATACTCTCAAAATGTAGGAAGTCGTCTTATCTTAAAGACTTTTATTATCAGCCTTTTTGTTAACGTCATATTTGAACGTCTTTTATTTTAGGAACTCCTGCTCTGATAGTGACATCGGGTTGGGACTACATTTGCACTTAATATTAAACTTATGTATGTGTACTTCAAAAAGGATTTTGCTGTCTGATATTATGATTTCGAGTTGTTAAGTTTGATGAAATTTTGGATTTATGTGACATGTTCATGATTACGTGATACTCTTTATCAAAAATAAAAAAAAATGTTTGGAAGTTTATATATTTATTTATTCGAAGAATTTCTTTATTTTAAAAATAAGAAAATTAAAATTTTTTATTTGGGGTTTAAGGTGTCACAAACATCTCTAATGACATTTAGAATTTTCAACAATAAAAGAGCATTACTATTTGTTATGAAAGATTTACACAAGAAAGAAAAGAATCTATAAAAATAGGGAAGTTGACCAATTAACAGTTGGTTAACCATACATAGGGGCGAGTTGATGGTTATGATTTTCAAGTGTTACATACTACCTCATATCATTATTATCTTTCTTACCAAATCTCTCGTAACATCTAGTATTTTTTGTAAAAGAGCATCAATATTTGTTACGAAACTAGGGAATTTGACCAATTGGATAAAGAAGAATCTATAAAAATAGGGAATTTGTCTAATTAACAACTGGTTAATGAATTAAAACAAAATAATCACATGTGTTCGTCAAAAGTCAAAATTAAAATAATCCTATATATATAGTAAATATATACATATAGATAGGGATATATCCAAAAATTAAATAGACGAGGTCAAATTTTTTTATAATTTATTTTAGGCTAAATATCATCCGTGGTCCCTTAACTTAATTTCTGTTAACGATTTAGTCCTTTATTTTTTTTTTCCGATTTGGTCTTTTATATTTTTAAATAATTTCAGCGTTACCCTTTAAGTGGGATTTCGTTAAGAAAAAGTTAAAAAAATCGCTCATCCGTGTTCAAAAAAAGTTGTCCTTTATGTTTTGGAAATATTTTAGAAAAATATTCAAAGTTTGTTCTAAATTTGGTAGTAGGATTGATTCGTTAAAACTGAAGTTATGAGTATTTATACTCCATAGATATTACTTTAGATCAGTGACAATCGTTCATAGAGGTTTGATTTACATATACAATGATCTAGATGAGGGATTTTTTAACTTTTTCTTAACGGAACCCCATTTAAAGGGTAATGCTGAAATTATTTAAAAACATAAAGGACCAAATCGAAAAAAAAAGATAAAAGACTAAATCGTTAACTAAAATTAAGTTAAGGGACTACGGGTTATATTTAGCCTTTATTTTACTATTATAATTAAACCATATAATCTAAAAATTGAAATTAAAACTTATAAAAGATACTTTTATCAATTATTTTTTTTATTATTACTTAATTCTAAAACTGATAACTGATAATGAACATCTTTTTATCTGTAGATGTAGTGACAACCACATTACTTAATCCTAAAAATTTAAATAAACTTTTTTGGATATTTAAATGAGTGACAGCCACCACCTATATGTTATACACAACTGCGAGATTTTAAATTTAATTGAAGATGTTTCATCTAACAATATCAGCAATTGTAGTTGAGCTAAACCTTACAAACAATTTAAATCAACTTTTATAAGACATAATAGTAACGAAATTAAGTATAGCAAACTAAGCAATATTAGTATCTGTAAAAAAAAAAACTTTACCATTATTAGCAATATTATTTACATGAAACATGCATCATTTTATTACTTCAATAAGCACTTTTATCATTTATTTTTGTAACACCCCAAAATTTATAATAAACTATTTTATTAATGAAATATAATTTTAAATAATTAATTTGGTGTTAAAATTATTTTAGAATATAAATTGATTAATTTTCTTTATATGTGCGTTTTCTAAGATGTTATAATCTTGTACATATATGACTAAATGAGTGATATAAATAACAAATATTATACTTTATTATTTTATATATTTTTCTAAAATTAATAGTATTTTAGTGTACATATTTTAAAGAATAAGATTTTAGGCGATTTTACTTGTATATATGTTTTCGTAGTTAAGTGTGCACATATTTATATTTTAATTATTTTTAAGTTTTTCTTTATGTAATTATTTTATTTTATAAATAATTATCTTGGGAAAATAGTAATATTTTATTTGTTTTCCTTTATTTTTATATAGTTGTTATTAGGGGTGTACGTGGGTTGTGCTGGTTTTGACAAAACCCGATGCCCGACCCGATCGATTATCTTTGTGTTGGGTTAAGTTCTAAACCCGTATTTTTTTCATTTAATCACATCATTCAATTCTTTAAAAAAATCATCATTCTCTCACACAAAAAAATAAATTCAACAATCTTCATATACATAAATAAATTCAACAACAGTGTATTAATAAAAATTTAAAAATTCATCAATTCTAAGCAATGTCAACTTCAAGTACAAGCACTTAACAAGTTCCTCAAAGTCTGGAAGGGAATAATTGGGAATATGCAAAAACAAATATTAATAATAAAAGTGAGGAGAAAACAGCTAGCATTACTGCTTGGTCCACCACATTACTTTCATTATTACACATAACCCACCAACCATTTTAGTTTACTAAGCTAACATAATTTTTTAATAGTAGTGCTTCATTTATTTATAGTTAGAGTACTTACTATTTTCAAATAAAATACTAAAAAAAAGTGTTTAATAGATTTAAATATAAAAAGTTTAAACTAAATTCATCATAAGCTTTTGTATAAGCATCATTTTTGTTCATAAATAGTATTTAACTCAAAAAATTTGTATTTAACAAATGTAAAAAATTTAAACTAAAATCATTATAATTATAAGCTTTTCGTTCATACCTTTATTATGTAAAACTATAACAAAATATAACATTTAAATAAATAGTATTTAACTCAAAAATTAAATTGCTCTTTTAAAAAAGACAATTCAAAAATTAGATACAAATTTTATGAGTAGGCATATACGAGATTACAAGGCCAAAACAAATTAAACCTTAAATTGAGAGAAAAATTAAGTATTTAGGCTAGATGCATAAACAACTTGGATCAACATTCATATAAAAATCAGTTATTAATAATATCTGAAACCCTATTGGACTGCTGGGCTGCCAAACAAATTTTTTTAAAAAAATATAACTAGTTACCGGGTCGGGTTTACGGGTCGACGGGTTCAAATTGTTAAATCCATTACCCGAACCAAATATAAGCGGATTTCAATGGGTTGGGTTGGGTTGGACCCGAAAGTGATCGGGTACGGGTAAAAATTGGGTGGGGTTGGACCCGAAAGTGATCGGGTACGGGTAAAAATTGGGTGGGGTTGGGTTGGGTGATCGGGTTGCGGGTCGACTCGCACCCATGTACACCCCAAGTTGTTATGGTATGATGATTTTATACGTATTTATTATGATTTAGTAATTAATATAAAGTGTTGATGTTATATTTATTTATTTTATAATTGCAAATATTTTTTAACGATGGTAGTAATTTAATGTGAGTATTAGGAAAAATAAGTATAATTATAGTGATTAATTTGAATATGAGAGTTTTGTTTATTAATGTATTTTGTTTTATAAAATATTAGTTTTGAAATATTACTAATATTTTAGTAATTAAATTGTGTTTAAAAATAAAGTATTAAAAAAAATAATTTTGGTAATTGTTGGTTTTATAAGTAAAATGTGTTTCATAGGTTAAGCCCAAGTAAATCCTTATTAAAGAATAAAAAAAAAGTAGGGGAAGAGAAAGGTATGCGCACTGCAGCAGCTCCCAAGGGGAATTAGAGGAAAAATAGAAAAAAAAATTGATACTGGCGATCGATAACTGTCTCAGAAAATTTTCTCCGTTTTCGCCCAAATTTCAGTATGTTGTTTTATACATTTAGTTATTCAATTAAACACACTTTCCCAAATTTTTAACCATCCCAATTTCTCTCTAAAATACCCGACTTCTCCGTTTGTTGAATTCCTTATATTCCAACGTTCTTCTTCACCGTAAGTCCGATTTGAGTGAAATCAACGCCAAAACGAACGTGTGAAAAGTGACTATATTATCCATTGATTGGTTTTCTGATTTATGGTAAGTTTCCTTGACCGAATTTCGAAATTAGTTTTTAGAGTGTCTTCTCATAATTTATTTTTGACGTTTACCCATAAATTGTCAAGTTAGATCGATTGAAGGATAAAAAGTCAAAGAACAAAGGCTGTTTGCTCTTGGAATCGTATTCGTGTGTGAAAGCGTCGAAATAAGGTAAGGAGTGAGAGAGCGTTTGAATTCATGAGTATAATATATTGTGAGATGAACGGGAAAACCGTATTTCCCAACGATTCATCTGGGGCTTGTTACGTACGGTTGTAGCCATTTGAGTGATAAATTAATTAATGTGCAAATATGGGAAATGTGAGATTAAAATGTGGAATAGAAATATTTATAAGGTGTTGATTGATTGAATTTTGTTGAATGTGTATTATTTGATATTATTGTGATATTTGATTTATTTTCGTTAAATGTGTGATATTTGATATTATTGTGATATTGGATGTCGAATGAATTTGGTGCATATGTTGAATTAGATGAGTTTATGTGATGTGATAATAAAAGATGTGTGCATTGTGATAATTTTATGTGATGATGTATGATTAATAATTGTGATGTTATAAATTGTGATAAGTGATACCGGGGATGAGAGTCATACGTTGTATTTTTATTTGTATTCTTATTTTTAAAGTTAAAAAATTGTATTATAAATTATTATATATTATTTTGGGGTTTAGGGTGTCACATTAGGGAGTCACATAAAGATACAAATTCGTTTTTTTTTAATAAGATTTATCTTAAACACTCATTAATTTCAAACCAATTAATAACTTTTTCAATTGTATTTTCAACAATAATGAATCAGAGTATTGACAATTAGAAAAAGTAAATTTAATGCATAAAACAAAAGAAACTCCTAAGGACAAAACTCTTGGCGTTTTACTACCGAAAAATAAATCCTAGTTGGTCATAGTTCTGGACGCTTGTGGAAAACTCTCCCAACAAGTCTCACACCACTACAAAAGTATCTCGAAGCCTCCAACTGCATGCTATTATACTTCCTCGATTTCTCCTACTAGGTTGGCTCGTGACATTATTCGCTCAAGTAACAATGTCAAATGTAAGGGGCATCTCCAAATAACAAACACAGAGCAAAAAAACATGCATATATAACTGCTATAGAAAAAATATAAATAAATCATATACTTCATTCAACAGTTAAAAATCACAACGCACCAAAGATACAAATCAAACAAAATGCACAAATCCTATTTGTTAGACTATGTCAATGCATGATTCCGTAATATGGTCTCCCCCGCAAGGTTTCGTGGGTCCTTTCAAGCAACACCACTAACTCAAAATTCCTGCAAGGATCTATGGGCTCCAACCAATTATGGACGTGTAACACCCCAAATTTTATAATAAACTATTTTAATAATGAAATATGATTTTAAATAATTAATTTGGTGTTAAAGTTATTTTAGAAAACATGTGATAAATTTCGTGATTAGTTTGCGTTATATGGATGCTTTAGATGATGTGTTACTATTATACATATTACACTACATGAATAATCTAAATAACAAATATTACATTTTATATATTTTTCTAAATAGTATTTTAGTGTAATATTTTAAAGAATAAGATTTTAGAAGAGTTTACGTGTATATACTTATACCAAATTAATGTAATATTTTTCTGTGCGTTTGACTGATATTAAGTATGCACGTAATTATATTTCAATTATCTATAACTATTTTCTATTTTTAGTTATTTATTTTATAAATAATTATCTCGGAATAGTAGTGATATATATTGTGTTTGATTTCCTTCATTTTTATATACTTGTTATGACATAGTGATTTTATATATATTTATTATGATATAATAATTAATATAGAGTGTTGATGTTATATTTATTTATTTTATAATTTTGACTATTCTCTAATGATGGTAGTATTTTAATGTGAATATTTTAAAAAATAAGTATAATTATAGTAATTATTTTGAATATGAATCTTGGTTATTAATGTATTTTAAAAGATTAACTACTTTAATTATTTTATTTTATAAAATATGGGTTTTGAAATATTAATAATTTTGTGCTTATTTTCTTTATATGTGTGCTTGTCAAGTTGTGCCTATTTTATATATATTCCATTGATTTAGTGGCTTATATAAAATATTGATGTTATATTTTTTATTGTCATTTTAACTATTCTCATAATAAAATAATCTTTTAATTTGATATTTTGAAAGATATTATTATTTTAGTGGCAAATAAATAAATTAAAATAAATATTTAATTAGTTGGACCTTGTGAAAAAATAAAATAAAATGGAGTTCAATGAGTTAGGTTAACAATAACTAATATGTTAAAAAAAAAATTAAAAAAAAAATCAAATATACTCTAATATGAAAGCGCTACCGTAGAAAGATAGAAAGAGAGAGAAAATGCAACGGCCATACTAAGAGAAAATAAAAGAAATCGGTTCCAGGCGATCGACAACTGTCCAGAAAAACTTCCTCCGTTTTCGTTCAAATTTCAGTATGTTATTTAATTTATTGAGTTAGTCAATTAAACACAATTTTCCAGATTTTTAACAACCCCAATTTCTCTCTAAAATACCCGACTTCTCCGTTTGTAGAATTCGTTATTTTGCACCGTTCTTCTTCGCCGTAAGTCTGATTTGAGTGAAACCAACGCCAAAACGATCGTGTGAAAAGTGGCTATGTTATCCACTTATTGGTTTTATGATTTATGGTAAGATTCCTTGACTGAATTTCGAAATTAATTTTAGAGTGTCTTCTCATAATTTAATTTTAATGTTTACCCATAAATTATCGAGTTAGATCGATTGAAGGACAAATAGTCGGAGAATAATGGTTGTTTGTTCGTGGAATCGTATTCGTGTGTGAAAGCATCGAAATAAGGTAAGGGGTGAGAGAGCGTTTGAATTCATGAGTGTAATATATTGTGAGATGAACGGGAAAACCGTATTTCCCAACGATTCATCCGGGGCTTGCTACGTACGGCAATAGCCCTTTGAGTGATAAATTAATTAATGTGCAAATATGGGAATTGTTAGATTAAAATGTGGAATAGAAATATTTATAAGGTGTTGATTGATTTAATTCAATTGAATGTGTGTTATTTGATATTATTGTGATATTTGATTTATTTTTGTTAAATGTGTGATATTTGATATTATTGTGATATTGGATGTCGAATGAATTTGGTGCATATGTTGGATTAGATGAGTTTATGTGATGTGATAATAAAAGATGTGTGCATTGTGATAATTTTATGTGATGATGATGATGTATGAATAATAATCGTGATTTCATAAATTTGTGATGAGTTATTTAATGATGATGATATGTGATTTATAATAGTAATGTTATGAATTTGTGATGAAAATATTGGAGTAACCCCTGATGAAATAATTGTGATTCCAATTTGTGTTTGAGATGACGGTTTTAATGGAGTATCATAGGCCAACGAGGGGAGAAAATAAATATTGAGAATTTGTGAAGTGGAGATTATTTTGTTATCATCTAGGTAGGGCCTGACAAGTCTAGCGATTTCGGGGAAGTACAACTGAATTGAGCCTGATCGTGGCGGTCTACTGTTGAGCCTTAAGGCAAGATTGTTAGACCTTGGAGGTATTCGGGTGGGGAATTCCTAGGTGACTTGGAGGTAGCACTCCAAATGTCGGGAGCTACCATGCAACACACGTTTACCTCGACTGTCACGTATATGTGTCTCGGGTTGAGTTGAGGGGATCTATGAGGACAGGGCCAATTTGAATTATCCGTTCACCGGAATGGTGGCATAGTATCATGGCCTCCTAACCAAGTACTTCAGAGTTATAATGGTACCACATTGTGAAGTAGAGTGTAAGCTCATGCATAGCATTGCATTTTCTTGTGATTGTTTTGTTGTGATTAATATGTGTCGTGTGCGATAATAATTCTTCTTAGATGATTTGACGTTATAGTGAAATGTATTGACTTTCCTTGAGTGGTTTTGACTTTATAATGTTATGTTTTTCTTTGAAGAATGTTTGTCTAATGATACGGTTTATTTAGAATTAATTGCGTGTTCTCCTTACTTATATTATACTATTAACATGATTTCAAAACTCACCTCCTTCGTTGTTTGTGTTTGACTGGCTTGGCCCTGCGTTTGCGAAATCGCAGTTATTACAGGTTAATGAGTCTTGAAGTTCAAGTTGGGAGGAACCCCGCTCTGATAGGTGATACCGGGAATAAGAGTTGTAATTTGTATTTTACTTATTTAATTTGAAAAGACTTTTTGTATGAAAACCTTATAAGTACTAGTAAGTTTTTAGAATTAAATCAAGTAATTATACTTAAATAAAGCTCATTGAGATTGCCCTGTTTTAATTGAGGAACAAAGTTGAATTGTTACATGTGTATTTAGATAAACATAATATCCTAAATTAGATATAAAAGTTTTTATTTTCTTGAGCAAATTTTCTTTATCCGCTGCGAGTGTTGTTCAAATGATTTAGTATAAATTATTATAAATGTTATTTTGGGGTTTAGGGTGTCACAGGACGCACCACACAACTATGAATGCATGAATGTAGACACTTTTGTAGTAAATCACCAATATTATGCGAGATTAACTTATTAACGACAACATATTTACACCTTTGGAATCAACCACAACATGTTAAGCACAATCATTATAACAGGTATCATATGACGTTCATTTTCCATAATTTGAACATGTCAAGCAGAACCATTATAACAATGTATCATATAACATTTATTTTGAAGATAACACACAAACAAAACTAATACACAACATCACAGTACATTTATATCACATATAATTCAAGTAGGAAAGCGAATGGAGTGATGCCCTTACCGTTATGAGTGTCGTTATTAAGGTTCCTACGCAGCGTCTTTGCTCCAAAAAGTTACACATTCACAAATTAATTTACTGCTCACTTAGTGTCAAAACTCATCTATCCCTAATTCCTATTCAAGGTTTGATGTTGGCTTAAGGTTTTAAGACACATCATTTCTTTATATTTTTAAAAGATATCAATTCTCTCAAATTAGCAAGCACACAAACAAGTAAAAATAAAAAGAGATTTTGAGTCTATATTTGGCACAAGTGCCTCATTGCAAATCCAATAAAGTAAAGGAAAAATGTCATTTTTCAAATATTTCTTTTGGATCAAAATTCTAGTATAACAAGCATTAAGGATCCCTAAGACTTCCATAGTTCACTTCCAAAAGTTGAACAATAAAATTTAACAACACTTCAACACAAAATCCATTTTAATTATTACAAACAAATTAACAACTCTATCATAAAATTATTTTAATTTTATAAATCAACACAACATCCACACAATTGTTTCATAAAAATCATATCTTTAATCTTCTCAAAGAAATAACTATAACAACTTTCAAAACGTTTAAAGAATATTATTATAATTAACATCAATAAGGTTTCTAAAAGTTTCTTCAACACTAAAACTATCACAACATAAAATTTTAACAAAACAAAAATTGAGTTTGTAGCCAATAACTACTTCTATTGATTAAAACACACTCTAGTCTTTATAACAACTTTTACCGGATGAAAATTAATTTTTGACATAGATAAATGTTTTCTCTAATCAAAATAGGTTTTTATA
>JBBPBP010000004.1:50657612-50713264 GCA_037974735.1 Cicer chorassanicum
ATAATAATAATAATCATAATAATAATAATATCAAACACTATTTTCAAAATTATTCGTCAATCATAAAGCCATTTACTTAAATCAGTTTTTTGACCAATAACAATAATAACATTTTTAACCATAAAATCAATTTTTTTTTTCAAGAAGATCAAGAAGGGATTTTGTTCTACTAACAATAAAAAATGGTTATACAAAGTTAATATGATTATAATTAAAGAATTCTTACTTGAGGGGATGAATCACTAACTCATTTAGAGGTTTTCTTGAATTTCTTCATTTTTCTCTCCTAAGCCCCTTTTTTTTCTTTTTTTTTTTCTCACAGAGGTTGTATATGAGTATTCAGATTGTGAATGGGAGACGTCGGTTTTTTTTTCTATCACTAGAATTGGGGAAGACGTTGTTTTCAACCTAAGCCAATTAAGACCCTAAATATTCACTCTCCAAATTAATGTAATTGTTTTTAACGTCTGTTTCCCAATTCATGCTTCTTTCTTTTCTATTATTATTGTTATTATTATAAGTATTTTTTTTTTCAAATACTTAACAAAATATTCAGTCAAATTAAATACAATATGTCATACACATATATACTTTTCAAAAATAATAGTTGAATAAAAAATATAATAATAATAACAACCACATTAGAAATTATAAAAGAAATAAAATAAAAAATATTTCACATATTACTAATAATAAAGAAAAATGAGGGTCTTACATTGGTTATATTTGTTGTATGAGGATTATTCGATACTTCTAATTTTAGGTTGTTCCATTCTTTTTTATAATGTCCAAGGGGAGAAAGAATTGCAATTTGTTTAGAAGTTTGTATAAAGTTTTCAAGAATTTTAAAGTCAACATTACACACACTTAAGACACCTACATAGGTGGAACGTTTCTTTTCCAATGATATTGAGAAGATTATCAACAAAGTTTTGCCATCATAAATAATGGGCATTATGTAAATACATGTGTCCTTATGATTAACTTAGTGTTTTTACGTTTGTCAAAACTATGTTCTAGTTATATAGTTCTAGTTATAACTATGTTCTAGTTATATGTTCTATGTTCTAGATATATGGTTTTGTGTTCCTATGATTGACTTAGTGTTTTTACGTATGTCAAAACTATGTTCTAGTTATATAGTGTTTTTACGTATCTCAATATCTATTAAAGTTTTTGAATAAGATTTTTTTTGTATAAACTTCATTTTATCATGCATAACTTTAGGTGCATGTTTGAAAGTCTTTCATTACATAAGTGATTTTTAACTTCTTAAATCAATTAATATATTTGTGAATCGACTAAAAGAGGTGCTTAAACCACTTTTTTTTTTGTATTAGATGAACGATTCATCAAATCTTCTGAAATTGTATAAGTCGATTCATGCAATTCAAGATTGAAATCCTGGGTTTTTTTTATAACAAAAGTCTATGAATCAATTCATGCAATTTGAAGATAAAAATCTTGGGTTTTTAAAAAAACATTGTGAATCGATTCATGCAACTGTGAATTCACACGACCTGCATAATTCACTTTTGACAATTACAAATCAGCTATTTATGTTTCATTGCATTGTAATTTCATTTAGGAACCTTGTTTCTTTAAATATTGAGTTGTTTCTATAAGAACTAGATTAGTTTAAATACAAATTTCTACTATGTTTTAAAGATGACAAAGCAAATGAACAATTATCCCCTAAACAATTACTTTAAGTGCATAGATTGTTTAAGACATAGCAAAAATCTATGTTATTGACTATCAGACATAAGTAACATAAGCAGTTGTGACATAGTAAAAAATGTATATTTGTGAAGTACATAAAACATAGTATGAACTAATGAACAAATGATTATGTTCACTGCTGAAAAAGCTAGTCATAATTCAGAAGAAAGTTATGTTGATCAAAGCTCTAGTGAAACTCTAGTCTAAAAAGTTTGTTCATACTACTATGTGAAAATTATCCTCTAAGTTAGAAGATAAATCACATATGCAATGGTAGAACAAACACCTTTGGTCCAAGCCTCTGATGAGCAATCATATGAAGATATGAGTAGAAGATTCAAAATTGATCAAGCGCCTAAGACAAATCAAGCGATCAATCGTTTGATAAAACGTCAATGAGCAAGACATGTATGTGATCAATATTCCTCTAACTTTGAAGATCAGCAAAGATCAAGGAGATACAAGTTGCCTCTACTGCAATGATCTACAAAGAATTGTCTCCTCTAGAATCGCATTCTTATGGAACAACATAAAGATCATCCAAGGAGAATCTGCTAAACATGAACAATAACAAGCTTTCTCTAGTAAAGTATTGCCACTTCCTCAATGTCCATTTGATGTGACTGTACAACACGAGAATCAAGTCATATGCCAAATCCTATAGATAAAAGTACAATATAGTTTAGAATCTTGCACAATTAAAAGATATAAAGTCAAAAAGCTACTTGTACGATTGCAGTAGGCTACAATCATCTTCAACAACTCTTTATGTCACTGGACATATTCTCAAGATTATGTAAAGAACGTTGTTCAAATGGATAAAGTTGGCAATTCTGTCCAATGTGAGAAAAAAAATGAAAAGAATCTAAGACTTTGTTCATAACATAAAAATCAAATGAACAGTCTAATGATCTACAGAAAGAAAGAAAAAGACATGTTTATATTTGAAAGAACATGTTGGAAATGAGGAAAAATTATTGGAAGAATTGTTGGTAATAATGGTGACATTAATGAACTAGTGTGGTTGTGAATTGAAAAAATGAGAAGTCCCACATAGGAGAGATACCACACTTTGGAAGGGTATATAAGGTGGAGGTATGTACCTTGGGGTGTGCCCCAAGGGGTACCCCAATTTTGTGAAGGAGGGAGAACGCAAGCAAAGTTGACCACCAAACACGCGCGCGCGCGCTGCTGTTGCCGTCCGTCTGGCTCGGCCCGACCCGACCTGGGCCTGAGCCTTGGCCTTAATTCTGAAGGATGTCATGCACACTCCAGAAATAAGGAAGAATCTGGTTTCTGGTTTTCTTCTCAATAAGGCAGGGTTTACTCAAACTATAGGGGCAGATTTGTACACTATTTCTAAAAATAGTATTTTTGTTGGGAAAGGGTATGCTACTGATGGCATATTTAAATTGAATGTTGAAATCAATAAAATGTTTCCTTCTGCTTATATGTTGTGTGATTTTAATATTTGGCATGCTAGACTCTGTCATATGAATAAATGAGTAATTTCGAATTTAAGTAACTTAGGCTTAATTCCAAAGTTATCCTTAAAAGATTTTGAAAAATTTGATTTTTGCAGTCAAGCTAAAATAACTAAGAGTTCACACAAATCAGTAGTTAGAGAATCTGAACCTTTAGACTTAATACTTTCTGATATATGCGTACTAGATGGGACTTTAACCAGAAATGGAAAACGTTATTTTATTACTTTTATTGACGACTGTTCCGATTATACTTTTGTATATCTTATGAAAAATAAAAGTGAAGCGCTTGACATGTTTAAGATATTTGTAACTAAAATTGAAAATCAATTTAATAAGAAGATTAAGAGATTTCGCAGTGATAGAGGAACAGAGTATGATTCCGGTTTGTTTAATGAGTTTTATAAAACGCAAGGAATTATACATGAAACTACTGCTCCATATTCACCTGAAATGAATGGTAAAGCTGAAAGAAAGAACAAAACTCTTACTGAACTTGTTGTTGCTATTATGCTTAATTCTGGTGCTGCCTCTCACTGGTGGGGGGAGATTATTTTGACTGTTTGCTATGTTCTAAATAGAATCCCTAAATCTAAAAACAAAACATCTCCCTATGAGATAATGAAGAAAAGACAACCCAACTTGTCTTATCTTCGAACTTGGGGCTGTCTGGCTTATGTCAGAATCCCCGATCCCAAGCGAATTAAACTCGCTAGTAGAGCCTATGAATGTGTATTCATTGGGTATGCAGTAAACAGTAAAGCTTATAGGTTTTACGACCTAAATGCTAAAGTAATCATAGAATCAAATGATGTTGACTTCTATGAAAATAAATTTCCTTTCAAATCGAGAAATAATGGGGGCGGCGAACCAAGTCAAGCTCCTGTGATAAGAAGCTCTGAAAGCAATAAACAAGACGAAACAGAAACTCGAATGAGTAAGAGAGTGAGAGTTGCTAAAGATTATGGACCTGAATATATGGCCTATAACTTGGAAGGGGATCCTGCAAATCTCAAGGAAGCATTGTCATCTTTGGATGCAGATTTATGGCAAGAAGCTATCAACGATGAAATGGATTCCCTAGAGTCTAACAAGACCTGGCACTTAGTGGACTTGCCTCCTGGTTGCAAACCTATAGGTTGTAAATGGATTTTGAAAAAGAAACTAAAACCCGATGGATCTATTGATAAATACAAAGCACGCCTTGTAGCCAAAGGTTTTAGACAAAGAGAAAATATAGATTTCTTCGACACTTTTTCGCCTGTCACTAGAATAAAATCCATTAGGGTGCTCATATCACTTGTGGCTATTCATAACCTGGTGATACACCAGATGGATGTAAAAACAGCTTTTTTAAATGGTGACCTAGAAGAAGAAATCTATATGGAACAACCAGAAGGTTTTGTGATACATGGGCAAGAAAGCAAGGTCTGTAAGTTAGATAAGTCTCTGTATGGTCTTAAACAAGCTCCTAAACAATGGCATGAAAAATTTGATAACCTGATTTTGTCAAATGAGTTTAAAGTGAATGAAAGTGACAAATGTATTTATTACAAGTTTGAAAATGGCATTTGCACTATCATATGTCTCTATGTAGACGACTTACTCATATTTGGTTCAAACATTCATGCCGTCAACAATGTGAAATCACTGTTAAGTAACAACTTTGATATGAAAGACCTCGGAGAAGCGAGTGTAATCCTTGGAATAAAGATTACTAGGTCAGAAGAGGGAATTTCTTTGGATCAATCTCACTATGTTGAAAAGATCCTAAAGAAATATAATTACGTTGACTGTAAACCTGCTTGCACGCCATATGATCCAAGTGTGAAACTTTTCAAGAACACTGGTGAAAGTGTTAGACAAACTGAATATGCGAGCATCATTGGCAGCCTCAGGTATGCCACTGATTGTACTAGACTCGACATTGCCTATGTCGTGGGATTGTTGTGCAGGTTTACTAGTAGACCTAGTATGGAGCATTGGCACGCTATCGATAGAGTCATGAGATACCTTAAAAGGACCATGAGTCTCGGATTACATTATCGAAGATTTCCTACTGTTCTTGAAGGATACAGTGATGCTGATTGGAACACCTTATCAGATGATTCTAAGGCAACCAGTGACTATATTTTCTGTATAGCCAGTGGTGCGGTATCTTGGAAATCGAAGAAACAGATGATACTGGCTCAGTCTACTATGGAGTCTGAAATGATAGCACTAGCTACTGCTAGTGAAGAAGTAAGCTGGTTGAGATGCTTGCTAGCTGAGGTCCCTTTATGGGAAATACCTTTACCAGCTGTGTTGATCCACTGCGATAGTACCGCGGCTATTGCAAAAATTGAGAACCGTTATTACAACGGTAAGAGACGACAAATACGTCGTAAGCACAACACAATTAGAGAATTACTTTCTAAAGGAGCTGTATTAGTGGATCATGTACGCACTGATGATAATTTAGCAGATCCTTTGACGAAAGGATTAGCTAGAGAGAAAGTCCTAAATACATCCAAAAGGATTGGACTATTGCCTATAGATCAATGAGTCACTTATGATGGTAACCCGACCTAAAAGACTAGAGATCCCAAGAATTAGGTTCAATGGGTAATAACAAGTCATAGTGATATGAGATGAACATGCTATTTATGAGAGAAGCATGATTCCTGAAGCGATATAAGGATGAGATAATAGAAACTCTTAATGAGATCTATACTCTATGTGGAGTGGAGTACCTAGCTACATGTGTACTCTTGATAGAATCACCTATGTGAATGTGGAAGTGGGGGCCGCTTCCTATGAAATTTCGAGGCAGAATTCCTAGAGCGTTCACTATACTGGGATATACGTGCATGGCCTTAAATGCACGGGCTTTTGAGAATACACCCTATGAAAAGGTTTTGTGTGGGTTTGATGTCACAGATAGAGTTCAAGACTACGAGTCACTCTTGTTGAATCTGAATCTTACTTACTATGCAAAGGTTCAAGTCAAGCGACACATTTGTTTATGCACAATCTTATAGAAGCGTTTGACGCTACTTTTGAAACCTCTGTTTTTAAATTCAAGTGGGGGATTGTTGGAAATGATGAAATATTATTGGAAGAATTGTTGGTAATAATGGTGACATTAATGAACTAGTGTGGTTATGAATTGAAAAAATGAGAAGTCCCACATAGGAGAGATACCACACTTTGGAAGGGTATATAAGGTGGAGGTATGTACCTTGGGGTGTGCCCCAAGAGGTACCCTAATTTTGTGAAGGATGGAGAACGCAAGCAAAGTTGACCACCAAACACGCGCGCCGCCGCTGCCGTTCGTCCGGCTCGGCTCGGCCCGGCCCGGCCTTGGCTTTGGCTTGTGGTGTATTATTATTTTTTAATGATCTGTTCCAGTCTTTCCTTTTTGCCCGGTCAAATCCCTGACTCTAGGTGCCACGTAACTGCTGTTGCCCGGTCATTATTCAAAGTCAAAACCCTAGCGCATGTTCAGGAAGTCAAAGGCGCACGTTTTGAGTGGGCAACGGTTTTGGAGCACACGTTTCCTGAAGTCAAGATTTGGATCGGTCAACATGAGCGCTCTGATGGATCCACCAATTTCTCTGATCCAGTTACTAAATTCCTCTATAAATAGAGGACTCTCCTCACTTGAGAAATTGCACAAAAAACATTCCGATTCTGAGGCTTTTCTCTCTTCTTCCCCCTGTTCTTACTTCTACTTCTTCTTTTTCTTGAGTGGCCTTCGTGCCTTATTACGAGTGGTAGTCGTTAGACTGCCATATTGAGGGTGTAATTCGAACGGTTTTCTATCAATGACAGTGAGAATCCAAGAACAAATTTTGTATCAAGTAAGATACAAACTTATAAGATTTAATGTAAATCAGCCCAGTAGTGACTACCTCCTTTGTTGAAGGAAACTTTGGAGACACGTGTAAATATTTGGTTCCTCAACTGCGCAAAAGGTCCATGTTAAGATTGTTGAGAATACTAGAAATTCTCAAGCGGTAGTCTGTTGAGGCGTTAGAACAACACTTGGAACCTTGATAAGTATTGTAGAAACTCAATTCAAGAAGCAATGTCTATCATAATTCTTGAGGAATATAAAGATTGTACTACTAATTGTATTATGAGATAAAAGAGTTGAAGAAAATAAAGAAGAAAAAATAGTCGTTCATTAAAGAGTTGGGGAAAAAAGAAGAAGAAAAATATAGCCATTCAAAGGGAAGACTCTGTCGCTCAAGTAGAAAATAACAAAAACAAGAGGGGATAAGTGGCGGTTGCTCTCAATGATAGCAGAAAATTTATATTAATGAATTAGGGTTTTAAGAATTAGACCTTATTGTTTTAACTTGCCTTTACGTTTTTCTCTCTTATTTTTGTTTGTTGGGCATCAATTTTTGTATAATTTTGTTGTAGTTGGCCCTATGTGGTTCACATGTTGCCTTAGTTTTTTATTTCACATTGATTATTGTTGTTCTATTTTAAAGTGGGATTAGTTTACTTTTAATTCCCAAAGTAATATTAATAGTAGTAATGATGAATAGTAGAATAAATTAAATAAAAGTTTAATTACTATGCATGACAATGTAAAAAGTTTTACACTCTCAGGATATCGCAACCACTCATAATTGTTACTTTTGATGTAGTTACGGTAAAAGTCAAAGGTTTCTAATGATTCGACAGCTAAGATTGACTGACAATGTAAAAATCTTTACACTACCAGTGTATACAAATTAAATCCATTAAATAATACCATATTACATTTATCTAAAAACAATAACTATAAAAACTAAACAATAATATAATAAATTTATTAATAATGACATAACATATAAAGATAAATAATTATATAATAAACACTAAACTTTATTATGTATTATAATGTAAATTATTTATTTAATAAAATTATATTATATTTTTAGTATTGAAAAATGTAATATTATGTTATTTGGTCATATATAAACTATAATACATTTTAAAATCTTAATTTAATTAATATTGTTCCGACCCCGGTCAGACATTTGAAC
Source organism: Cicer chorassanicum (assembly GCA_037974735.1). Classification (NCBI taxonomy): domain Eukaryota; kingdom Viridiplantae; phylum Streptophyta; class Magnoliopsida; order Fabales; family Fabaceae; genus Cicer; species Cicer chorassanicum. The sequence continues at coordinate 50,665,840 of JBBPBP010000004.1, forward strand.
CTTGAACCGTTGCCTCACCGATTTAATGTCCTGTCTGGTTTTGACAACCTTGTTTATAATATAAACTCAAGAGGCAAGATCTGTTAATGAGGAAGATATTGTACTTCTGGTTGCCTGTTGAGGCATTATAATACAGACTCAAGAGATAAGATCTACTAGTATTATTGAGAAATCCAGATACTTCTTCTGTTTGTTTGCTGAGGCATTACAGTATAGTCTAAAGAGACAAGAAAAAAAATACTTAGTTTAGAGAATTACTCAAAGCCTTTAGAGGATGAGTTAATAATACTTGAGTGAATTAATTAAGTCTCTTACTAGGACATATCTCTTTGTAAGAGAAGGATTAGATGTTGCAACATTTATTAAGAACTAGTATAAAATCCGTGTGTGTTTTCTTGTCCCTCGTCTCTTTACTTTTATTTTTGGATTCCTTATGTCTTATCTTCCATAGGTTAAGTATTTGTGTTTTACCAAAAGACAAACCTTTGATAAAGAATCTATTTTAAACTAACAAAGAATATTTTAAAAATGGTCAATTGGTCAACACAATTTAAACTCCATTTTCTAATAACTTCAATTGATACTAGAGTTTGTTCTCTTGCGATTGAACATTTTACCGTGTGAAAGTAAAGATCTTTGACCACTGATAAATATTGATTTGTTGATTTGATTTGTATTGTGAAGTTCATTCCTATAAATATTAAAGTCAATTCATTCCTATTATTAACTTTTATTTCAAATTCTTTTGTTTTCAAAATCTGGAATGATCATAAACTGCTTGATATGAATAGAAATTATAAAAGTAAACATTTGTGAACAAATATTCTACTTTATAATTTGTGAGTTGACAAGAACAACCGTTATGTTTAAAATCTTGTTTTTCAAAATGTTTGTTGTGATTTTCTTTTTTGTTTAATCACTCTTCTATGATATTTTAAATAATGACTTATAAATCTCATTATTGAGAAATCTAAAACACTCAAAGAGAAGTACAAAAATAAAAAAGAATTAAGTTATGTGTGCAACTTAGCTACAAATGATTAAACATGTGATTACTCTATGTCTGAATGTTTATAAACTAACTTGAGCAATCCAAGAAAATATTTAAACATGTGATTAGTCTACAATATAGCTACAAATTTAGTCAAAACTTAAATGACCTATATTTTTTGTCTATCTCAAAGTTTTTAATTATATCTTCAAATTTCTTCAATTAAATTGTTAATTATCCAAAAAAAAAATACAAGGAAAATAAATCAATCAAAAAGAAGAACTAAAAGACTAAAACTTAAAATTATCGTATGATTGATGAAAATAAATTTTAAAATACATGAGAAAGTTTGATGCAACTCATGCAACTATGAGAAAATATTTCAACATCTTTATGACTAATCAGGTAGAGAGAAGTATTTAACTTCGATGATCCATATTTTTTTGTGTTTGTTTGTTTTTTTATTTTCGTATGATCAACTGATAATTGTAATTGTGTATGATCATCTGATAATTGTATCTCAACTTTGCTTTGTATTCGTGTGTTTTATTATACTTGTTATAGGTTCGGATCCATCCTAAATTATTTCTCGATATCTTTTTCGGTATTTGTGTTAGGTGAATATCTTTATTCTTATGCGTAAAGATTTTCTACTTTAATATTGTTTGGGTTTTCTATTTATGTTTTCTTTGTGTAACTATCATTTTTATAAATGAAGTACGGTTCCGTGTTGTTTGAGTTAGTCATACTAATGCGTTCAGTGATTTTCCTTTTCAGTGTTGTCTTTCATCTCTTTGAAAATATGAAAAACATTTGGTGAGCATTTACTTCTCATTAAAACCGAAATATTTGATATTTGTCTTCTTTTCTTTCTTTTTCTATTTTTAGCTACATTTATTTTAATTGTTTTCAAAAACCAGTTTTCTATCACTCCTTTTTGAGTCTTCGTCTTCCTAAACAACTATTTTCAAAAATTTCAAATCAAGGAAAACCTAGATTAATCAACAAAGTTGTTGAAGTTTCAAGTTTCTGTGACCACCAAATTACTAGAAAATGTAGAAAACAAAATAAGTTGTACTAACATCTTTCCTGACAATTTTTAAAATAAGAATGTCTTATCCTTTGTTGGAATTATGAAATTCTCATACTTATGAGAATATTATCAATGGTATAAATGGAGTCTTGTTTTACAACCTCTTAATTATATTATCTTCTTCTTAGAAGTCGAGTCGAAGTGCGTTATGGGACATAACTGATGTAAAAGTTATCCCTCTCATATGTGACCTTTTTTGCCTCTATTCGTTTTCTTAAACCATATTATTCTCCCTCCATTATCTCCTCTTTAATATCCTACACTTCTTCTTTGCATCTTTCTTCTTATGCATCTCATGATTTTCCTTTAGATGTAGTAGGTGACCACTTTGTGCGATCCTAGATCTTATTCAAGGATGTCCCTATGAAATCCTACACGAGGAACTCACTAGAGTTACTTTGCATAAAAAGAGAGCAGGAGAACCTACAATCTTGTCTAGTGACTCTTCAGTCAAAAGCAAAGCTATATCTTTTGAGATGAACCTGAGAGCCTTGAACATGAGAGACAATTGTAATATCTTCTCTTCGGAGAGTAATTATAAATCTTTGTAAATCAATCAAGTACAGTCACAATAGTTCAAAATGAACTGTGATGCTTGAACTGATATAGGATTGAAATTGTAATATACTCTCAATGACAGATAGAATCTTATGACAAACTTTGTGTCAAGTTAGAAACAAACTTGTAACATTGAATGTAAATTAGCCCAGTAGTAGTTACCTCCTCTGTTAAAGGAGAGTTTGGAGAGACAGGTAAACATTTGGTTCCTCAACAACGTAAGAGGTCATTTCCAAGATTGTTAAGAAGACTAGAAGGTCTATAGTGATAGTCTGGATAACAACTAGAACAATACTTGGAACCTACAGAGGTAATGTACAAACTCAACTCAAGAGGAAAGGTCGGCTAGTACTCATGAGGAATATAGAAACTTAAGTTTTGGTTGTCTGTTAAGACTCAAGAGGCAAGGTCTGCAAGTATTCTTAAGAAACCTAGAAATTTTACTTCTAGTAGCATGTTAAGGCATTACATTACAACCTGGAGAGGCAGAGAAATAATACTTGGCTTGGAGATGCTTAGAGAATACTCCAAGCCTAGAGATATTGAGTTAATAATACTTGAGTGGATTAAGTTCCTGACTGTACTAGGGCAATAGATGTAGCAACAGTTGTTGCGAACTAGTATACAAATTCTAGTGTATTTTTCTTCTCCCTTATCTCTTAACTTTTGTTTTTGGATTCTTTATGTCTTATGTTCCATCGTGTTAAGTATTTGTGTTTTACCAAAAGAAAGGCCTTTGACAAATAATCTATTTTAAACTAATTTTCTTGCATTTTCTAGTACGTTCAGTATCTTTATTCTAAGAATATTTTAAAAAAGGTCGTCACAAACCAAACCCATTCAAGATTTTCACCCGATCTTTATAAAACTTTCATTCAAGATTTACATCAAGAGTAAAACTTGTTTTGATTCTAGTTCTTGAGTGTGTGAGGTTTCTTGAGAGATGAACTACAAAGGTTGGTATCCTTTTTTGGAGTGATTGTTCCAAAGTTGAACAATTTGGTATAATCGGTTGCACCTTGAAAAAGATGAATAAAAGGATTCTATTCAAATATAGAATTGGCAAGGACTCTATGGTGTTCTTGTTTATGCAAAATCCTTTAATTAAGATGTTTTAACGGTAACAAATTTTAATTAGAGATAGATCTAATTAATTATGATTTTATTAAGTGATCTAATATGTGCTCTTAACTATATTAATCATAAGACGTGTTTTTTGTGAATCTTAAACAAGTTTTTGAAACATACTCATTTGTGAGTATGTTCATCATCCTCAAAACTAGATGTGCTCATAATCTGTCTTATTAATTGAATAACTGAAGATATCCATTAATGATAGTTCAACATAAATGGAAAAAGGAATATTGTTTTCAATAATCAAACAAAAAAGTGTGAGTTATAGTACAAAAGAACATTCTCATATGACACAAATAATATTGTGAAATGGACAAACTGACATTGTTCACGTGTGCAAAGACAAATCCAAGCTTTATGAAGATTTGATTATGTTTTCCAATCATACTCATGCATGTTCATTTGAGTTGAGAACATTTAGACATGAGGACGTTGAGAAGAGAATGTTTTGCACTGCAAGTACAAGGGACAACTCATTGCAAGTTCACACATCCTATTTTTCAGCTCGTTATAGGTTGTCACAAGCTGCCAAAAGGATGATCAAGCTCCTCTATCATGTTCATATAAAAGAGGATGTCTTCATACTGATGATGACGTTTTCAAACAAAGAAGACGATGATCATAAACATCCTAACAAGAAGAGGATTACTTGAAATGAAGAGGACGTTTTACCCAAATTGCAGAGGACATTTAAGCAACATACTATATACCCTAGGATATGTGCCCAATGATTATATGTGTCCTTTACAGCAACAAGGAGTCTCCCTAAGTCTATAAATAAAAAGTCGTCAAGCTGCAATCTCCAAGAGACTACAATCAAACATATTTCACTTTCTTAAGTGTAAAGCTATTAAAGTTCTCTTCAATTATCAAAAAACACATTAATGTTCTTTGTCATAGATTTTAGGATCAAACTTCTGAGTGTGTTCTTAGTTCAACCTATATCTAATAGTGCTGCGATCAAATCCTAACCAAATCATCATTATCATTTTTTTGTAAACATCATCAAGTTTGTCTAGTTGAGAAAAAACTTGACCGGCTTCTTGTAAGTATCATCAAGTTTGTCTCGTTGAAAGAAAACTTGAGTGATTTGTTTAAGCCTGTTGAGGATAAGAAAATACAAGTGTATAGTCAACTGTGACTAAAGGAAGAAGATTAAATTGGGAGATTGCTCAACTTACTAGTGAAAATCTCACAAGTTGTGAAGACTAGATTATCTCACAATGGGTGAACTAAGATATTTCTTTTGTATGACTTTCTTACCCTTATATTTTATTATTATGCTAAATCACACTACTATCAACTTTAAATATAATTTTATTCTTGAACCTTCTCAAAACACGAGTAGGTTCATCATAGTGATCTATTTTCAAGTTTTATCTTAAGGAAGGATTTTAAAGCGCATATTTTAAAGGGTCACAACTCAAATATCTGTTTCTTATGATAATTATATTCACTTCAGTTGTACCTTGCCATCATTGAAGAGAGTTATTCATCTTTAAAATAAGGGTTCAAATTGTTCTAGAGGAATATCAAGAAAGTGGTTTGTGGCCATTTAGGAAAGAAGTGAATCATGTACAAGTTGTGTAATCAATTTTTGATGGATCTCTTAAACATAATAAATAATAATAATAATAATATTAATAATAACAATAATAATAATAATAATAATAATAATAAAAGAAAAAAATCTCGTTCATGTTGAACGATGACTGATGTACTCTATATAACAATGACGTGTAGAGAAATCAATATAAATATCGATGTGATTTTTTCTTTCCTTTAACTCTTTATTTTCCGTATATGTTTGTTCATATTGATTTAATTTTGGAGTTTGGAGACAATTAAAAATTGTTTTTTGTTTCGGTATAAAAAAATGACTTTTCGAAATTCTAATTATGAATCTATTCGTGATGTTGAATGTGTAGTGAAAATCTATTTTAAGAAAATATTCAATTATCATAAATGGTCTCTGAATTGAAGTTTTTCATTGCGTAGGTTTTTCTATCATAGTGTTTTATTCACTAGGTGTTGTTTATAATTCTAAGCTTAAGTTTATTGAATTGAATCCTTTAAGAATCATTCAATCAATTATATCATCTTGTTTAAAAGTGTTCTATACAATTGTGATTGATTGCAATATGTATAAACTTTTTTTAAGCGAATGTCCCAATACGATTAGTCTATACCATCATGTTGTTGACAAACTTCCATTGTATTTTAAAAATCCTGAAAAATTTAAGTCTCTATTCAACCACGCTTCTAGAGTTCAAGAATCCCCTCGAGTAACAGAAGAAAATTGTTTTAACGTGAAATTCTATAAATTTATCGATAGTAGGTCAAATTGTTCACCTTACCTGTTTACTTCATCTTTTTTTTTTATGATCCTGTTAAGAATTTGATCTTCACTCAAATATATTTTTAAACAATTTCTTTGGGGCGAGAGTGAATTATTGAGAAAAATACTTGAGATTTTGAACTTTTGTGTGTAGAGAGAAGGTTGGAGGGTTGAGTATCGAGATAAATTGCTTAATTTTTTCACTTTTAGACAAGTGATTGTGGAGGAATGAACATTTTAATGAGAAGAATAAAAATGCTCCGTGTGGTGGAGAGATTTTCTTTGATCAATCAAAGTAGTAGGTGCCAATTAGGATCATGGTATGTAAGTAATGTGATAACAAGTTAGCAAACATCAATGATACTCTTTTATGGGATGACAAATGAGCCATAGAGTCTTCATTCAGGGAATGATTTAATTCCATTGAAAGTATCTATGCTTGTTTGAAAATTAACTCAAAATAAAATTTCAACCAAAGATAATCTTGTTAAGAGGAATATTATTGATCACAGATCAATATAATGTGTGGAAGGTTGTGATCAAGATAAACCAAGTAGATATTTATTTTTCGAATGTCCAAACTTTCTCAAGGTGTAGGGGGAATTATTCAAATGACTAGGAATATGTTTGGTGATATAGTATGAGATAAAAGAGCATTTGGTCCAATTCACGGGGATTGTTCAAGGAGAAATAATTTTATACAATTGGAAATAAAAAAATTGGTTCACATGCGTTTTTTTTAAATGCTAAAAATTTATTAATAAGAAAAGAAAAATAAAAGCTAGGGATGTAACTAATCTAATCAAGGATAAGTAAAAAGTGTCATAAAAAATCTTCAGGTTATGTACTTTTTTGGCCTTTTGAGTGGAAATTATATAATATAATTCTATGCATTATAATATGCAGAAGGTTCACATGCGTTTGAATACTCTATTTGTCGGTGGTGCAAAAATCCAAGGGCATGTTTGAGGATATTCATAACAAATTGTTGACTGATTTTTGAATTATGGAATGTGTTTAACAGAAGTATTGAAGGATTGTGTATAGATCACCGATTGCGGGAAAATTTTGGGATCAGGATTTTTTTGCCTTTGAATCTCTCTATCTTTTGGTGACTTTGTTCTCATCTCTCTCATAACCAAACATTCTTTTTCATCTAAATAATTTTTATTATTTATTTTAATCATCAATTTTTTTTCTTGAAAATACTCTAAAGTTACCAAAGTCAACCAATGCCAAAGATAGGGGATTCAATTCCAATAGGACGACACTAAAGTTATCAAAGTCACCCAATGTCAAAGGAAGATATAGTTGTAGGTATTTTTGTGTTCCATAATCTGTGTTGAGGGATAAATTGAATATCTTATGAGGTAAGTCAAAGGAAGCACATTATTACATTTACTATAATTGCTTCAATTTGTTTCATGTGTTATGGCAGTTGGCTAGTTAATTGTATGGTGGATCACGATCCTCTCTTGTTTAGAGGAAAATCGGACTATCATGTAAGAAGAGAAAATAAAAGTGTTTTTATAGGAAATGAGATGTGTCACGTCTCAAACAATAGATGAAAATTGGTAAGGTTATGATTCATCATAAAGGATGTTCATGTTTTCCTCTAGACAAGATAGGGTCGCAATCCATATATGGTCATGTTCATTAGGCTTGTAACAATCGCTATAGATGTAGGTTGGTAGATTGTTGGGTTCTTCCACCCCTAATAAGATTCCCATAAGATGATCTCTTGAAAAAGGTAATTGCTAGTTATTAGTTTGAGTTATCTAAAAATTAGATAGAGTTAGTTTTTAGGTGGTTAGTTAATTAATACCTCACTAGTTCTTCATAAAGAGTATATTATATTATCTTCATTTTAATATTATTTATTTTCTTATGTTTTCTATTAAGATTCCTAATATTCTTTTTTTATTGGTCGTCTAAAGTTCGATTGAGAGATAAGTACAATGTGATTAAAAATTGTTCCAATTAAGATTTAAACTCAAATTCTCCCACATAATTCGTTTTTAACTGAAGTTAATTATTGTTTGTCTTATTATGTCTCAACATATATACATCCAAATATATCTCATCCGAATAAGTTAGACTCAGTTCGTATGTATTACCCTTTTTACCAACAAATAGAAAATGGAGAAAAACAATTTTATTTTGACACAATAAAACCAACACAAAATATCGTAGGTATTAAATATAACATGTATGATTAATTCTTAAAAAATAAAATAAAAACAAGTATACGACAGTATATGTCATTGCACATGGAAAACTACACATTATTTCTCTTTTATCTCTCCATCTTCCACTTTCTTTTCTCTTTTCCTGTTATTTTTTTTCTTGAGAGAGAGAGAGAGAGAGAGAGAGAGAGAGAGAGAGAGAGAGAGAGAGAGAGAGAGAGAGAGAGAGAGAGAGAGAGAGAGAGAGAGAGAGAGAGAGAGAGAGAGAGAGAGAGAGAGAGAGAGAGTGAGAGAGAGAGAGAGAGAGAGAGAGAGAGAGAGAAAAAACAAAACTAGTGTACACTAGGTTAACAATCTTGAAGTAGCTTGATCTTGTAAATTCAAAATTGAATAGTGAATTGTGTTCTTGCTTTCCTCTAACGTAGGTCTCATCAATGGAGACCTAACACGTAAATCTGGGTGTTGTTCTTCTCTTATCTTTCTTTAGTTTTCGTTTACATTGATTGAAAAACCGAGTTTTCAAAACTGCAGAAAGGAGAACGTTAAACATTCTCCATTTTCTGTGTTTTCAGCAACATTCTCCCATTTTTGTGTTTTCAGTTCTGTTCAAGAACGTTCTCCGTTTTCTGCTGAAACGAAGAACATTCTCCGTTTTAATTTATAGTTTTGCAATTGTTAGTTTTCTGTTTTGTTGGTTAACTCTTGATACAGATCCCAATATTGTTTTAACAATTGGCGCCGTTTGTGGGAAAAGGGAGCAACAATGGTTGGAACCACAAAGTTTGATATTAAAAAGTTCAATTGATCAAATGACTTTGGTGTGTGGAAGATAAAGATGCATGTTGTTCTGGTACAACAAGGCTTGGTGAATGCGTTGAAGGGTGAATAAGCTCTTCCTGCAACAATGTCTACTCAAGAAAAGGAAGAACTAATTGAAAAAGCAAAGAGTACTATCATCTTATGTCTTGGAGACAAAGCTTTGAGGGAAGTTGCAAGGGAACCAACAACAGCAGCCTTATGGCTTAAACTTGAATCTCTCTACATGACTAAATTAGTTTCAAATAGGCTCTTCTTGAAACACCAATTGTTCTCTTTTAAAATGGATGACGAGAAACCTGTTACAGTACAACTTGTTGATTTTAACAAGATTCTTGATGATTTAGAAAATTTAGAAGTCAAGCTAGATGATGAAGACAAAGCTCTGATCTTGCTTAGAGCCCTGCCAAGTTCATATGAACACTTCAAGGATGCTATCATGTTTGGAAGAGAACAAACAATTACTCTTGAAGAAGTGCATACATCTATCCGGACAACGGAAAGCTATAAAAGACTTGAGATCAAGAATGATAATCATGCTGAAAGTCTGAATGTGACCAGTGGAATAACTGACAAGAAAGGATCAAATGGGAATAAACATAGGTCCAATTCAAGAACTAAATCTGAAGGGAAGTATAAATGTTTCCATTGTCACAAGAAGAGACATTTCAAGAAAGATTGCCCTGAAAGAATTGAATCAAGAAGCTCTCAAGATTCTGGAAATGCTGCACTTGTTGATGTTGGTTATGAATCTGCAGAGGCCTTGATGATTTCAAATTCTGAAGGTGAAAAGAACTGGGTATTAGACTCAGGATGTACTTTCCACATGTGTCCAAGAAAGGATTATTTTGAATCAATAGATCTTCGTGATGGTGGAGTCGTTTTGCTTGGCAACAACAAATCATGTAAGGTACAAGGCAAGGGATCAATCAGATTCAGAATGTTCAATGGCAAGGAGGTACTGCTGAAGAATGTAAGGTACATACTTGAATTTAAAAGAAATTTAATTTCTATTGGCATGTTTGACATTTTAGGATATTCCACAAACATAAAGAATGGTATCATGACTATTGTTAATAAAGATGATATCATTGTTAAAGGCATTAAAAGAAGTGGCTTGTATATATTAGAGGGTTCTACCATAATTGCAGAAGCTTCAGTTGTTAGCTCTAGTTTGCATTCATCTACTAGAATATGGCATATGAGGTTAGGACATGTAAGTGAAAGAGGCTTAATTGAGTTATCAAAACAAAATTTGATTAATGGTGACAAAATTGAAAAATTGGAATTTTGTGATCATTGTATTCTAGGAATGTCTAAGAGGACTTGTTTTGGTGTTGGCCAACACAACACCTCTAGACATTTTGAATATGCTCATTCTGATTTATTGGATCCTTCAAGGACAAACACTCATGCTGGTTGTTCTAACTTCTTAACCATCATTGATGATTATTCTAGGAAAGTATGGATCTATGTCATTAAAAATAAAAGTGACACTTTTATGAAATTTAAAGAATGGAATATGCAAATTTGAACTCAAAAGGAAACTAAGCTGAAATGTTTAAGAACTGACAATGGCCTGGAGTATCTTTCAGAGCAGTTTAATAAGTATGGCAGGGTGATCCGTTGTCGCACACGGATCAAATACGATTGAAAATAAATAAATGTAAAAAGGGGTAATAACTCGAGTCGTTTCACAAAGACTTCTGATATAATAATATTAACCTAATTGAGAGTTCAAATTCAGAAAGGGGGGTTTTTATAATGATTTAGTTTGAACAAATGAGCAAAACGATTAATCCACTTATTCGAGTTTCGGACCATAGATTCTATCAATGAGTTTAATTCCTAATTTGTGATTCTATTCTCATTTGACTATAGAATTGATCAAACAAGCGTAATCAATCCTATGTGAATTCGGTTTCGTTGACTGGATTAAGCATCACAATCATCAAAATATTATTATAATTAACGTTCAAGCGTCGCAAAATTATAATTCAATTAAATTAGAAACGAAACCAAATTCTGTCAAACGAATTTAATCGATCCTATTGAAATTCAATTTAAGCAATCAGAATATCAATATAATCAAATACCATAAATAGAATCATGAATTAGAATTGACAGTGTAACCTGAATCTCCATGTGTTGATGAAACCTGGAACTCGTGGATTAACCTTACGAACTTAGCCTTCCATGAAATTAAAATAAAAGTGTTTTTATTTGCCTGATCTCTAGTTCCGAAAAATAATACATGCCAAGAAAGGAAATAAAATTCTCAATATATAGTGCTCGATTTTGGGTTTTAAAAACAAGTGGCCCGCTATTTAAAACTATTACAAAAGTGCAGATTACGAAATCTACAATTTAGGCCCAGTGAAGTTCGGCATTGAGATTTTATTCCAACACAAAAGTTGTAGCTCTGATTTTTAGCTTTCCAACGACTTCTCGCATGCTTCAATCTGATATCCGTAGCTCAAGTTAGGGCCTACAAAGCGAGCAGAGGTCAAAATGCAAATAATAAAATTATAATTCAATTTCCACCAAAAGTTTAGAAACAAGCTAAAAAATTATTCTAAGTTATAAAGTGATTTTAAAAAACCAAAGTAAAAAGCTAGAAACATGTGCCCAAGTGCTTTGATCAAATTCCTCCACACTTAAACTTTTGCACTCCGTGCAAAGCAATGCCTGCGATTCCAATTATTCTTAGGAATGCAAAGTGGTGAGCAAAAGGAAAAAATTTAAACTTCAAGGAATATGGCATTCATGAATAATTTTCACAACCAAGGCAAACAAGAGGATAAATTAACTAAAGAATGCATCATAAGTGATAGAGTTCTCACAAGATATAAAATTCTCTCAATCACTCAAGTGTTTGAGTTACTGTTTACCCTCAAAGCACATTATGAAAGCTAGCACTACCATAGGCTTGACAAACCTCTAACATCTATAATTGAAACACATGGACATAATGATCAAAAGGTCTCTATTCAGGTTGTAACGTGGCCAAGGTAAGGGTGAGATAGTCCTAAGGAGTCTAGGGCTAAAAATCAAAGAGGATAAAAGAGTAATGATCAAGAGAGAAAAATAACATTGAGAAGTAACTCAACAAAATATCATTGACTTTTATTATCAACTCTCTTTACTCACAACACAACCATTTTCCTCATTTTATTTCTCATTTCATTTTTTATTTTATTTTTATATATACATTTTTTTCTTTTTCTTTTTATTTATTTATTTATTTATTTATCTTTTTTTAAACCTCAAATTTAACAAACAAGTTGAGTACCCCACACTTATTTAAGAAAAGACTCATTTATCCCCCAAGATTGGGTCAATTCATTGTTTTTCAATTTTAGGCTTGTAATGAGCTATATAACAAAGAATGGGATAATTAGGCTCAAAGGGGTTTAAACAAATGGATAATTGAAGGGTAGGCTTATTTGGCTAGTAGCTTAACAAGAAATAAATGCCTAGATCATTTCAATATATGCATGCGGACAAGAGTCAAGTCAAGTTCTAGCGTAACTAGCAATCATGAGTGAGAGATCACACAAGAAAAAAAAGAAGATGGAAAAATGTATTCCATTCATAATGATACACAATTTAGCATTTTAATCCAACTTATTTTACCAAGAATGCAAAGATACTACCCAATCATGCCAGTTCAAACAAACTCACAACATTTACAACCACAAAATCTGATGAAAAAGCATGCAATGCAATGCACATTTATTTATTTATTTATTTATTTTGAAATTCTAAAACAAATAAAATTCTAAATAATGTAAGAACAGATGTGCACCTAAGAGTACTACTTTCTTTTCACAAACAATGTGATTTGATAAGGATGTAAGAATAAAAGAGAGGTAGAATGATATCAATCAAATATTGCTTCAAGTACTTTGAGAACCTTTGTCAAGGATATGAAAATAAAATGCAAGTACTTGAGTTATGAAAAATGACTTTGAGAAAAAATCAAAAAATTTGTTCAAAGTCGTTCAATGTTTGGTCGTGGGATTGTATGTCAATTAATCTAGAAGTTATGGTGTATTTATACTCCATAAACATCTATTCAGATTCGTGGCCATTGATCCAAGAGGTTTGATGAACAAATGCAATGATCTAGAACCATTTCAGATATGAAAACTTGCATTGCTTCCAGTTGTATTCGAATACAAGATGTATGTATTCGAATACACCTCTTTGTAATGTTCAAATTTATTCAAAATTTACACCTTGTATTCGAATACAAGGATGTGTAGTCGAATACAAATTTGTTAATTTTGTCATTGACTTGCTGGTTGTATTCGACTACAGCAGGTCGTAGTTAAATATAGTTGCTAAGCTCTTGCTACTGACTTAGCATCTGTATTCGAATACACTTATGTTGTATTATGTATTCGAATACACTTATGCTGTATTCGAATACACCTTTGTATTTTGTCAAAAATATTAATTTTAACACTTTGTAAATGTAAGTTTGACAATTGAAAATACTTTTTATGCATATGTAAAGATGCATGGTTCTCATGTACTTGACCTTTTGACTGTATCATTTACCTTTACGTTTGAGTAAACATCTAATATGTTTGAATTAAAGTTTAGCTATAACTTTTGACTTCTTTTTGAGCTTTGAGGCATTGATCACAGCTCTTCGTCTTTGTCTTCATCAAAAACATATATTTTACAAATAATACCCCCACACTTCAATTTCACATTGTCCTCAATGAAAGTAACAAGTATAAATTAAGAGTAAGAAAAGGGAGCTCGCTGTTCAAACTTCAGTGTAGGTGGGCTTTTCCAAGGAGAGTTCTTCTATGGTAGTATCTTCAAGCCCAAAGCTCTCATGGAATAGCTTGAGGCGTTGTCCATTTAGTTTGAGTACTTTATCGGTGTTTTCACTTTTTATTTCCACTGCACCATAAGAAAAAGTGTTAGTAACAACAAAAGGACGAATCCACTTGGATCAAAGTTTACCTGCCATAATTTTTAGACGGGAGTTGAACACTAAAACTTTTTGGCCAATGGAAAATTCCTTCCTAGAAATCATCTTATCATGAGAAGACTTAGTTTTCTCTTTATAGATCCGGGAGTTCTCATAAGCTTCTAGTCTAAGCTCTTCAAGTTGCTGCAATTGAAGCTTTCTCTCCAAACCTGCTTTCTCCATCTCAAGGTTGCAGCTCTTGACATCCCAATAAGCACGGTGCTCTATTTCCACTGGGAGGTGGCATGCCTTACCAAACACAAGTCGATAAGGGGACATTTCTATTGATGTTTTGTAGGCTGTTCTGTGAGTCCAAAGAGCATCTTCTAGCCGACGGCTCCAGTCTTTTCTGTTTGGCTACACTATCTTCTCTAAGATCTGTTTGATTTCCCTGTTTGAGATTTCAGCTTTCCCATTAGTCTGGGGATGATAAGGTGTAGAAACTCTGTGCACAACCCCATACTTCCGAAGCAAAGCGTCCATGGTACGGTTGCAAAAATAAGTGCCTTGATCACTTATGATGGCCTGGGGTATTCCAAACCTGCAAAAAATATTTGATCTGATAAAACCTGCAACAACTTTAGAATCATTAGTCCTAGTGGGTATTGCTTCCACCCACTTCGAAACATAATCAACAGCAAGTAAAATGTAGACAAAACCAAAAGATACAGGAAAATGGGTCGTAAAGTCAATGCCCCACACATCAAATATTTTGCAGAAAAACATAGGTTGTTGAGGCATCTCACTCCTACGAGTGATTGTTGTTCCTGCTATTTGACACTGTTCACAAGTTTTGTAAGTCTCAAACACATCTTCAAAGAAAAAGTAGGCCAAAATAAACCCGAGTCTAAGACTTTTCTGGCTGTCCGTTGAGGACCAAAATGTCCCCCAGCTTGAGAGGCATGACAAAAATGAATAATGTGTTGAGCCTCATGGTGGGGAACACATCGCCTAATCACCTGGTCACTACAGAATTTCCACAGATATGGATCATCCCACACATAGTATTTGGCATCACTTTTAAGTTTGTGTATTTGTGTTTTGGATGCATCTGCAGGAAAGACTCCAGCAACTAGATAATTAACTAAATCAGCAAATCAAGGAATTACCTCACGCAATTGTAGCAATTGCTCATCAGGGAAGTCATCTTGAATGGGGATGGGGTCCTTTTCCAGTTCTATTCTGCTCAAATGATCTGCCACCAGATTTTCAGCTCCACTCTTATCTTTAATCTCTAAATCAAATTCTTGGAGTAACAACATCCACCAGATCAATCTCGGTTTTGCTTCTGGTTTCTTCAGCAAGAACTTCAAAGCTGCGTGGTTAGTAAAAACAGTTACCCTCGAACCTAACAAATATGATCTAAACTTATCAAGAGCAAAAACAATAGCTACAAGTTCCTTTTCAGTGGTAGTATAATTAGCTTGTGCAGAATCTAAAGTCCTAGAAGCATAATAAATAACATGAGCATCCCTGCCAACCCTTTGTGCAAGGACCGCTCCCACTGCATAGTTAGATGCATCACACATAATTTCAAAAGGGAAGGTCCAATTGGGTGGTTGAATGATGGGAGTAGAGGTCAGTGCTGCCTTTAAGCAATCAAACGCCTTATTGCATTTGTCATCAAAAGTGAAACTGACATCTTTTTGCAGTAAATTTGACAGCCGAAGAGCTATCTTGCTGAAATCCTTGATAAAGCGCTTGTAAAAACCTGCATGGCCAAGAAAAAAACAAATCTCACGGATGCAAGATGGGTAAGGCAATTTTGAAATCACATCAATCTTGGCAGGATCCACTTCCATCCCATTCTTAGAGATCACATGTCCCAAAACTATGCCATGTTTAACCATAAAATGACATTTTTCATAATTCAGCACAAGGTTAGTTTCAATACATCTATGCAAAACTCTATCTAAATTGTTCAAGCATACATCAAATGAGGGACCATACACAGTAAAATCATCCATGAAAACTTCTATACAACTTTCTATCAAATCAACAAAAATACTAATTATGCAGCGTTGGAAAGTTCCAGGAGCATTACATAGGCCGAAGGGCATCCTCCTATAGGCAAATGTGCCGAAAAGGCAAGTGAACGTGATCTTTTCTTGGTCTTCCGGTGCAATATGGATCTGAAAATAACCAGAAAAACCATCAAGAAAACAATAATGTGACTTACCAGCCAACCGTTCAAGTTGCCTGGTTTAGTCTCCTGTAAACGACGCATACCCTCCAACTGTTCTACACTCGTGTGGGGATAAGTTTATTATTTTTAACCACTGTGAGTCCAGTTTTCTTAGGGACTACTTGCACCTGACTCACCCATTGACTATAAGAGATGGGGTATATAGTTCCTGCTTGCAAGAGCTTGTTCACTTCCTTTTTTACAACATCCAGAATTAATGGGTTAAGTCGTCTTTGGGATTGTCTCACTGATTTTACTCCATCCTCCAGTAGTATACTATGCATGCACATGATTGGGCTAATACAAGGAATATCAACTAAGGTCCATCTGATTGCCTTCCTGTGTTTTCTCAAAATCTGCAACAGCTTCTCTTCTTGTTCATCTTCAAGTTTGGCTGAAATAATCACAAGTAATTTGCCACTTCCTTCTAAATATGCATATTTCAAATTTTTAGGAAGTGGTTTAAGCTCTATACACTACAAGAAAATAGACATATACCTACGAATGTTTATAGTGACAACATTAAAAACTGTAGGTATAGATAACCTATACCTACAGATAAATTATTTGTTGTTGGCATAGGTGTCTTATACCTTTGGTGACATAAATTTGTTACTAATTGTTATAGTGACACACTTAAATTTGTGAGTATAGACATCAAAACTGAAAAAGAAATATTTTTTAAATAAGCCAAACTCTTAATTGTTTGTGAAAATATTTTTTGTACAAATTTTTCATAATGTAAATCTTAAATTACGTATGAATGGAGCCAAAAACTATCAATGAACCAAAATCCTAAATTTATCAATGGAGCCAAAAAAATATCAATGAACCAAAATCCTAAATTCTTTAATGGAGCCAAAAAAATTTCAATGAGCCAAAATTCTAAATTTTTCGTTGGAGCCAAAATTTTTTTAAGGGAGCCAAAATTCTAAATGGAGCCAAAAAAATTTTAAGGGAGCCAAAATTCTAAATGGAGCCAAAAAAAAAAGTAATTGAATTGAACTAAAAAAAACTAATAGGAAACCAAAATACGAATGGCAAGAAACCTAAAACACTAGGTAGACCCAAAACTCCCAAACCATTCTGATTTTTCCATCACCATAGACAACCGACCTTCCACCTTCCGGCAACGTTTTCCAGCGATCCTGCACCGTCCTTCCTTTTTCTCAATCATTTAGTTCTAGTTTGTTTCTATTTATCCACTCAACTCCCAAAATCCTTAAATCCCCAAAACCCAAAAATCATTCTGATTTTGCCATCACCGAAGACCACGACCCTTCCACCTTCGGGCAGCGTTTTCCGGCAATCCAGCACCGTCCTTCATTTTTCTCAATTGTTTAGTTCTGGTTCGTTTCTCTTCATCCTTACCAAGTTTTTCTCTTATTTATTCCTCTTTTATGTTGTTTCAATAGTTGTTTTGGTTTTCATTTTGAACATTTTAGTTTAGTTTTGATTGATTTTAGTTATATGGAAAAAAATGTGTTATCTTTTTAGGGTTTTGTTGTGATTTAAGCTTAACAACTTCCTTTATTTTGAGGTATTTATGTTAGATTCTATTGAATTGTTGTTGATAATGGTGTTTGCTTAAGAGTAATATTATAAATAGTATAATCAGTTAGGAAGCTTTGGAATGAGACTTATGGTCCCCTGAATTTGTACAAACATATAGGATTATAAGGATTGGATAGTACTCTAGTTACAAAATATTGAGGGTTCAAAATATATAAGTGCAGAATGATTGGGTTGTTTGTAATCTTATGGATATAATTATGTAGAAAGGTAGCTGAATTCCATTTGATTTTTTTTTTCAGGTTAACAATAAGTAATAATTTTATATTCAAAAACATAAAACAATTTGTTTGTGGTTGTATATGCAATAAGATATAATATACTATAACTAAATATAAGCTTTATAGGGTTTAGTTAAAGATAGAATTTGGCAGAACAGAGAGACATATATAATCATAGGAATAAAGAATTAATGACAAAGTCAGAGGGTGTTTTGTGTGAGAATCATAGTATGTCAGTTTCAGCCACCAATGTTTCACTCCCACAAACATTACAATAACTTAAGGCTGAAGAGGTTTGTATAAGAATGTCATATTGCTTCCCATTTTTAACAATGAAAGTGTTGTCTGGATTACTCTGAAGTTGCCTGTCCTGAAAATGTTGCTTATATATGCAGAACTTCTGTATTTGATTTTCAGAGGCAGAATATTCCATCTAGGTCTCAGCTATCAGGTATAGCTTGTTACATATATTGTTAACATATTTGTGAGTTTTTGAATCTTATCTGATATTGTTGTTAACAATGACCAACTACATGATTGTTTAATGGGTTTTGCCTTGGAATTATTAAAGTTTAGATGTATCCTTTAAACGATCAAGTGCTAAATCTGAATGTTGAAATTAATAGAGGTATTGTGATTATTCATTTAACTAATATAACATGTTTTGTTGTTGTTGTGCTATAACATGTGTTGATGTACAATGATAATGTTAGGAATATTTGATGGGTTATTGCTGGTGAATTTATCATAAATATAGGGTATAATTATATTGCTGGTGAATTTATCATAAATATAGGATATAATTATATTGGAAGTGCTGCATCAAACGGCTACATAAAGAGGTTTTGCTATCAGCAACCTATAATTGACACTTGTGCTTAGGGGTTAATCATTGAGGTTGCAATAATAATATGGTATAAGGGACAATTAGCAGCTCCTTGTTGCTCATGCTAATTAGTATTATTATTTTGCAACAGCTATACATTTGACTATTAGTCTTGAATCATTTGCACTCTTGTGATTATGAATTCTAATGATTGCAACTTACAGAGTGTTAGGATGAATATAGTACTTATTAGTATACATAGTGTCATACTGAGATCATCATTTAGTAGTAGAAAGTAAAAAAATAGTATAACTTCTTCCTTTACATTTTGAGGAGAAATCATATTTTAGTAACGAAAATTGATTGATTTGTCAAACATTTAAAAGAAGTATATCTCAATTGATAGCTGTAAGAATATCGATATGTAGAGGTCTGTGTTCGAACTCATGTGATTATACATTTAAATAATATAGCATGTTTTTTTAACATCTCTTATTGTGTAGAGCAAATTTGAGTTTGTTCCTCCAATAAATGACTTAACAAGAGAAATGTTAAAATCTGAGCTGAATGAGAAGTGGAGGCAATGGAAGGGTGATCTAAAGTCAATGGCATATAACCCTACTAAAACAGAAGAAGAAGTTGCATCTCTTGTACCAGATGATAGGGTTGACCCAAATCAATACCGTGGTTTGGTTCGTTATTGGTTTTCTGATAAAGGACAAGTAAGTCATATCTATTTTGAGTAATATATTAAAGAGTTTATTATTTAGACTAATATTTTGTATCAATTGCAGAAAATAAGTAAAATTAATAGGCAAAATCGTGCTAAGTTTGAAGATGTTCATTGTATGGGTTCTAAAAGTCTCCCAAAGTTTATTGATGAAAAGGTTTATTTCTATTTGTATTTTCATGACTTTAATTTGAATTAAAAAATAAAATGCATTTAACTTGTTTGTTTGGTTGTAGATAAAAAAGGGCAAATGAGTGTTGCCTGGACGTAAAGAGATTTACATTGATACCCGCACTCGTAAAGACGGATCAATTGTCAATGAAAAGGCTGCAAGATTGATTGTAAGTTTTGATAATAATTAAACGGTACCAATGTATAAAATGTGTATAAATTAAGTTTGACAAAGTGCTGAATTTTATTTTCAATTGCTTTCAATTTTATTTGTATTTGAGGTCGATAGTTGACTAGAAAAAACTTATTTGTCTGATGATTGTATTGGTTTTTTACTTGACCTTTTAGGAGATGTTGTACTTGTTAGCCTATATGGAGTGTTGATGTTTTTGTTAATTGATCTTATTGTATTACAACAAGCTTTGAATGTCAATTTCAATTTGGTATTTTCAATCATTAATAATTTTTATTTTATTTTTTAGGAAGAACTAAAAAAACATAGTAATGAGGTTGGAACTTCTCAATCAACCCAAGAAACACAAGGTTCTATATCTTGGAAGGATGACATATTTTATCAAGTACAAGGACCTGATAAAAACGGACGTGTGCGATGTATGGGTAAGATTCCTCATTCCAAAAAACCGAAGGTTTGTGTATCTGAAAATGAAGAGTTGCGCGAAAGAGTTAAGAATATGGAAAACCTGTTAGCAAATGTCATGACTTTAATTCAAAATCAATTTTCTGGAGAAGATTTGAATGATATAATACAAGCTACAAGACAGGTATATCATAAGTTATTAATCTTACCCAATTAGCTTCATAAGTTCCATACTTTTTCACAAGTAATATTTTTTATTTTTTGTGATAGGTTCCTGATGCTACTAGTGCTCAACACCATTTGAATTCACTTACTCCAAACAACAACAAAAATAATGAAAATGGTAATTAGATAGTATTACTTAATTTTGATTTAAATCATTAATATTTTCTCTGTTTTATTAGTAATATTTTTATATTAAATCGTGTATTTATTCATTTGTTATTTTATTGATTGTAGGTGAAGATTAAAAGCTAATTTGTTGTTGAAGATGGAATCTTGGCAATTTGGTGGACTCAATTTCTTAATATTTTTTGAGATTGTTTTGTATGACATAATATGTCTATTTTAAATATTAGTAAGACAATGCTTTCCACTATTAAGTAAAAATACTCTACGTTGCACTATAGTGAACATTGTTTAACTATTGTTTTATCGTTGTAAGACTTTTATGTTAATTTTTAATATATATGAGGAACACCTTTTATTTTATTTTGACTCCTAAATATATATATATATATATAAATATATATTTAATTGTGTATTTATATTTGGTTAATTTTATAAAATAAAATTTTAAATTATTATATAATTTTTATTGATAACAAAAAATTAAAATTTATAGCAAATTTGTTACTGTTAAAACCTATACCAACAGAAATAAGTTGTCACTTAAATGTATAGCAATAGAACCAAAACCGTAGGTATAACTTTTAAAAATTATGGCTAAACTATATACCTACAGTGAAATGTCCGTAGGTAAAATCAAATATTTACAACAACGGAAAAATTTCTGTCACTATACCTTATAACAACAGCGAAAAATTCGTAGGTATTGGGTAATTATGTACCACGAAAAAAAACCCCGTCGGTATAGGTTTTTTGGGCTATCCCTACGGTTTTTATACTTTTCCCTACAGATTTTGACTGTCACTAAATGTGAATTTTCTTGTAGTGATAGTCGGTGGCTGCTAATTGGAAGGTACAATACTAGTGGCCGAAGCTAAGTTTGCAAAATCAATTATGTTAGTAGAAATATCAACATTAGCATAATGATCAACCTGCAAAGCAGCTTAGATCTCAACACACACAGAGCACAACTGAGTATCTGAGCAAAATTCACAAATATAAGTATCATCAATATCAAACAGTGAAGGAAAATCAGCAGCAAACACATCAAGGTAAGTGTCATCAACCAAATTAGCAAGTAATTCAATTTGAAAAATAGAATGCTCTTCCATGGGGTGTTTCATAGCATCGAAGATGTTAAACTTTACAATGCTATCACCAAATTCCATGGATAGAGTTCTAGTATGTACATCAATTTTTGTTCTAGCAGTTTTCAAGAATGGTTTGCCTAAGATGATAGGCGCCCTGTTGGAATTATTCTCTCCCTCCATGTCCAGAATGTAAAAATCTGCAGGAAATATTAATTCATTTACTCGAACAAGTAAATCCTCCACAAGTCCAGCAGGGCGAACATTGCTTCTGTTCGCCAATTGAATGGTAACACTTGTACTCTGCAAAGGTCCAAGAGCAAGAGAGTTAAAAATAGATGTGGGCATAACATTAATGGAAGCTCCTAAATCTAACATGTCATTTTCAAATTGACTATTGCCTATGGTACATGGAATGGAAAAAGTTCTTGGATCTTTGCATTTTTGGGGTATGAGCTGAATAAGGGCTGAAACATTATGCCCCATGTTTACTATTTCATTACCTTTTAACCTTCTCTTGTGTGTGCACAACTCTTTTAAAAATTTGGCATATCTGGGGATCTATTTAATTGCTTCAAGGAGGGGAATGTTCACTTCCACTTTCCTAAATGTATCCAAGATCTCCATGTCCCTATTTGCCTCATCCATTTTCTTAGTCTTCACTGCCCTTTGAGGAAAAGGAAGTGGTATATTTTGCTCAACAACAACAGTTTTAGGTATCAAAATTTCTTCAGCAACCTTGTTACTTTTCACAACAGTTTCATGTGCCCTTGGTAGTTCAACAGCTTTCCTATACCTCAATGTAATTGCACTGACATTAGGGGCATTTGGATTTACTACTGACTGGGCAGGTAGTTGGTTTGATCCCTGAGTCTGCATCTGATTAATTGAAGTGGCCAGTTGGCCAATCTTTGTCTCCAAATTGTGAATTGCGGAATCTATTCTTTGTTTAAATTGAAGATTTTGGACAACCATTTGCTTGACAAGGTCCTCTAATGAAGGTGTATTGCTTTGCTGTTGATGTGGAATGTTCTGCTGATGCGGACTGTTTTGCTGCCTAGGTTGCTGTTGGTGTTGCGCAGATGAATTCCTCCATCTCATGTTGGGATGGTTTCTCCAACCGGGATTGTACCTTTTAGATGACAAATCATAGTTGGCTTGAGGGGTGAATATGTTTGCTGCATATGCTTGAGGAGCATCTGCAATTGGATCGTCTTGCAAAGTAGGACATGAATCTGTAGGATGTTCTAGAGAAGTGCAAATACTACAGACCACTGCTTGGGCTTTACCTACTGCCAATTTCTTCACTAAAGATGTAAGCTCATCAAGTCTGCTTTCTAGATTCTTATGGAAGGAAGCTTGAATCTCATTCACTCCCCTTGTCAAAACTGTTGAATTGCTTCTAGTTGTAAATTGTTGGGAATTAACGGACATGTTCTCAATCAAAGCTTTTGCCGCTTCTAGGGTCTTATCGACAAGTGCTCCCCCACTAGCAACATCCAAAATACTTCTATCCATAGGTAGCAAGCCTTCATAAAAATACTGGATGAGCAATTGATCAGAAATCTAGTGGTAAGGAAAGCTAGACACCAATTTCTTGAATCTCTCCCAATACTCATGATTGATTCCTTGTCAATCTGTCTAATGCCACATATTTCTTTTCTAATTGAAGCAGCTCTTGAGGCAGGGAAGAATTTGTCTAGAAACAATTTCTTCAAATCATTCCAACTTGTAACGTAACCTAGCTGAAGGTAGTATAACCAATCCTTGGAAGCATCTTGCAGTGAGAATTGGAAGGCTCTCAGCTTGATATGATCTTCTGTGATTCCTTGAGGTTTCATGGTAGAACACACCACATGGAACTCCTTCAAGTGTTTGTGGGGATCCTCACCAGCAAGACCATTAAACTTTTTAAGCAAGTGTATTAAACTAGATTTAAGTTCAAATGGTACAGTAACTTCAGGATATGCAATACACAATGCATTATAAGTAACATCAGGTGCAGCAAGTTGTCTTAAAGTTCTGTTATTCATATCAGCCCTATTGTGTAGCAAAATGTCATTTTCACTATCACTATCACTATCTGACTTTCTATCTGACTCGTTAGCACTAGCAGCAGCACTATTAAGTCTACGACGTAAATGAAAGGTCCTATCTATTTCAGGGTCAAAGGTATGCAAATTTACAGAACTAGCCCTAGTCATGCATCATCATAACAATACAATGCAAAATGACAATTATAAAAATTCCAACAATGTCCCTATTGCTAAAATTGAAATGAAAAATCAAAAACACTATCAAACAAAATCCAAAAAATATAAAAATACCACCAAAAATCTCTAAAAATCAAATAAAGGCAACACAAATTTTTTTGGATTTTTTTGAGAATATCGGAAATTCAAAAAATTAAAAAGGTGGTCCAGATGAAGGAATTTGGGAATTTGAGCGTCAAATCCCATAATAAGACCCTTATAAACTATTCCTTGATTTTTTTCCTGATTTTCTGGCAAAAGTTCGGGCCAAACCGAGACAGTCGCCTGAAAATTGGATTTTTTTGACTAGCAACGTGCCTATGAGCTAGCACAACCAAATCCAACCTGTAGAACAACAAAGCACGAAGGAACAATTGTTAGGATAATTAGTAATACTCTAAAACTGGTTAATATTGTTATCAGAGAGTCCCCAGCAAAAGCGCCGCTGGGACTTAGGTATTCAAAGACACAGAAAAGTTGTAGGCACCCCCTCAACAAAATGGCATTGCTGAAAGGATGAACAGAACAATCTTGGAAAGGTTCAGGTGTATGATCTTGAGTGCAGGATTGCCTAAAACATTCTGGGGAGAAGCTGCAGTAACAACAGTGTATCTGATCAATAGATGTCCTTCATCAGCTATTGGATTTAAGACACCAATTGAGATGTGAAATGGCAAACCAGCTGACTACTCAAACCTGAAGGTATTTGGCTCCTTAGCATTTTTTCACACAAGGCAAGATAAATTGGATCCTAGAGCAATCAAATGTGTTTTCATTGGAAATCCAAAAGGAATAAAAGGTTACAAGTTGTGGAGGATTGACCAAGGTGTACCTAAGTGCATCATATCAAGAGATGTAGTGTTTGATGAAACAAGAATGCCCATGATTGACAAAGAACATTCTCCATTTCAGTTCTGCAGAAGCGAAGAACATTCTCCATTTCAGTGCGGTAGAAACAAAGAACATTGCAGAAACGGAGAACGTTCTCCGTTTGGCAGTGCTTCAAACAGCATTACTAAGAGTGTTCAAATTGAGGTGGAGTCACTTAAAGATCAAGAGATTAATCGTGAAGACATAACTGATACATCTCTTGATGATAATGCTCCAACAGAACCAGATTTGGCCAATTACAACTTGGTAAGGGATAGAGAAAGAAGGGTTATAAAGCCTCCAATTTGATATGCTGAAGCAAATTTAATTTTTTATTCTTTAAGTGTTGCTCAAGATCTTCAAAGAGATAAACCAAGCAACTACAAAGAAGCCATTAACAGTGAAGACAAAGAAGCTTGGATGACAACCATGAATTAAGAGATGCAGTCATAAGAAAAGAATCAAACCTGGACTTTAGTTGACATTCCTAAGAATCAAAGGGTAATTGGATCAAAATGGGTGTTCAAGAGAAAGGAAAGCATTCAAGGACAAGAGAAAATAAGGTTAAAGCAAGATTAGTTGCAAAGGGATTTTCTCAGCTTGAAGGAATATATTTCAATGAAGTATTTGCACATGTTCTAAAACATTGTTCAATCAGAATTATGCTTTCAATTGTAACTCAACAAGACTTGGAATTAGAGCAATTGGATTTCAAAATAGCTTTCCTACATGGTGATCTTGAAGAAAACATTTATATGCAGCAACCTGAAGGATTTGCTAAAGGCAGCAACAAGGTTTGTCTTCTTAAAAAGTCATTGTATGGCCTAAAGCAAAGTCCTAGACAATGGTACAGGAAGTTTGATGATTTCATGATATGAACTGGTTTTCCAAAGATGTAGTTTTGACAGTTGTGTTTGCATTCTGAAAGAGGAAGATCAAGAACGTTCTCCAGCCTATCAGGAAGGTTAAAAACGATCTCCAACTTATATATTACTCTATGTGGATGATATTCTTCTTGCAAGCTCAAGTAAAAATCAGATTAAAAGGCTCAAAGTTGACCTTAGTAATGAGTTTGAGATGAAAGAACTTGGAGAGGCCAAGAGGATCTTATGTATGGATATAAAAAGAAACAGAATGAAGGGGGAACTATTTCTTTCATAAGCTGCTTACTTGAAGGAAGTTGTCCCTAAATATAGAATGCATGAGGCAAGACATGTTACTACTTCTTTGGGAAAAAACTTCAAATTGTCCAAGCAGAACTCGCTTAAGACTGATGAGGAATGACAAAGAATGAGTACTATTCCTTACTCTAGTGGAGTTGGCAGCATAATGTATGGAATGATCTGCAGCAGGCCAGATTTGGCTTATGTTGTGAATGTTGTCAGTAGATTTATGACTGATCTAGGAGCACTGTATTGGTCAGCACTTAATTGGATTATGAGGTACTTAAATGGCTCACTAACAGCAGGTTTATAGTTCAAAAAGACTCATCATGACAAGGAACCAATCAAGGGATATGTGGACTCAGATTATGTTGGAAACATGGATACTAGAAAAATCAATTTTTGGTTATGTCTTCATCTATATGGGACTGCTGTAAGTTGGAGAGCAATTACACAGTCAATGGTAGCTCTTTCTACAACTCAGGCTGAATTCATTGCTCTTACTGAAGGTGTTAAAGAAGAAATATGGATGAAAGGAATGATTGGTGAACTAGGAATAAATCAGAATTGTGTTTCAATTTATTGTGACAGTCAAAGTTCTATACACTTATCCAAAGTAGATTTTAGTGGAGAAGATTACAACTGAGGACAACCCTGTTGATGCCTTCACCAAATCACTTTCACAAACTAAGTTCAAGCATTGCTTGGACATAGTTGGCTTCAACAAAAAGTAAAGTTGAGGCAATGGCAACAAGGACAATGATTGAATTATTCTGATATTGAGTCAAGGTGGAGAATTGTGGAAATATGCCTCAAATCAGTAACAATTTGGAGTTAGTTATAACTGAATGTAGTTATGACAATGTTAATTATAGTTAGTTAAAAAAATTGTCTTTAAATACTATAACTGTAAATGCATGGTGTGTAGTTGTAAGCTATGTTTTGGTTGCAAGTAGTGATTGCTAAGAGAGAGAGAGAGAGAGAGAGAGGGATATGCAATTCATGGTTCATAGGAAATCAGAAAGAAGATTAAGGGAAAAAAGAGAGATTGTGAAAAAGGAAAGACTGGTGTAGACTAGGTGAGAAATCTTTAAGTAACTTGATCTTGTAAATTCAAAATTGAATAGTGAATTGTCTTCTTGCTTGCTCGTGACGTAGGTGAGTGTTGTTCTTCTCTTATCTTTCTTTAGTTTTCATTGATTGAAAAACTGAGTTTTTAAAACTTGCAGAAAGGATAACGTTAAACATTCTCCATTTTCGGCGTTTTCAGCAATATTCTCCCTTTTCTGTGTTTTCAGTTCTGTTCAAGAACGTTCTCCGTTTTCTATCAAAACATTCTCCATTTTAATTTCTGGTTTTGCAATTGTTAGTTTTCTGTTTTGTTGGTTAACTTTTGTTGCAAATCCAAATATTGTTTTAACAACATCAATTTTTAGCATAACATACAGCAATCTTCTCATTCCCATGTTTAGTCTTCATTTTAACAATCTTTTTCGATTAAAACTCCTTCCAAATTTCATTGGGAGGTTGAGTTACCATTGTTAAGACAAACTCTCAATTTAATGTTTTGATGAAAATAAACAAAGATTAATTAAGAATGTTAATTATGATTTTAAATATTATGTTAATTTAATTTGTGCTCTTGAGTGTTTTTATTAAAGATAGGAACCAAGCAAAACAAAGAAATCAGATGAAAAACTAAACAGAACATTCTTGATCATAAGCTGTACAAAACAGATAATGTTCTGCAGAATCAAGATTGACTGTCGCAGCCACTTCACCAATCTTTCTCCATCATGTTAACAATGATTCTGCCTTAATTCTTTATACCAATGTCATCAGTACATGGCAAGGAACAAATAGGAATCATTATTACTTAAAACGGTTCTCGAATCACTAAGTTAAATCATCATGAATCAAAGCATGTCAAAAACAAAATGTAACTTTCTCCAGTCTTGAACTCTCAAGAAAGTTGAAACAAAACTGAACTTCAAGATTGATTATAAGTCCTCAGATTGTCCAGAAGACGATCAGACAAAATTGATCATCAATCTCCACTTTTAATCATCATTCTCCGTTTCTGAAACGAACAATCTCTGTTTTCTGCAGAAACAGACTTCTCAGTTTTGTAGAAATTGTTCACTCCTTTCCAAACAGTTTTGGATCAAATCAAGTGTCCAGATCAAAGCCCAATTATCATCAAGTACTTTCGAAGCTTAATGGGTCAATAATAGCGCAGGAAATCTGTTTGAAATTGAGCAAAACAGCCCACACAAGCAACGCCCAAAACTGTCACATGAATGGTTTATTTTTCAACAGATATGTTGCTTCAGTCAGAAGAAAACAGAGCACTACCAACAGCTCTTTCTGACAAGAATTAAATTCTCAAATCATCTATAAAAGGAAGGCAAATTTCCAAGCATCATTCATATCTTCAAGTGTCAAGTATTCTCATTAAATCATATTCACTTGCATTCTTGAAGCTATCTCATTCACAAAAGAAATCAGGCTGAAACCATTACATACTTCCAGCTTATCTTACTGAGTTCTTTTTATTTTGAATCTATTCTCAAACAAGAGTTGAGCATAATCAGATTCAACCAAACCTTTTAAATCATTATTGTATAAACTCATAACTATAAGGATTGTTTATAGTTTAAGTGAAATTAAAAGAGTTACTGTAAATTCCTAGCAGATTCGTTAGGAGACTTGATTGAATCCTTTCTGGGTGGAAAGGAAGTGTCGTTACAGATCAAGGTTGATCTTTAACTGTGTAACCAAAAGATTGTTATCCGTTCTTTGAACACTTAGTGAAAATCTCACAGTTGTGAGGACTGGACGTAGCCCGAGTTTGGGTGAACCAGGATATATCTTTGTGTGGTATCTCTTCCTTATCTCTATTTACATTCAGTTATTTTTATTATCAAGTTAAATAGAGAAACTAAAAAACTGTGATTTTAACTAATCAAGAAGGTTCTCTGTTTTCTGTTTCAGAACCAAGAACGTTCTTCGTTTCTGTTTTCATAATCAAGATCATTCTTGAGTTGTTTTTCTTAAGTTTTTAACAGGAAATTTTAAATAGGCAAGATTACAATTCAAACCCCCTTCCTTGTAACTTGACATTGCTACTTCAATTGGCATCAGAGCAAGGTCTCTAAATGAAACACTTTAACCAAGTGCTAGAGAAAAAGATCTAGAAGAAACAAATGTCAAAAGCAAAATACATTGTTGAAGGAGGATCTTCAAACAGGCCACCATATTTTGATGGAACTTATTACTACTTTTGGA
Source organism: Cicer chorassanicum (assembly GCA_037974735.1). Lineage (NCBI taxonomy): Eukaryota > Viridiplantae > Streptophyta > Magnoliopsida > Fabales > Fabaceae > Cicer > Cicer chorassanicum. The sequence continues at coordinate 50,695,258 of JBBPBP010000004.1, forward strand.
AAAACAAGATGCAACTGTTTCTAAAGTCTCAAGACACAGGAATGTGGCGCATCATTACAGATGGAGATTTCATTCCAAGAGTTGATCAAAATGATTCAAACTCTGTCAAGAAGGAAGAAATCGACTGGACATCCGAAGACAAAACCAAGGTAATCCTAAATTCTAAAGCTCAATTATTCTTATCGTGTGCTTTGAGCAGAAAAGAAAGCGAAATAATTGATGAATGCACAAGTGCTAAAGAAATCTGGGATACACTGCAAATTCATCATTAAGGAACAAACCATGTCAAAGAAACATGAATAGATATCGGCATAAGAAAATTTAAGTTGTTCGAAATGAATGAAGGAGAAACCATTGATGAAATGTATTAAAGGTTCACAACTATAGTGAATGAAATGCGATCTTTTGGAAAGGCATACTCAGTACAAGAAAGAGTAAGAAAGATCATGAGATGTCTTCCAGTCATATGGAGACCAATGGTAACAGCTATTAGCCAAGCCAAAAATCTTGAAGTACTGGCATTAGAAGAATTAATTGGAACCTTAAAAGCACATGAGGTATTACTGCAAGAAGATAAACTTGTCAAGAAAGGAAAAGCAATAGCCTTAAAAGCATCTCAAGAAAGCATACCAGTCCAAATAGAAGAAGAACCAGAAGAAGCTGGACAAAAAGCTGCTGATGAAGAAATTGCTCTTCTCACTAGAAGAATTCAGAGAATGGTGAGAATGAGATACCAAATCAAGAAAGGATTCCCAAACAAAAGAGAAAATCCCAAAACAGAAATAGACAAAAGCCAAATCATATGTTTTGGATGTAATAATTTGGGACATTACAAATCCGAGTGTCCTCTGAACAAAAGAACACCAAACAGATTTCCTTTCAAAAAGAAATCAATGATGGCCACATGGGATAACTCAGATGAATCTGATGAAGAAGAAGATGAAGAAGCCAAAATATGCTTAATGGAAAACACTAAAGAAAATGAGGTAACAAATTCTGAACCCTGTATTTTGTGTGAACAAATGGAGAAAGAACTTGACAACTTACTAAATGATTCAAACTTACTCATTCAAAAGTGTAGTTCTTTGAAAGAAAAATTTTATAAAGAAAAAGAAGAAAAAGAAAAAACACAGGCTCTGAATGATAAGCTGAAAGAAATCATTAAAAATATGAAAGAATGTCATACCAAAAACTTTCACAATAAAAAGCAAGAAAGTGAAGAACATTCTACATTTCAAAAGAAGAACGTTCTCCTTAAGCTGAAGCTGAACTTTTTATAAATGACTTGTCAAACTTCATTAAAGCTACTGAAACTTTTCAAAATATCATGGGATCTAAAGTAGGAATATTTAATAAAGCAAGTCTCAGTTTCAATCAAACTCAGAAAACCAAAATGTATGAAAACTTTTTTTATTATGAAAAGAAGAGAAAGTAAATGCAAGATCAAATGTTCATACTGTAGCAAAATTGGACATCTTGAATTTGCATGTTATTTTAATAAAAGAGATGAGAAAATCAAGAACAAACAGAGAGAAGAATGATCTGGAACAAAAACAGATTTTCTATAGAAAAAGGGAGAACGTTCTCCAGGTAAAACCGAAAAAGGAGAAAGTTCTGAAAACCTGTCAAAACCAGTTAAAAAAACATTTTCAAAATCAAGTGATCAAATGTTCCTCATGTTCTAAGATTGGACACTCTGAATCAACATGTCATATTAACATAAAATCAATATGTTGAAGGTCTGAAACATAATCTCTTAAGCATAAGTCAATTGTGTGACAATGGCTGTGAAGTTATTTTCAAACCCAACTTATGTGAAATCATAAAAACAAAATCTGGAGAAATATTGTTTTCTGGTTCCAGAAAGAAAAATCTGTAAGATTTGTATCTTGAAGAACTGTCTGATGAGTCCTGCTTCATGTCCATCGATAAAGATAAATGGATTTGGCATAAATGGGTAGCGCATGTCAGCATGAAAACCATTTTAAAAATTTCGAAATTAGAACTTGATAGAGGTTTACCAAAACTGAATTTTGAAAAAGATAAAGTATGTGAAGCATGTGTTAAGGGAAAACAAGTAAAAAGCAGTTTTCACTCAAAAGAATTCATTTCCACAAACAGAATTCTTGAATTGCTTCACATAGATTTGTTTGGTCCTGTTAAAACAACAAGTTTAGGAGGAAAGAAATATGGTTTTGTTATTGTTGATGATTTCTCACGATACACTTGGGTACTATTTTTAAAACAAAAAGATGATGTTTTTGAAGCTTTTAAAATCTTTTGTAAAAAGGTACAAAATGAAAAAGAATCCAGCATCATTTCTATATGAAGTGATCATGGAGGAGAATTCATAAATGCCCCTTTCAAAAACTTTCTTGAAGAACTTGGCATTTCTCACAACTTGTCCTGTGCAAGGACTCCTCAACAAAATGGAGTTGTTGAAAGAAAAAATAGAACCTTACAAGAAATGGAAAGAACAATCTTGGAAGAGTCTAATGTTTAAAAGTATTTTTGGGCTGAAGCTGTCAATACATCATGCTATATTTTAAATCGTGTATCCATAAGAAAAATCATAAGCAAAACTCCATATGAAATCTAGAAAAACAGAAAACCAAACATTTCATATTTTCACATTTTTGGGTGTTACTGTTATATTCTAAACAACAAAGATGTTCTTGGAAAATTTGACACAAAATCAGACAAAGCTATCTTTTTGGGTTATTCAATCGATTCTAAAGGTTATAGGGTTTTTAATCTAAGAACTAAAGTTGTAGAAATCAGCATGCATATTCTTTTTGATGAGTTTGATGACTTAGGAATAGAAAAGACAAATGAGGATGAAGAGCTGCCAGATATACAACAAAAATCTGATATGCAGGAAACGGAGATTGATAAACAATCTCCCTATCATTCTCCTCCTAAAAGCTGGAGAACGATTGGAGATCATCCTCAAACTCAAATCATTAGGGATACAGCTGATGGAATTAGAACCAGAAAGTCATTCAAGAATGATGAAAACAACATGGCAATGATTTCTCAAGTTGAACCAAAATCAATTAAAGAAGCCATAGTTGATCAATCTTGGATTGAAGCCATGAAGGAACAACTGTTGTAGTTCGATAAAAATGAAGTCTAGACCTTGGTACCAAATCCTCAAGATCAAACAATCATTGGTACACGTTGGGTTTTCAAAAACAAATTAGATGAAGAAGGTAAGGTAGTAAGAAACAAAGCAAGATTGGTTGCTCAAGGTTATAACCAACAAGAAGGTATAGACTACGATGAAACTTTTTCTCATGTTGCAAGGTTAGAAGCTATTCGTATACTTCTTGCATATGCATCTCATAAACTTGTTAAATTATTTCAAATTAATGTTAAAAGTGCATTCTTAAATGGCTTTTTAAATGAACAAGTTTATGTAAAACAACCTCCCGATTTTGAAGATCAATCAAAACCAAATCATGTTTTCAAACTTATAAAAGCTCTCTACGGCTTAAAACAAGCACCAAGAGCTTGGTATGATAGGTTAAGTTCCTTCTTAATCAAAAATGGATTTTTTAGAGGAAAAATCGATACTACACTATTTAAGAAAATTGATAAAAATGATTTACTCATTGTACAAGTGTATGTCGACGATATTATCTTTGCATCAACTAATGAAAAGTTGTGTGATGGCTTTTAAAAACTCATGCAAAGTGAATTTGAAATGAGCATGATGGGAGAGTTAAGATATTTTCTTGGATTACGAATTAAACAACATGAAAATGGTATTTTTATTTGTCAAGAAAAATACATTAAAGATTTGTTAACCAAATACAAAATGAATGAAGCCAAAATCGTGTCTACTCCTATGCATCCATCCTCTTCATTAGACAAAGATGAACATGGAAAATCCGTTTCTAAAAAAAAATATACAGGAATGATTGGTTCCTTGCTGTACTTAACTGCTAGCAGGCCAGATATTGTATTCGCAGTAGGATTATGTGCTAGATTTCAATCTGCGCCAAAAGAATCCCATTTAACTGCTGTAAAACGAACTTTTAGATATCTTTTTGGAACTACTGATCTTGGCCTTTGGTATAGAAAAGGTTCTCATTTTGATCTTGTAGCATATTGCGACGCCGATTATGCTGGAGATAAAACTGAAAGAAAATGCACCAGTGGAGCATGTCAGTTTCTGGGTGATGCTTTGATAAGCTGGTCTTGCAGGAAACAAAATACTATAGCCTTATCAACCACCGAAGCTGAATATATATCAGCCACAAACTGCTGCTCACAAGTTCTTTGCATAAAAAATCAACTTGAAGACTTCTCTGTAAGTTACTCAAGTGTTCCAATTTACTGTGATAATACTAGTGCAATTAATTTATCAAAAAATCCCATTCAGCATTCTCGTTCAAAACATATTGAAATAAAACATCATTTTATTCGCGATCATGTTAATAAAAAGATATTCAATTAATCTTTGTTGATACTCAAAATCAGCTTGCTGATATTTTTACAAAGCCTTTGGTTGAGGAAAGTTTCAATTCAATCAATGAAAAACTAAAAATCATGAAAATTCATGTTAAAACTGCTTTTGCAAAAAACAGAGAACGTTTATCAATCTCCGTTTTTCAGACATCTTTCTCCGTTTTTCAAATCTTCTTCCCAGCCGTCATCTTCCTCATGCGCAGGAAAGGCATGTCCTAGCATTAAATGCGCATGTCTCAAGGTTTTCAAAGGTCACTAACAAGCCGTCAGTTCGGTTCCTACTCCCAACACTTGTCACTTCCCTAGGTTCAAAATCATCATTGTTCTCTCTCTTGAAAAACTGCAAAAACGTGTTGCAGTTAACACAACTATTCAGTTTCAGAAATAGCTTTCATCTTCCTCAACTTTCGTCTCCTTCAACCTTCATCTTCCAAAACCTTCAGTTTCCGACAAAAATGGCTCGAACAAAACAATCTGCTTGCAAAAACGCTTGCACAGATACACCATCACCATCATCTTCATCCTCCCCATCTCTCAGTCGTTCACCATCTCCACCACCCAGACCAACTCCTCCAAGACATTCATCTGATACTTCTTTTTCAGACTACCTCTCGTCCTTCCCTGAAACCAACCCTAACTCATCCATTCATGAACCACTGTCTACTGTTATTCCCCTTTTCCATTCTTGCCCTCCTCTTAACATTGCCCAAGTCCCCCCACACTTGCGCAAATCCTACAATAATCTTTCACCGCCAAAGAAATTTGTCAATCCTCCAGCACCACAAAGACGCTCAATGAGATTCTTGGCAGGAATTGGAACTTCAAGAACCCCAGTCACTAAACCTGCTTATTTTATCATGTCAGACACTGAGTCAGATGAATCATTTGACACTCCTCCTCAATCCGCCTCAACAAAACCTGTCACTCCTCCCAAATCTTCGTCTGAAGCTCCTCAATCAAAACCCACAATACCTGTTACTCCATCAAAATCTTCTTTTTCATCTAAAGCCTCTCAATCAACTCCTCCAAACCAAAAACAAAGACTGATGATTGAATTTTTTTCATCTCCACCCACCCACCCCACCATTCGTCCCCTAAAAACAAAAACCACCATGTCAATCTCTAAATACCTATCAAGAAAAAATTTAAACATTCGCTAGAGATTCAAAACCACTACGCCTAAACAAAAATTCAGCCACACTCCTTCTTCTTCTCCAGAACTTTCTTATCACATGAACCTTCTCCCACCCAAAACCAAGAACGTTCCCCTATTAGCGAACGTTCTATCGTCCCTTCCACCTCTAATACTAAAAAAAACCTTCACCTACTCCAGAAAGTTCTCCCATTCAAGAATGTTCTCCTGTCCATCAGAAATTTCCCTCTCCCGCTCAAGAACGTTCACCTGCTAACGAACGTTCTCCGTCTCATACCCCCTCTCCTTCACAATCCACAAAACGCCCCATTTCACCTCAAAATCCTTCCTCTCCCTCCTCTGATCATTCATCCGACTCTGATTCCCGTGCACAACCTTCTCCACCTTCCAAGAAAGCCAAAATTCAGTCCACTCCTTTAATTCCATCCACTGCCACCAAACTGTTTAAAGACAAATGGGCTCAAAGACCCATTGGTATTGGACGAGTCTTTGTCTTTGACAAACTCGTAGTAGATTGCAATGCTATCTAGCACTTCACTGATACTCTAGGATGGACTGTTTTTCTAAAACACATTTGAGCATTACTATCCAGATGTTGTCAAGGCCTTCTACTGTCAGGCTCAAACATTCTCTGAAAAATCACTTCTGATTTATCACATTAAGGGAATTGAGATCAAACTGACTCCTGACATCCTTCCATCAATCTTGGATCTCCCTACTGAAGGTCCTACTGTTTTTGGAAAATCCTAATATGCAGCCCTCAAACTTAAAGCGACTGACGTTCTTTCTGAGTTGTTTCAAAAGAACTCTACTAGGTACCTCTCACATATCTTCGACCCCTTCCAAAAAATTTCAACAACATGAGCCAGCATACTCTTCTTCCTCACTGTGGAAGCCATGAGTATGTCTCTGAAAATGTTGCGTTGATCATCTATCATCTCCTCAACTGTCAGCGCCTAAATCTCCCTCATCTAATCCTTCATCACATGATTGCTACTGCAACCAAAGACTACAAGAAGAATATTGTTCCTTACGGTATGATTCTAACAAAAGTCATTAAACATTTCAACATCCCTCTTTCCACTAAAAAAATCCTTACTCAAAATATCCAAAATCTACACAAAAAACATGGCTCATATGAAGATAACTGTCACAATCACCTCTTCTTTTCCATCCCCTCTAAAAAGAAAACGCTCTGCAAGAAGAAGAGTTGTTGTTCCAGACCCAACATCACCTTCCCCATCTCCAAACAGCGCTGCTGAAAATGCTCAAGAACGTTCTCCTGCAAACCAAGAACGTTCTCTTGAACATCCTCAAGAACATTCCTCTGAAAACCAAGAACGCTCTCCCAATCTTCCTCCAGTAGATCCTATGTAAGACCCTTAGTTTTAAATTCTAATTTATGCAATTTAAGTATATTTTTGTGTTGAATTATGAGGCTTTTTAGCCAATTTTAATGGTATTTTGTGTGTTAAATGCCAATGATATTTTTATGAGACCCGTTTAAAATTATTTGGCGAGAAATAATTTAATTATGTTGCGAAAAATTTATTACTGGACTATTTTGTTAAAAATATCTATAGTTGCTAAAAAATTTCTGTCAATTGCGTTGCAATGATAATAGATTTTTTTATCAAAATAGTTTGAGATGTGAGTGAAGCGATATGTGTATAAATATTTAGATATTTGTTGGTTTGGTTTAATTGTAATATATATATATATATATATATATATATATATATATATATATATATATATATATATATATATATATAGGGACGTGTGAAGGCAAACAGAAGAAACAAAGTGAGAGAAAAGCAGTAACACGTGAAAGGAATGCCATGCCTTGCGCTTCAGTTTCTTTCTTCTTCTTCATTTCTCAAGTTTTCAAAAAAATAAACAAAATCTACAAACACAAATCCTTATTTATTTACTAGATCTAAGCTTCATGTCGCGAAGTGACAGAAGAGAAAGTTGCTCACCTCCACGCTGCGGTGCTAGTGAGCTAGTTTTCGAAGTGACGTGTGAACAAAATATTTTACCGGAATTTATCGCGGTACCGTAGTCGGTTGATTAAGCTATCGTTAAGGTAAGGGCTCCTTCCAAATTTTTAGCTTGCATATAAGATTTTATATGTGTATTTATGGAGTTGGAATTTGGTGAAATTGATGTGTGATTTTGTAGAAATTGAATTTAATTGATTTATGTGTGTTTTGAGGAATTTAAATTTAAGGTGTTTATGGGTAAAAATTTGGAGATTTAAATTTGTGATTTATGGTTAAAAATTTAGAGATCTAAATTGGTGATTTATGGTTGAAAATTTTGGAGATTAAATTTGGTGGTTTATGTTTGAAAATGTGGAGGTTTGAATTAATGTTGAATATTTGGTTGTAAAAGTTTGGTGTGTGAAAAAGATATAATTTTGGGAATTTTGTTGTGGCTGGATAAATTTTAGTTGTGAACAAATTGTTACAAATATTTATGTTTATGTAGTTAGCTCCTTGACTCTCGAAAAGGAATCGAGGATGTTGGCACCGAGTTAGCGGTGGGGCGAACTCTGAGATATTAATGTTGTTGTGGTGATTCATGTTTGGTGTCATTGATGTGTTCATAATTAATATTATGAATTTTTAAGATGTGATTTATGAGTGGATTATGGTTGAAAATTTTGGAGATTAAATTTGGTAATTTATGGTTGAAAATTTTGGAGATTAAATTTGGTGATTTATGGTTGAAAATTTTGGAGATTAAATTTGGTAGTTTATGTTTGAAAATGTGGAGTTGTGAATACGAGTGATTCTTGATTAAATTTGGTGTGAAATTTTGGAATTTGAAATGATTTAATTTGTTGTGTTTGAGATGTGGATGTATGGTGAATGTGCGATTGATGTATCCATAATTGATGGCGTATGCGTTATGAATTTTATGGATGAATATATGTTTGAGTATGCTTTGTGAAAAGAATGAAAAATCATTAGTGTTAAATGAGTATTAAAAAAGGGGAATCTTTTAATAGCTGCATTTACTTAATGGTTGTGGTGAAAAGAGTCAGAGTATGCTCATGCATTTCATAGTACATGGTGACCGCGATGAGCCATAGTGATAGTGGTAACCGTGATGGGCCACAAGATGATGCCATGTGAATAGTTGGTTCATCTTATCCTTGCGGGGATTTTCGCGTCGTGCTAATCTGTGAGAGATTGCACTCTTGAAAGTCGCGTTGATCTGTGAGTGAATGCACGCATAGAAAATCGTGTTGGTTTATGAGAGGCTGTACGATAGTAAATTGTGTTGATCCGTGAGAGATTGCACCTTGATAATTAGTACTGGTCTGTGAGAGGCTCTACAATTATGATTTACGCCTTTCGAGGAGGATTTTGGTTTGGAATTCCGGAATCATGTGCATTGGCATATACGCATTGCATAAGGGTGCTTGGCACGCGAGTCATGTTTGATATAGAGTGATGGTTGTATATACATACTCGGTTGTTGTTTGTAATTGTGTCGTAATTGATGAGTGTGATTAATTGATTTTTTGTGGTAAGTGTTGAATGATTGTGAAATGTTTTCAAAACTGAAATCTGCAAATTTTAGCAGTTGTATTCGGCTACAAGCAGTGTGTACTCGAATACAAATATTCAATTTTGCTACTGACTTGTGAAATAGCACTGTATTCGAATACAAGGATGCTGTATTCGAATACGACAGTGCAGTTATTTTAAAACTTCATTTTTTTCAACTTTGATTATGCATGTTTGGCATATGAAAACCCTTTCTAGATGTATGCTAAGTTGAAAGGTAATTTCGTGCATTTAAAATTTAAATGCTATGTGATATTTGTTAATTTCGGTTGGTGACCTTTACAATTATTGTGGAAACCTGGGCTTTGCCCTCAGATGAGAATCAGAATCGTCCTACTAGTTAGTACTCTAGAGATGGGAACAGAGTTAGACTTACCTGACCACTGTTGTGTCAGAAGGATTTCTGAGGGGCGCGTGGAGATCACTTGGGTTATAGTTTTTTTTGTAGCATGATCAGATTAGATGGCTGTATAGGGGTTAGATGTCGATCTGTTGTGGTTGTATTTTTTTCATTCTGGAAGACTGTACCTATACCATATATTGTCAGCTTGACTTTTATTTTGATGGGTCCTTGTACCACTTTTTGATGTGACGTGGGGAAGTTAAAATTCTTGGGGCAGTGCTTTTGTACAGATGTCTGCCGAGAATACCACAGGGGTACGAGCTACGTTGGATGGGTCTCATAGCCCCGGTGTATTTTTCTGTTTAAAATATTTTGGATTTTCATTTTAAAACCGTTTCCGATGTTTGTAATTAGTGTTGACTTTTGTCGTTGTGATACGACTTAAATATTTTATCCAAAGGTATTTATCTCTTTATTATGAATTTGAATTTGTTTTAAAAAAAAAATCGGGCCGTTACAATTGTGATATCAAAGCTTTGGTTATAGATTGTAGGTTAACCTGTAGGTTGGGGGTTGTCATCTGATCATGCGTCGAGGTTATTTGTCCGAGTGTCGGGTTCGGTGTAGTGTTGAGTTGTTGAGGTCGAAATGTGTCTTTTGGAATTCTTCTAAAGGGTGTTAAAATTTCTTATTGATGTTGGTTTATAGGAAACAATGCCTCCAAGAAGGAACGACGCGACAAGAGCCAACGTCAACAGGGATGATCAAATGGCTGAAGCAATGAATAACATGGTAGCTTCTGTTGCTGCACAGACAGCTGCAAAGACTCTGCGGGATCTGGAGAAGAGGGAAAGAGAGATCAGTGCTGCTGAGTCAAGGGGATTAGAGGACTTTCGTCGTTACAATCCTCCCAAGTTTAGAGGTGATGAGAATTCAGAGAAAGCGGATCAGTGGATCCAATAAGTGGAAAAGATCTTTGAGATGATTAACTGTCAAGCGGGAGTGAAGGTCAATTATGCCACTTATCTGCTGCTAGGGGATGCTGAGTATTGGTGGAGGAGTACAAGGTTGTTGATGGGACCAGCTCATGAGGAGGTGAACTGGGAGTCGTTCAAAAGAAACTTTTTAGACAAATACTTCCCGATGAGTACCAGGACTAAGCTGGATGATGATTTTCTAAAACTTCGTCAGGGTAATACGACCGTGGGAGAATATGCCGCTAAGTTTGAATCGTTATCGAGGCATTTCCGGTTTTTCCGTGAAGAGGTTGATGAACCATTCATGTGTCATCGTTTCCAAGCCGGATTGAAGTATGAGATTCAGGGTTCTGTCTTACCCTTGGGAATTCAACGTTTCCAAGTCCTTGTGGAAAAATGTAGAGAAGTGGAAGATATGAAGAATAAGAGAGCTAGCCGAGGAGGGAACTTTAGTTCAGGGGGGCCTAGTCGGGTGAGTTATCAGGGCAACAAAGGGAAACAAGTTGCTAAGCCTTATAATCGACCGCAGAACAACAACAGGGGTCAGAATCACTCGGGGAACCAGAACCTTGGAAGACAAGTGGGGCAAGTGACTCGATGTTTCCGATGTGGGGAAGAGGGGCATTATGCTAATGCCTGTACTTCTAAGACTCTTACTTGCTACAATTTCCAGAAACTAGGGCACATTGCAAGGGATTGCAGAGCTCCGAAGGGTGGAACCAGTTGTGAATGCAACTAGGGCTACTCGTCCTACTGCTAGGGGACGCGTTTATTGCGTGAGTGCTGAAGCTGGAAATCCATCTAGCAATCTGATTCAACGTGACTGTGAGATTGCAGGTAACACTCTAAATGCACTTTTTGATTCGGGGGCAACCCATTCCTTCATTGCTATGGATTGTGTGAATCGTTTGAAGTTATCTGTTTCGTCTCTACCTTTTGATTTGGTTGTTTCCACACCTGCTAAGACGTTGACAGTAAATACTGCATGTTTACAGTGTCAAGTGACTATTCAGAATAGGGATTTCTTGATTAATTTGATTTGTTTACCTCTACAATCTCTCGAGGTCATTCTCGGTATGGATTGGATGTCCTATCATTATGTCATCTTGGATTGTGCTCGCAAACTGGTTCTTTTTCCAGAACCAAAAGTTGTTAAGTATCTAGTTGCTAACAAACTCGGAGTGTCACTAAGAGAAGGAACTCATGAGTTTTTGTCTTTGGCTAACGTGGGGGCAAAGATAAATGTGAAAATAGAAGACGTGGTGCTTGTTCAGGAGTACCCGGACGTATTTCCAACAGAAATTCTAGGATTACCACCGGTAAGAGAAGTGGAGTTTTTCATTGATTTGCATCTAGGAATCGGACCAATTTCGATTGCACCATATCGAATGTCGCCATTGGAATTAAATGAGCTCAAAAGCCAAATTGAAGATTTTTTGGAGAAGAAATTTATTAGACCAAGTGTATCACCATGGGGAGCTCCAATATTGCTAGTTAAGAAGAAGGATGGAAACTCACATTTATGTGTGGATTATCGGCAACTTAATAAGGCGACTATTAAGAATCGTTATCCTTTGTCGCGTATTGATGATTTGATGGATCAGTTGAGAGGAGTCGCAGTGTTTTCAAATATTGACTTGAAGTCGGGTTACCATCAGATCTGAGTAAGAGAAGGAGATATTCATAAAATTGCTTTTAGAACTCGTTATGGGCATTATGAATATCTGGTTATGCCATTTGGAGTTACCAATGCACCAGCAATTTTTATGGATTACATGAACAGAATCTTTAGTCCATTTCTGGATAAATTTGTTGTGGTGTTCACTGATGATATTTTGATTTATTCACGGACTGAAGAAGAACATGAAGAGCATTTGTGCCAAGTTCTTGAAATCTTGCGCGAGAAGCGATTGTATGCCAATTTGTTGAAGTGTGAGTTTTGGCTGGAGGAAGTGAATTTCTTAGGTCATGTGATAACTAAGGAAGGAATCGTTGTGGATCCGGCAACGATTGAGTCAGTTCTTGGTTGGAAACAGCCTCAGACCGTCACTGACATATGAAGTTTTGTAGGGCTGGTAGGTTACTACATGAGGTTTATTGAAGGTTTTGCGAAGGTTGTAGCTCCATTGACGCAACTTACTAGAAAAGATCAACCGTTTGCATGGACGGAGAAGTGTGAGGAGAATTTTCAATTACTAAAGAAGAAGTTGACAACCTCACAAGTTTTGATCTTACCGCAACCAGAAGAACCGTATGAAGTTTATTGTGATGCGTCTCACCAAGCTTTGGGATGTGTTCTGATGCAACACAAGAAAGTTGTGGCTTAAGCCTCAAGGCAATTGAAGATTCATGAAAGGAACTATCCTACTCATGATTTAGAGCTCGCTGCTGTAGTTTTTGCATTGAAGATCTGGAGGCACTACTTATATGGATGCACGTTCACAGTGTTCAGTGACCATAAAAGTTTGAAATATTTGTTTGATCAGAAGGAATTGAACATGCGTCAGAGGAGATGGATGGAGACTCTCAAGGATTTTGATTTCACATTGCAGTACCACACTGGGAAGGCCAATGTAGTGGCTGATGCGTTGAGTAGAAGAAGTGTATCAGTGTCTTCAATAGTGATGGCTAGACAACAAGAGTTGTGGGAAGCATTCAGAGACTTACACTTGAATGTAGAGTTTGCACCGGGAATTTTGAGATTCGGAATGATTAAGATTTCAAGTGGACTACTTGAAGACATTGCGAATTTTCAAAATGACACTTTAATTCAAGAGAAGAGGAACCTAATAGTGCAAGGGAAAACGACTAAGTTCAAGATTGGGCCAGATAATATTTTGAGATGTAGAGGCATGTCGCAGAGTATGTATCAACTTGTCTAACTTGCCAGAAAGCGACGGTGGAACATCAGCGGCCTGTTGGAATGTTGCAACCTTTAGATATACCTGAGTGGAAGTGGGACAGCATTTCCATGGATTTTATAACTGGATTGCCGAAAACAAGGAGGAAGAATGATTCTATATGGGTTATAGTGGATCGATTGACTAAATCCGCACACTTTTTACCAGTGAAGACCACATATAAGGTAGATAAGCTAACTGAGATCTACATTGTTGAGATTGTGAGATTACACGGAGTACCGCTGAGTATTGTATCAGATCGTGATCTGAAATTCACGTCACACTTTTGGGGAGCATTGCATGATGCATTGGGAACGAAACTAAGGTTGAGTTCAGCTTACCATCCGCAAACTGACGGACAGACTGAGAGAACAAATCAGTCCTTGGAAGATCTTTTGAGAGCTTGTGTACTAGATGATAGAGGAAGTTGGGATGATGTACTACCGTTGGTTGAGTTTACTACAACAATAGTTTTCACGCAAGTATTGGAATGGCACCATATGAGGCTTTATATGGGCGCAAGTGTCAGACGCCTTTGTGTTGGTATAAGGACGGTGAAAGTATGATTGTAGGACCTGAGATGGTGCAACAGACTACAGATAAGGTAAAGAAGATAAAAGAGAAAATGAAGATTTCACAAGATCGTTAGAAGAGTTATGCGGACAAGCGTCGCAGACTTCTAGAATTCGAGCAGGGTGACCATGTGTTTCTGAGAGTCACGCCTACGATTGGAGTTGGTAGAGCCTTGAAATCGAAGAAATTGACTCCTAAATTTATTGGACCATATCAGATCTCTGCACGAATTGGACCGGTAGCTTATCGGATTGCTTTACCTCCGATACTGTCCAATATTCACGACGTGATTCATGTGTCGCAATTAAGGAAATACATTACAGATCTGTCGCATGTGATTGAACCGGACACAATACAATTAAAGGATAATTTGTCATTCGAAGTACTACCAGTGAGAATTGATGACAAAAAGATTAAGCGATTAAGGAACAAGGATGTTTCGTTGGTCAAAGTGATCTGGAACCCAACTACCGGAGATGCGACTTGGGAATTGGAGAGCAAGATGAGGGAACAACACCCAAAGTTGTTTATCGACACGTAGTTTCGAGGACGAAACTAATTTTAGGGGGTAGAATGTAAGACCCTTAGTTTTAAATTCTAATTTATGCAATTTTAGTATATTTTTGTGTTGAATTATGAGGCTTTTTAGCCAATTTTAATGGTATTTTGTGTGTTAAATGCCAATGATATTTTTATGAGACCCGTTTAAAATTATTTGGCGAGAAATAATTTAATTACGTTGCGGAAAATTTATTACTGGACTATTTTGTTAAAAATATCTATAGTTGCTAAACAATTTACCTGTCAATTGAGTTGCAGTGATAATAGATATTTTTATCAAAATAGTTTGAGATGTGAGTGAAGCGATGTGTGTATAAATATTTAGATATTTGTTGGTTTGGTTTAATTATAATATATATATATATATATATATATATATATATATTTATATTATATGATTGTAGTATAAGTATATATATATATAGGGACGTGTGAAGGCAAACATAAAAAACAAAGTGAGAGAAAAGCAGTAACACGTGAAAGGAATGCCATGCCTCGTGCTTTAGTTTCTTTCTTCTTCTTCATTTCTCAAGTTTTCAAAAAAAATAAACAAAACCCACAAACACAAATCCTTATTTATTTACTAGATCTAACTTTCATCTCGCAAAGTGACAGAAGAGAAAGTTGCTCACCTCCACGCTGCAATGCTAGTGAGCTAATTTTCGAAGTGACGTGCGAACAAAATATTTTACCGGAATTTTTATATGTGTATTTATGGAGTTGGAATTTGGTGAAATTGATGTGTGATTTTGTAGAAATTGAATTTAATTGATTTGTGTTTTAAGGAAATTAAATTTAAGGTGTTTATGGGTTAAAATTTGGAGATTTAATTTGTGATTTATGGTTAAAAATTTAGAGATTTAAATTGGTGATTTATGGTTGAAAATTTTGGAGATTAAATTTGGTGGTTTATGTTTGGAAATGTGGAGGTTTGAATTAATGTTGAATATTTGGTTGTAAAAGTTTGGTGTGTGAAAAAGATATAATTTTGGGAATTTTGTTGTGGCTGGATAAATTTTAGTTGTGAACAAATTGTTACAAATATTTATGTTTATGTAGTTAGCTCCTTGAGTCTCGAAAATGAATCGAGGTTGTTGGCACCGAGTTAGCGGTGGGGCGAACTCTGAGATATTAATGTTGTTGTGGTGATTCATGTTTGGTGTCATTGATGTGTTATTAATTAATATTATGAATTTTTTAGATGTGATTTATGTGTGGATTATGGTTGAAAATTTTGGAGATTAAATTTGGTAATTTATGGTTGAAAATTTTGGAGATTAAATTTGGTGATTTATGGTTGAAAATTTTGGAGATTAAATTTGGTAGTTTATGTTTGAAAATGTGGAGATGTGAATACGAGTGATTCGTGATTAAATTTGGTGTGAAATTTTGGAATTTGAATTGATTGAATTTGTTGTGTTTGAGATGTGGATGTGTGGTGAATGTGCGATTGATGTATTCATAATTGATGGCGTATGCATTATGAATTTTATGGATGAATATATGTTTGAGTATGCTCTGTGAAAAGATTGAAAAATTATTAGTGTTAAATGAGTATTAAAAAAGGGGAATCTTTTAACAGCTACATTTACTTAATGATTGAGGTGAAAAGAGTCAGAGTATGCTCATGCATTTCATAGTACATGGTGACCGTGATGGGCCACGAGATGATGCCATGTGAATAGTTGGTTCATCTTATCCTTGCGGAAATTTTCGCGTCGTGCTGATCTGTGAGAGATTGCACTCTTGTAAGTCGCGTTGATCTGTGAGTGATTGCACGCATAGAAAATCATTTTTCCACAAACATCTACATTATCCTCCACTGATTTTATCTCTATCTTCCAACTCCTTCATTCTCCACATGATCCCATGACCGCACTGCTTCCCTATCAAAATGTGTCATCCATGTCACCTGCCTACATTTCTACACATACAACCTCCATTTTTGGAATTAGTCAATTTTTGACTTCTCCTCCCACTCCCGAGCCTTCCATTACCAAACTTCTTCCTCCCAACCAAAACCACAGCCTCTACCTATCTCTATCCCTACCGTCTCTGTCCCATCCTGCAGTGCTGCTCCAATTCCTCCTCCAATTATGATTCCTCCCAAGGAACTCACCAACTCATAGCTGATGGCAACTCTGCAACTTCTTCTGGCTCGACAGACTCAGCACGATGTAGAATTTTCCATGTTGCGGGCTTGGCTCGCAGATACGATTGCCCCCAAGCTTGGTGTTCCTCCTCCTCCTGTTCAGCCTGCTCCTGCTCCTGAACCAATTCATGTTCCGTCCAAGTCTGCATCTTCAGAAGGATCTTCTCCTTCTTTAGCTAAATAGGAATCTTTTTCTCTTTCCTTTTTGTATGACAAAGGGGGAAAATTAATTTTAGTTTTTATTCTGACAATTAAGATGTAATCAGGATCTTATATTTTGTAATTTGCGATTGCATTATTTTGAAAATCAATTAAATATCCATTATGCTGAAAAACTGATTGCATTATTTATTTCACTGTAATAAAAACATCTATTGCATCAATTAAGGGGGAGTTTTTAAGCTCTTCAAAATTAAAATTAGAATCAGAATTAAAATCTAAATTAACATGTTTGTCATCATCAAAAAGGGGGAGATTGTTAAGACAACCTCTCAATTTAATGTTTTGATGAAAATAAACAAAGATTAATTAAGAATGTTAATTATGATTCTAAATGTTATGTTAATTTAATTTGTGTTCTTGAGTGTTTTTATTAAAGATAGGAACCAAGCAAAGTAAAGAAATCAGATGAAAAACTAAACATAACATTCTTGATCATAAAAAATTGTGATTTTAACTAATCAAGAAGGTTCTCTGTTTTCTGTTTCAGAACCAAGAACGTTCTTCGTTTCTGTTTTCATAACCAAGATCATTCTTGAGTTGTTTTTCTTAAGTTTTTAACACGAAATTTTAAATAGACAAGATTACAATTCAAACTCCCTTCTTTGTAACTTGACATTGCTACTTCAACCATTGCACCTCATGTTTTTGTGTCTTTCTTTCACACTTTAATTGAGTTAGAAACTCTCTCGTTTGTCTCAATAATAAATAAATAAAATTGAAAAAAAAGTCATTTAAAAAAAAAAAGTACTGTTCACTATAAACATTCAAAGACTACTTGTTTATGAAAACTTAAGTATTTTTAGAGTTTGTTTGACGAGACAAAGAAATGAATTTGTAGTTTATAACTAATAAGATATACTTGTTTGATGACAGTTATTTATTAATTTAAAATTTATAATGTTTTTTTATAAGCTAATTCAAGTAGTTTATGAGATTATAATTTATAGTTTATCATTTTTTTCTTCCAATTTTACTCTTATTACTATAATTAAATTTTGTTTACCCTTTATAATTTATTTATTGTAATATAAAATAATTAATATTTTAAAGTTAATAATTTATTTATTATTTA
>JBBPBP010000004.1:50723854-50778037 GCA_037974735.1 Cicer chorassanicum
ATGTGCATTATTCATTTCAAGACAGATAAATAAAATTAAGGAGTTTTAGAGATTTTTTTATGAGTAGTTACATCATTTTTTATGAGTAGTTACATGTAGTGATTAATTTTAATTAAAAATGATATAATGATTAATTTCAATTAAAAATGAATTGTTTATGAAAATTTGAATTTGAATAATAGCTTAAAAAACATATCATTCTTTTAAAATGCAGTATCACATACATCTTTAAGATGACCATATCATATTTCATAAGATGTATAAGTAGCTAAAAAATGACAAATATAGAGAAAAAATAAAACAAAACTTTCATATTATTCAGGGATCAAAACCCCAAAAAAAAAAAGTTAGGGCGACTAAACTAAAACTTTCTTATTTTATTTTGATCAAATGCAAGTTTAACCCAAATTAAATTTTATTAATTTTACAAAAATTAAAAATAGATTTAAATATATTTTTGAATTCTTAACTTAATTTTTTTTAGTTCAAATTTGGTCACTTAACTCTAAAATCAGTTAATTTGTTTATTAAAATTGTCTCTAAATGAAAGTTGGATCTTTCCATCTATACTATTAATCAAAGTCAAAATAATAAATTACATGAATATGACGTCTTATCTATGAGCAAATATTATTAAGTTTTTATTTATTTTAAGAATTTATTAAAATAAAAGATGAAAAGTTAAGAAACAAAAACAAAAGGAACGAGGGAAACCGCATAAATGGAAGAACGAAGGAGAACGATTTTTTAGATTTTGAAATCATTTCTTGAATCATCTATTCAACCTTCATAATCCTCAGTGTGCTTTGGATTCAAGATCATAGTAGGATTCTTTGGTATGTGAGGATGTTTTCGTACATATAAATCACTTTCTCATATATACCATTAGCAGGAATTGAATAATATATATTTAGGATTACATCATTTTATGCTAAATGGAAGTGGATGATATGTGTATGATATGGTAAAACAAAAAGTCATTGTTTGATAAAATTTGGTTAGTTTATGAAACAAAGAATTATTAAGTAAATTATTTAAATTTTTGATATAACCGATTAAGTAAAATGGTATTAATTAATTAGTATTGTTAGTTAATTACTAATTACTTAGGAAATAACAATTAATTAGAATAGTGTTACAAGATAATAAATGCTGAATACCAGTTTAATTAACTTATATTATTAGATATAGTATGATTAGCAAGGATAATTGATAGCTTAATTATAATAGAGATAGTTATAATTAAACAATTAGTAATAACAGTGAGTTAGGAAACTATATGTTAATAAGTGTAATAAAAAATAATCAATAATGTTGTTATTACTATTATTTAGTTATTTGATTGTATGGTTGATTGACCTTAGAATTGATTGATTGATATTGATATTGATATTACTATTGTAGTATGTTCAGTGGAAGATATGAGTTTAATGTTGTTAAAATGTAAATGCTGATGATGAAAAATATTATGTTACGTGTGTTATATGCTATTATTGAATTCATATGGTGGGACATGTTGGATACGGTATAATGTGATAGAATTGGAGTTCAACAATTGAGAAGGCCTTGAGAGTATTGTCAATAGAAAGTCTTACATAAAAGTGAGATATAAAATGATGACATTATCCTCCATATAAACTAAGTTACCATGACTAGATCCTTTTATTCGTGGGGTAGTGGGTGGCTTATCTGCCCCATATCAAACCAAAGTTAGTTGGATCAATGAGTCAAAATAGATGTTGATTGGGTTGCTTTGCATTAGATGATTTATTAGGAAATATGTGTTATGCTAATTGTAAGAATGTTGGATGTGTATTTATAATATTTTTTGGCTTAAATATATATGTGGTCCGTGTTAGTTGACGCTTTTTTGATTTCCGTCTATGTTATTTTTTTGTTTCAAATTTAATCTTGTAAGTTTAATTTTGTTTTAAAATCGTCTCTGCTGTTAGTAACTGTTAAAAAAGACTGACATGGCAAACGGAGAAGGGACAAAAATAAAAATAAAAAATTGCAAATTTACCAGGACGAAAATCAAATGAAAGCATATATGTTTGACCTATGTAAGTTCGTGCTTTTTTTATTTTCTTCCTTGTAAGTTCACATTTTTTTATATTTTCGTCCCTTCTCCATTTGTCATGTCATCTTTTTTAACAGTCATTGACATCATGGACAATTTTAAAACAAAATTGAACTTACATGGTTAAATTTGAAAGAAAAAAAATACATGAACGAAAATTAAAAAAAAAACGTTAACTTATAGGGACCAAACATATATTTAAGACTCATTTGTTTTATCACATACTACTCTTGAGTAAAATATAAACAAAAAGAATAACTAAAAAGTTGATGTATCTAATCTTAATTTTTTAACTAGATACATCAACCTTCGACTATCATTTGTACTTATATTTAGTTCTAGACATAATATATCTATGGTCAATTATTATTTGTAATTATGGTTTATTGATGATTAGAATTGATACAAAGGATTGGTAGTTAATTAAATAAATATGTTTGTTTCAAGAGAACCTATTATGATTTTCTACTTCAAATATATATTTCAATTGTGATTCTCATCGTACATCCAACATTCATATTTGCTTTGGCAAAAAAGATTTGATGAAATTATCATTACGTGACACTAGACTAAGGGCGTGTAGTTATTATAATTGAGTTACATCAAACTCCGACCAAACTCTGTCCAAGGGACATGAAATTTATAATAATTTTGTAATTCATGAGTTATGTTTAACTATGTTACTCTCTGCAAGAATCAAGATGATATTGATTTGCATTTTTATAAAATTAATAAGGATCCAACATGTTGTGAGTATTCATATGTTGTGAGTATGTGGTATAAGGATCCAACATGTGGTATGAACTTATTGAATAATGATAATGGTGTTATGGATATGATAGACTTAACAGATGTTCATGGACAAGTTAAACTATTTGTACAACTTTTATTGTCACAACTTGATTTTATTGATGTAGTAAATGAAGTTGATGGTCAGAATGTGTAGATTGTTAATCTTGATGTAGATAAAGAACCAAATGTGTGTAGTAATGTTAATGTAGTTAAGAGTTAAGAACCAAATATGGGTGTAAGTGATGATGTAGTTGAAGAACCAAATGTGTGGGTAAGGGATGTTCAACAATTCAATATTATGTAAGAACTCAATGAAGTGCAAGAAAATGTTAATGTAGTGCAAGAATCCAATGTGACTGGGACCAGTTAATACGAGACAAATGGGGTTGTTGATGATGAAGAGTTATGTGAAAATCCAAATGAAGTTGATGATCATAGTGATGATGAAAGCTATAAAGAGGATAATGCAATGGATGTTAGTTTTGATAACAAAGATAATAAAAGTTTTGCAAATGAAGAAAGTTGTGTAGTTGATGAACTAATAATGAAGTTGTTGATAAGTGATAATTAGTTGCAAATAAGGATGCAACAATTGAGAAGGTGAAAAGAGAGCTGGGAAGACTAAGAAAATAAGTTGGATGCTCTGTTTCTAACATAAAAGAAACAAAGTTATCTCATATAAGTGATAATGAAAAAGAAGAAGAAGATGTGACATATTTCATAACAAAATTACGAAAAAAAGATGATTATTAATATGAGGGATAAGGAATTAAGTGATAGTGATGGTGAATTTGAATACTTACTTTCTATTGAAACAAGATTTAAGCGAAACAATTACCATATATGCAGTGCATTTATGAAGGAACTTGAAGTTTAAACAAACACGACATAATTTGATCATAATTTGTGGTCCCATATCATGCTCGATCAAGTCAAAAATCCACTTTATAAAGTTCAAGAGTTTCGGAAGAATCTTCAAAGTGAATGTTAAAATGATTAGAGAATGATCAAAAGAATATTTTGGTTGTCCTTTATTGAAGACAAAGTCCCAACAAATCAGTTTGAGAAGTCTAATTGTTAGTTAAGAATGTCAAATTCGCACATGACACTGTTGAGATTAAATGAACAATTAACTGACTCAAATTGAAGGCCCAATTGGTTAAAACAACATCTAGATTGATGAAATATATGCAATGACAATAGTACACTATACTAGCATTGTTACTATAGAAAGTTATGCATGCCTTTGATCAAACACAATGCCAATTGACATTTGACAACCCATTCTCATAGTTAATCACATTACCTTTAGACTAAAGGCAAGAACATTCTACGTTGATCAAGAATGTTTCGAACAATATAAACATGTGTTTAATGTGATAAAGTCATATATGACATTTGGCAATTGTGTCTAACAGCTATATTTAACTTTATTTGACTTCTCAAACTTCTTTTTATCTAAAATAGGAAGATCAATTAGAAGATGAATGCAATACTTTCCAAAGTAATCAAACTACACTTGATCACTTAAGCTCAAGTTCCAAAGATATTCTCTCAATCAAAACTCTAGTTCTCTCATTATATTCGTGAATCATCCTATTGAGTTCTTGTTGTTAATCAATCTCAAACAAGAGTTGGGAAGTTTTAGATCTCAAACACTTTTTATCATACACTTCATTTTGTAACTCAATTTCATCTATTAAGTTAAATTTAGTGTGTTGTAAAAATCATTTATGGTTTGAAAGGTACTTGTAAAAATCCTTTATGAACTGAAAGGTGAATGTAGAAATTCCTTTTAAGGTTGAAAGATGAATGTTGTAATTGATCAAAGTTTGATCAAGAAGGATAAAGCAGACCAGAACGTTCTGGTACTGAGCACATTAGTGAAAAATCTCACAAATTGTGAGGGCTGGAAGTAGCCCACATCGCGTGAACTAGAATACATCTTTGTGTGATCTTCTTATTTATCAACTCTATTTATCTTGAATTCACTAATTGCATTTCACTTACTCATATATTGAACTGTATTATTTTAACTAACACCTCCAGAACATTATAGAGATTGATTGCATTTCAATCAAGATTGTTCTTGAGTTAATTAATATTAAATGCATGAATTAAATTTTAAAAAGGGATTACATTTCAAACCCTCTTTCTTGTGATTAATATTGCTACTTCATAATTGACTACAAAAGATTAGGAAAAACCTTTATTTTTTAATTATGTTCATTAACTAATTGATTAGCAACATGATCTTAATTGATAAATTGAGTAAAAACAGCATTGTTAGGTACCAAGCCACACATTAATCAATTATCCAACTTATTCTAATTGTTCCTAATCCATTAATGCTATTTATTTATTGATTAACTATTTTTCAACAATTATTTACTATTTCTAGCTATCCTATATTGATGTCTAAACATTCAAAAAGTCGTGGTGTTACATCTTCACTTCATTTTTACATTTACTCCTTCAAATTGATTCAAATTGAAGGAAACTCTTACCTTATTCCCCCCATTTTTTGCACTAAAAATTAAATATAAGAAACAAAGTTACATGACCGATAACCAATATGTGAACTTTGTGCTTGGAATGTTCAATATCAAAGAAAAAAAAACCATGTGGGACTATTGTTGGCCAGAACTTGGGAGCAAACAATTAACTAAGTTTTGTTGTAAGTCTAATATTTATCTCTAAAAAATCATAGATTCAATTGATGGTAACGATTTACTATTGTAGCCAAGAAAGAAAAAGTGACTTTTTACATTTTAAAATTAGAATTGAGGATCACAAATCTAGTTATAATTATTTTAATATAATAGAAGTTCACAAGTGGAGATGAAATTAGCTATATATAGCTTAACAAAATGTGCTTCATAGTTAAAAAAATTCAAATTTCTCCTACTATGATTTCCCCCAAAAATTTGTAGGTGATATTGTAATTCACTTCCTTCAGGTATGTGCAATGATTAAAGCCAAAAATTATAATTCCAAACTTCTAACTATCCAACCAAGTAATTGAGCTCAAGTGATTAATTAAATTTAGTTAAGGACGAATCCTTCGGGAGAACCTTAGTTCGAACCCTAGCTGAAATAATTTTTGGTCAGATTTTACTTAACTTTCAGCAGAACTCTAGATTACTATAGCCCATTTCTCATGGAAACCTGAGAGATTAATCGAACAAACTTCTAACTATCCAAGCACCAAGTGGTCATAGTTCTCTTAATCTTGTTGTACGATTGGACTTTAAGTTCAACAGAAAAATGGAGAAATAACAATAGGGTGAATATGGGGAAATAGGATTAGGGTGAACATTGAGAAAATGAATATGTTATTTATTTTGTGTCATTTAGGTCTTTGGCTCCTTGCTAGTGTGGATATAAAAGTGAAGTGAAGAAATGCCAAGTTTGGTGCTACATAAGCATTTGATGTATAAAAAAAAATGAAAACTCATCATAACTAACAGAAAAGTAGAAGCTATTTAACGTCAAAGACTACAAAGAATAACAAAGTCATGATACACAAAGTTTAAAATTTTCTTTTCTTCCCATGACTATTATGACATTGTTTGTCATTTTTAGGACTAAAGTGGGTGATTACTTAACCATCTTGTGTTAACTTACATAAATAAAGGATCAACTTAACTTTTAGAATTAAAGGTCAAACTAAACTAAAAAGTGATCGTAGGTCTCACAATCTTGTTTAAGAATCAACTTGACCGATTTTAGAGCCCTAGTGACGCCTTCATAAAAAAAAACTTAGTCCTTCACTTCTTCCTCATCCATTAGAAGGGGTGGTTTAAGACCATTATTTTAGTCAAAAATCATCCATTCAAATTATTTTATTATCTCCTTTTGCTTATGTAAATGATTTTCCACACATATTTAATTTTTTTCGTGCTTTATCTTTGATTTTGTCGTCTTAGTGCGATGTGTTGTTTGTCACTGTGATATGACGTTTGTTTTCCCATCTTGTTTTGAGTAAGGGGCTCATCGAAACTATCACCAAATTCAACATCTTCTCAGCCTTACATGGTTGAATTGGTCAAGTCAAAGACCACCCATAGTTGACATAAGCGAACAATAAACAAATATTTTTTCGTAGATGAATGAGATTAAAGATTGTGAATCTTACATTATTCTTGACCAATGACCATATTTGAAAGGAATTAGTTTCCTTATTAGGATTAAAATTTTAGTTTGATTATTTATCAATGTCTTCAAAAATATTTGTATAATGTCAACGTGTGTTTGACTTTCTTAATCATTAGAGTTGATGTCAAAATATGTATGAAGAATATTTTAACTCATTATCAATTAAATTATACTATTCTTATTTTAACATTTGAATGAAATTTATATTTCACTCACACAAAAATATATTATATTTCAATAAAAAAAACTTAAAAATTAAGCACCCATTCAAGTTGGTTTACGTGAAAAAAATATTTAACTCTAAAATATTTAAATCATTCAACCTTTTAAATGGTGGCAAAATTATACAAAACTGGAACTCCATCGAAAAATTCATTGAAACTTTACCCTAATTTGCCGAAGTTCTACCATGGTGAGTTGTGGAGCTTCTCTTTCGACCACCACCAACCACCCTCCTATTACTTATTTAATATCTTTTTATTAATATTTTTAATAATTAAGAATAAAAAATAATAACATTTAATTAATACTTTATTTTAAATATAGTATAAAGTTAAAAACTGTTTTTTTTTTCTTTGTAAATTATAGGTTTTTCTGTAAAAAAAGTTGCTTTTTTTTTTATTGTAAAAGAACCTGTTTTTTAAGAATAATAAATAAAGTAATTTTTTAAATAACAAGAAAGTATTTTTTTAAAATAATATAAAAACAAATTTTTAAATAATAAAAAAACAGTATTTTCTTTGGTAAAAAAAACAGTATTTTAGATATAATAAATAATACTATTATTTTTTGGTTTTAAATAAATAATAGCATTATTTTTAGGCTTAATTGTAATTTTAGTCATCTATATTTTTACTGATTCACGAAATTGATCCCCTATTTTACAAGTCGACAGTTTTGGTCTCTCATTATGATTTTTTAACTAAAAAAATAATGACATGAGATGTTTTAAATAACATGACATATAATACGACAATGTAAAATGATTAACACAAATGAAATTGGAATACAACGCATTTCAACTTCAGAAATTTTTCATATTTTTAATTTAATTAATGACACATGAATAATTAATGCATATAGATGGTTCTATATCATAGCATTGTATATCACATCATTAAAAATATGTTAATTCCACATTTTTTATTTCAAAAATCTGAGGGAGGGATCAAAATTGTCGACTTTTAAAATAGGGAGACAATTTCTGTGAATTGATAATAATAGAGGGGCTAAAACTGTAATCAAACCTTATTTTTAAAAGTTAATAATTTTAAAATAACAAAAAAACTGAATTTTTTAAAATTTATTAAAAATTGAATATTTCTATAAAAAGAAAATATAGTTTTTAAAAATAATATAAATATTATAATTGATTTATTAAAATACTTAAAAGAAAATAATTAAATGGATTGAAGGATATCCATCCATTGAAACTATAATAATTAATAAATTAAATGGTTTTTATTTTAAATGATGAATTTGATTGCTTTTTTATAACTTTAATGGATTCTTAATGAATTAATGGATTTTTTTTTTTATTCATATCCAAATTCATCAAATCAATCCCTTTTACCACTCTTCCCTCTAACTGAATGGCTGAAGTTAAAGCAATATTTTCTTTTTTTTTTTTTTAGCAAGTTAGAGCAAGCATAACAACGTAGGGAACAAAAACTATGCTACAATTGTATCATACTGAGAAACATGGTTTTGTTTGAAAATCATAATAAGCACTTAATTGATAGTGTGTGCGCAATTGTTGTGAAGGGTAATTGGAACAATCTCTTAAAACTGAAAATTGCTTCTACTCTCACTTCCACCACCATTCACCAAGTAATCTTGCACCTCACACAACATGGTTATGGACCCTTTTTTATCTTCCAATTCTTCAAATGGGCTCACTCTATTCCACACTATACTCATTCCTTACAATGTTCGTGGTCCATGATTCACATGCTCACAAAACACAGCCATTTCAAAACTGCACAACAGGTGCTTGATAAAATGGCTCAGAAGGAAATGCTTTCATCACCTTCAGTTTTGACATCTTTGGTGAGGATTCATGATGACCCAGAAGTTAATTCCCATATTTTGAGTTGGGTTGTGATACATTATGCAAAGTCGAAGATGACCCATGATGCAATTCAGGTTTTTGAGCAGATGAGTTTGTTTAAACTCAAGCCTCATTTGCATGCTTGTACTGTGCTTTTGAACTCTTTGTTGAAAGATGGGGTTACTAATATGGTGTGGAAGGTTCATAACAAAATGGTTCAAGATGGGGTTGTTCCTAATATCTATGTTTATAATTGTTTAATTCATGCTTGTTCGAAATCGAGAGACGTGGATAAGGCAGAAAAATTGCTGAATGAGATGGAAGGAAAGGGTGTGGTTCCTGATATTTTCACATACAATACTTTGATAGCTTTGTATTGCAAAAAGGGTATGCATTATGAGGCTTTATCGGTCCAGGATAAAATGGAAAGAGAAGGAATAAATCTTGATATTGTTAGTTACAATTCTCTTATTTATGGTTTTTGCAAAGAAGGTAGGATGAGAGAAGCTATGAGGATGTTCGGTGAAATCAAAAGTGCCACTCCTAATCATGTGACGTATACTACATTGATTGATGGTTATTGTAAAACGGATGAACTGGAGGAAGCTTTGAGGTTGCGTGAGACGATGGAGGCTAAGGGATTGTACCCTGGTGTTGTTACTTATAATTCGATTTTGCGCAAGCTGTGTTCAGATGGCAGAATTAGGGATGCAAATAAACTCTTGAATGAGATGAGTGAAAGAAAAATCCAAGCTGACAATATCACATGTAACACATTGATTAATGCATATTGCAAGATAGGAGATTTGAATTCTGCCTTGAAATTTAAAAACAAGATGTTAGAAGCTGGACTAAAGCCTGATCCCTTTACATACAAAGCACTGATTCATGGATTCTGCAAAATGAGTGAGCTTGAAAGTGCCAAGGAACTATTGTTTGTCATGCTTGATGCTGGATTTTCTCCAAGTTATTGCACTTACTCTTGGATTGTAGATTGCTATTGCAAAAAAGACAATACTGACGCAGTTCTAGCACTG
Organism: Cicer chorassanicum; assembly: GCA_037974735.1. Taxonomy (NCBI): domain Eukaryota; kingdom Viridiplantae; phylum Streptophyta; class Magnoliopsida; order Fabales; family Fabaceae; genus Cicer; species Cicer chorassanicum. The sequence goes on from JBBPBP010000004.1 coordinate 50,733,972, forward strand.
CCAGATGAGTTTCTGAGTAAAGGTATTGATCTTGATGTTTCAGTTTATAGGGCATTGATAAGAAGGTTATGCAAGATAGAAAGGATTGAATGTGCTGAGAAGTTGTTATATCATATGGAAGGGAAGGGAATTTCCGGCGATAGCGTTATCTACACTAGTCTCGCTTATGCTTACTGGAAATCAGGGAACACAAATGCTGCCTCAAATTTGTTAGAAGAGATGGCTAGGAGGATGTTGATGATCAATGCCAAAATCTATAGATGCTTTAGTGCTCCTGATGGTAGTGAAAACAAAGTGTCACAGATGTTTTGGGATCATGTGGTGGAAAGGGGTCTGATGTCAAGAAATACAATGTATAAAATACAACAAATGCTGATATGATATGATGATAATCTTGCTTATTTAAAAGAAATTTTTTGCTTAAATTGTAGGCAATGTATTGCTAATGTAATTTTTAAGGTTAATCAAATGAGTTGTCTTAAAGTTCATGGTTTGGATAAAAATCAGGAAACATTTTTAAAATTAATGTAATTTTACTGAGTATTTTGTCTATAAAATTAGGGGATTTCAAATACCATCTTGTAAGAGAATTTTAGAATTCCCACTCTTCTCCCTCTTTCGCGTGTCTCCCACGATGCTTCTCACTCGCTCAACCTTCTCTGTCACCCATGCTTCTCTATCAGTTCCTATTCTCTCTCGAGCTCTCTCTTTGATTGTTCTTCTCTCTTTGTCTGTGAGATCGTTCTTCTCTTTTCATCTTAGATCAATCTTCTCTCTCGATCTCAGTTTGTTCTTCTCTCTTGTCGCTTTTTACAGAAGTAAATCCATCAAGGTAGATTATGGGCTAGGTTTTGCAGAAGAAACATGAGAATCAAAATGCATGTATTTAATTCATTAGTTTCAGTATGATCCAATATTTCTGTAGCGCCGTGTGTTGTTATTCTTTGGAAGCTTTTGGAATCTGAATCTTCTGTCGTTTCATCTATGTTGGCTTCAGTTTTGATTCTTGGGGAGTCTGCTTCTTGATTTCAATTTTGTTTCTTATCCGAAGATATCGATTTTAGGCCTTCAATCCATCCAAGGTTAGTTTGTTGATTTCATCTCAATTTTTTGTTGTATGGTTGCTAGTTGTATGCTTCACACTTCATGTTTTGACATGTTTTGAATGGTTGTTAGTTGTTTGCTTCATGATTCATGTTTTCATTCTTCGTCCTTGACAATGAAATACTGGTGAAAGTTAACTCTATTATTGAATCATATTATCATTGCAATTTGCAACTTCTGCATAGTGTCAAGAACAAATACTATTTGGGAGGAGAAACTACCCTCTAGTCTGTGATATAGCATTCTACTCAAGATATTAAATTAGATATCTAAGTAGAGATTGATTAACAAGAAGTAAATCTGATAAAACTGAAAGTTAGTTCAGTGTTGTTAAATAGTAGCTATAGTGTGGCGGAATCTGAATCAACCATTATTTTCCGCGATCTGCAACTGAAAACACCGAGTCATTTAAGTGGTTGAGGTTGGTTGCAGTGGAAGGAAAACTTTTGTATATAATGACCACTGTATCAATCTACTAAGCAATGAATCATTCAATTATTCTAATTCAGTAATATAGTCTTCCGAATGTATATGATAATGATAATGATAATTTCTTACAAATGATAATGCTTAAAATCAAAAGTTAGAAGATGCCCCAGAACAAAAAAAGAACTAGGGCAATTAGTGAGCTAAACTTAAACTGCTACAGACAATCGTAAGAAAACATTTGTATAACAAATAAATAACACTGCATGGTACAAGTTAGAAAAACAATGATAGCATGATTTTAGGCATTGGAGTTCAGCGGCCAATCATTGACTTCATAACTAACGGAAAGCTCTGCTACGCCAACCACACCATCATCCCCATGCAAAAAGGTATTTTTTTTAAATGCAGAGGTACTGTCCAGTTCCAAGTTACATAAATTATTTGTTTATTTATTTAATAACTTCTTTAAACTCTTCTATGGTTCCTTTTGTTATTCCTTTCTATAAAAGTATATCATATGATTTTTGTTTTACTCCCTCTTCTCATATAATAAGACCTGTTTATGTTACATTGCTTTGACAAATGAATGGGTAAACAAATCAAAGCAAGTCAACATTGCTTCTGTTTAATGAATTCACCAGAAATTTCCAGGAAGCACTCGTCGGTTTATTTATTGATTAGGTAGCCCACCTTCATTGACCAAAAACTACAGTTTCTTAAACTATTCATTATGTTAAAATAAAGGAATAAAACACTGGTGATATTAGTAAGTAGAATAAAACCCAATTGCATTAATTATATTGTTCCTTTCTATTAAATATGATTTTTGTTTTACTCACATTTCTCATATAAGACCTGTTTATTGTACATCGCTTCTTGCTTTTACATTATATTGGAAATGATGTTTGAACATTAAATATGATGCCCCTTTGTTTTTGGGGGATATTTTCGAAATCCGTATTTGGTGTATAAGCTGAAAAGTGAGATAGAGTTATACGGTGTCAAATACAGTGTCCAAATCTGGTATTTAGATAACATAACTGATATTATATAACGTTTAGTTGATTGGTTACTCATAGCTAAGTCAATAGTCATCCGCCTTATATACAACTTGCATTTCCTTGCTTTGTTAGCTCATTCAACTTTCATTTCCTTGCAAGTTGAATGATTTCACAAGAAATTTCTCGGAAGCATTCATTGGGTTTATTTATTGATTAGGTACCCCATCGTCATTGACCAAAACCTTCATATGCTTAAACTATCCATTTTGTTAAGTAAAAAAAAATAGAGCACTCATACAAGTAACCGAATAATCCCACTTGCATAAATTAGATTGATTCTAAAAATCCTTTTTGAATTCGTCACTTTCAATAGCATAATATATGAATCTGTGCTCAGCACCGGTGCCGAAAACCAGCTAGTATAGGAGGTTTATATATATATATATATAATAGAAGATAGCTGGAGATGTTGCTACATGGCGCAACTTGGATAACGAAATATTTTTTGTTAATAGTATGATATGATATTATACCTTTGTCTTCTTGGGAAGACTCATCAATATTGGTTGGCCGACTATCAAAATAAAAAAAAATAAAAAATGATGCTTAACAACCATACAAAGTAAATCCTATCATTTAGACAATAGCTCGTCAGTATTAGCTTGCTCTATTGCATTGAGTCAACTGCACTTTGCATTTGAAATCCTTTCTTGATTTCTGTTTGCTCCCTCCTTTTGTGCCATGGAGGTTGGATTTGTTGGTAGTGCTCTTCTTTCTGCTTTCCTTCAGGTGACATTTGAAAAGTTGGCTTCTGCTGTAATTGGAGACTATTTTCGAGAGAAAAAACTCAATGAGAAGTTACTGAAGAGGCTTAACATCATGCTGATGTCCATCAATGCTGTGGTCGATGATGCAGAACTAAAGCAGATTAGAAGTAGACATGTAAAAGCATGGCTTGATGCTGTCAAAGATGTTGTGTTTGAAGCAGAAGATCTCTTGGATGAAATTGTCATTGAAGTTTCCAGATGTAAGCTGGAAGTTGAATCTCAGTCCAGTACTAGCAAGGTATGGGACTTCTTCAATGCTTCTTCTAGTTCATTTGACAAAGAAATAGAATTAAAGATGCAAGAAGTCCTTGAAAACCTAGAATATCTTGCAAGAAAAAAGGATATACTAGGTTTGAAACAGTCTAGTACTAGTAGTGGTTTTGGTGTGGAATCCGGTAGCCAAGTGTCACAAAAATTGCCATCAACATCTTTGTTGGTTGATTATGTTATTTATGGTAGAGATGTTGACAAGGAGGTTATTTTTAATTGGCTGACATCTGACATTGAGCTCTCAATTGTTTCTATAGTTGGTATGGGAGGGGTGGGTAAAACCACGCTTGCCCAACATATATACAATGACCCAAGGATGGAGGGTAATTTTGATATCAAAGCTTGGGTCTGTGTTTCATAAGATTTTGATGTTTTCAAGGTAACGAGAGCTATTCTTGAGCGTATCACTAGATCAACTGATGATAGTAGAGACCTAAATATGGTCCAAGAAAGGTTGAAGGAAAAATTAACAGGGAAGAGATTTTTTCTTGTTTTGGATGACATTTGGAACGAAAAACGTGACCAACGGGATGCTTTGCAAACCTCTTTTAATTATGGGGCTCAGGGAAGCAAGACTCTTGTCACTACCCGTAGTCTACATGTTGCCTCAACCACACGGTCAACTAGAATACATCAGCTAGAGCAATTACAAGAAGTACATTGCTGGCAATTGTTTTCCAAACATGCATTCCTAGATGAAAATCCTCAAATAAATCTTGATTTGATAGAGATTGGTAAAAAGATAATTGAAAAATGCCAAGGGTTACCTCTAGCCTTGAAAGCAGTTGGAAGTCTCTTATACACAAAATCATCTTTGGTAGAGTGGGAACGTATATTGACAAGCGAAGTATGGGACTTTCCACTTGAGGAGAGCAACATCATCCCTGCGTTAATATTGAGCTATCATCACCTTCCTTCTCATCTCAAGAGATGTTTTGCTTATTGTGCTTTATTCCCTAAAAATTATTTGTTTAAAAAGGACCATTTGATTTTATTACAGATGGCTGAGAATTTTCTGCAATGCCCTCGACAAAGTATGAGTATGGAAGAAGTTAGTGAACAATACTTCAATGATCTATTTTCGAGGTCTTTTTTTCAGCAATCTAGGCGATATGAAATGCATTTCATCACGCATGACCTTCTGAACGATTTGGCAAAACATTTATGCGGGGATTTTTGCTTCACAGTCAAAGATGAGGAATCATATAATATATTGAAAATGGCTCGCCATTTGTCATTCTTAGGAAAACTACATGTAGGTTCCAAAAGATTCGAGACCTTATACAATGCTGATAGATTACGCACATTCCTATCCTACCATTATGCATGACACACATTGGTATTCCGTTGAATGACAGGATGTCTAGCACATTGATGCAAGAGTTGTTGTCAAAGTTTATGTTCTTTCGTGTCTTGTCGTTGTTTAACTGCTCTATTTTGATTGAGTTGCCTGACACCATAGGCAATCTCAAGCACCTTCGCTATCTAGACCTTTCTTATACTTCCATTAAAAAACTACCTGATTCAGTTTGTTCTATTGCAAACATTGATGTTGAGGAACTGTTGGTCTTTGGAGGAGTTGCCCTTAAATTTAGATAAACTCACTAATTTGCGTTATCTTGATTTTAGTGGAACTCAAGTGAGCAAAATGCCAATGGATGTGGGAAAACTAAAGAATCTTCAAGTATTGAGGCCATTATTTGTGGGCAAAATGTAGAAACTCCAATATTCAACAATTAGGAGAACTCAATCTTCATGGAACCCTATCAATTTCAGAGTTGCAAAACATTGTTAATCCCTTCGATGGAATGCAAAAAGTGATAATTCAAAGAAAGAAAGAGAAGTGCTTGAGAAGCTACAATCTTCTGAACACTTGAAGGAGTTGTTAATCTGGAGCTATGGCGGTACACGATTTCCAGATTGATTTGGAGATAATTCGTTATCAAATGTGGTGTCTTTAAATTTGAACAATTGTGAAAATTGTGTGTTGTTGCCTACACTTGGAATTTTGCCATCTCTCAAGAAACTAAGGATCGTAGGGCTATCTGGGATAGTGGTGATTGGTAGTGTGTTTTATGGGAATGGGAGCAATTGTTCTTCGGGTATTATTCCATTTGCATCCTTGAAAACCTTAAAATTTAAGAATATGAAGGGATGGGAAGAATGGATTGTAAAATTGTGACGAGTGCTTTTCAGCAGCTACAAAAGCTTTTCATAAAAAATTGTCCGAATCTAAAAGAGTGTTTGCCTGAGAAACTTCCTCGTTTAATGAAACTAAATATTACTAATTGAAAACAACTTGTAGCTTCTGTTTCATTGGCTCCAATAATTCATGAATTGCATCTAATTAATTGTGGAAAGCTGCATTTTGATTATCAGCCATCTACTCTGACAATTCTCAAGATTGGTGAATGTTACTTGGAAGGATCGTTGCTTGAATGGGTTGGGCACACATTATCACACATCCCTCTTGAACATTGGTTACTTGAGGATTGCCCAACTATGAACATTCCCCTAGGCTGTTGCTACAATTTCCTTCTATCATTGAACATCACTAGTAGCTGTGATTCTCTCAGGACCTTTCCACTAGATTTCTTCCCAAAACTTTAGACTCTCATATTGCTGAGGTGTAGTAATCTTGAGATGATTTCTCAAGAGCATGAGCATGATTATAGCCTTACACGTATCACAATTGGAGAGTTCCCTAACTTTGTATCATTTATCAAGGGAGGATTTTCTGCACCCAATCTGAAGTATTTTGATATTTCAAATTTGGAGAATTTAAAATCACTACCTGAATGCATCCACACTCTTTTTCCATCTCTTACTGACCTAATAATAAACAACTGTCCACAATTGGATTCGTTCTCTGATGGAGGTTTGTCATCAAGTCTAAATTTCTTGGATCTCTATGGATGCTCCAAACTTTTGGCCTCCCTAAAATGGACATTAGGAGTTAACACTTCTCTAAAATGTATGTTTATTGGAGATGTGGATGTGGAGTCTTTTCCAGATCAAGGGATGCTTCCCCTCTCTCTTACTTCTCTGTGTATCCGTTATTGTGTGATTCTTAAAAAACTAGACTACAATGGTCTCTTCCAGCTCTCCTCTCTTGAAAAAATGTATCTTATTGACTGTCCTAACCTTCAATGCTTACCAGTGGAAGGTCTGCCTAGATTAATTTCAACTCTACAAATTAGGGATTGTTTGTTGCTCCAAGAGCGATGTAAGAAAACTAAAGGTGAAGATTGGAGGAAGATTTCTCACATTCGAAGTTTGAATATCGATCAAAGTGTTATGATTGATTTACAACTTCTAATATAATTGCTTCAATTAGGTATGTACGATCTAGGCACATACATATGTATTGTCTTTGCTAGTACATGTTAAAAATGAGTGACTTGACCTACATTGAAAATATTAGATCAAGTCTCATACATGTTTTTGGTATATCGCATGAACTGTTGCAGACATAGATTAGCATAGTATATTTACTTGAATTTGTATCCCCTTTTTTCAAAAAAGTTTTTTTATCTGTTTTACATGCAGCAATTGCTGTTATCATTATGCCTCTACTGAATTGAAATTCTAATCAAATTTGTTGCTTGTATTTACTATTTAGTTTTCATGTTTGGTGATATTTGGGGCACTAGAAAAATGGTGAAAATGTAGTTATAGGACTAATGGATTGATGAGCTAAAGTTCTTTGACTTTTAAATATATTTCTTGATAATATAAATGCGCTCTGTTAGTTCTAAAATGTTGCTTTAAACTTGAGGTTGATATTGCAAATATGTTGAGAGCTTTATCCTAAGGTGAAGATGGTTATGGATGGTAACTCTTTTAGTTAGAAACATTTTCTATACGAAAGACAATGTTATTGCTAAAGCGTTACTGCTTTATATTATATAGGACAATATTACCATGCTATCCTAATTGGTAATGTGCTGCTAATTAATACATATAATATAAATAGACCAATTTGTGAGATATGCTATTGAATACTTTTACATAATCATATTTCTTGCTTCATAGATGTTCTGGGATCATGTGGTGCCGGTGGAAAGGGGTCTGATGTCAAGAAATACAATGTATAAAATACAGCAGATACTTATGTGATGATCATCTTGCTTGTAAAAATAATATTTTTCCTGTAACTCTATGCATTGTATTTCTTCTGGTTATATTCCTGAATGTTTTCATTTGTCATTAAAGTTTGAAATATCAGAGATTTGGGACTATATATTAGATTTAATATGAGTGTTGAAAATAAAATATTTGTATGTAAATAAATAGAAAGTCGGTAAATATTCCTGTCATTATGTGTATTTATCACTCATAGTCTATATAAAGAACTTCCACTATGTAGTTGAAACACATGAGTTATTCAACAAGTCTCTCAATATTCTCTTCTCATTCAACATGGTATCCAGAGCCTATTGAGAGACAACCCTAATCTTCAACTACCCGGTGGATCCACTGTCTCCGGTGAGAATTTTTTTTCTCGGTAAACCGTGTTCTCAACTCCGGTTTCCCCCTCCCTGTGTGTGCTACGCTACTGTCTTCTCATTGTTTTCCTGCCACCCACCCTCTGTCATCCCTTTGCTGTCACCGCCGCTGCTCCCTCAACGACCTTTCCGGTGAACCTCCACTCGAGCTGCGTCGTACACCCCAGATCGGCCCACCCCTCAACGTGTGTCGTCAACAAACCTCTCACGCGCCCACATGCGCCACCACGTGCCACCCTGCTCCACGTGTGTTAGATCCACGCGCCACCTCTTGCCACCGCGCGTGACGGCGCGTCCAGTAGTCGTTGACGACGCAACTTCTCCCTTTGCACTCGCCTCTGCCTTCTAATTCGATATTTGCCTTGAGTTTTCAATATTGAGTCGCAGATATACGCATTCTAGTTCAAACAACCCCTGTTACTATAACAAAGAGCATCTTTTTCAACTACATCACCTCTCCTCTCTCTACAGAAAAATTGAATGGATCAAATTATGACAGTTGGGCCCCCGAAGACCATCTCACTCAAAATCCTGAAAAGGTAGTTGTGGTTGAAACTTCAAAATGGAAGCAGATAGATGCTCAGTTTTGCAGTGTCATTAAATCTACACTTCATCCAAACATTAAACCGATATTCCGTCCGTATCTCACGTGTGAATCTGTTTGGAGTCAGGAAAAAACACTCTACACTAATGACACTCAATGTCTCTATGGAGTTTGTCACCGGTTGTTGAATATTATAACTCCGAAGACGATAGATGGTTTTATTTCTACATATCTTGACACCTTTCATAGTGCACTTCATGATTTTAATGAGCTTCTCCCTCTTGCTACAAGTAATTAAGTTGAACAAAAGAAGGAGATGGGTCAACGCAACACCTTCTTCATGTTTCTTGCACTCTATGGCTTGTCCCAGAAGTACTCTGCAACTCGTGAACAAATTTTGGGTCTGTTACTGTTCCGGATATGTTTACTACCTCAGCGATCTTTCTTCGAGTACCAGCAAAACATCCAACTAAAGCTCTATTACTTCAGCTTCGGGTGACACTATTGCCCTTGCATTTCTGGGACATAATCAGAGTAGCTCTTGTGGAGGACCATCCAACTTTAAGCCTCGTCCCAAATGTGAGCATTGTAATCGACTTGGACACACTATTGATCGCTGTTGGAAGTTGCATGGCAAGCCTTCGTCTTCGATAAATGCAACTCAGCTTGATCCTTTTGCCACTATTCATACTAGACCATCTCCATAGGGCTCCCCGACAAATTATGAAGATTTTCTTTAGTGGGTTCAGAGTCATCTGAACTCTAGTTTTACTACTTCGGTTGCACACACTGGTAATTCATCTGTTTACCTCTCTCACTCATCTTCTCTCGGCCCTTGGGTTCTTGATTCTGGTGTGACTGATCATATCACTAGAAATTAAGGTCTCTTTTCTTTTGTCTCTACATCTGGTTTTTTGCCTATTATAACTTCTGCCAATGGCTCTCAAACCCGGTTTCAAGGGATTGACACTTTCCAAATTCTCCCTTCCATTTTAGTTGCATCAGTTCGCTATGTACCTGAATGTCCTTTTAATTTACTTTTAGTACTTAGTCGATTGACTCGATCCCATGACTGTATTATTACTTTCACTAATATAATGTTACCCTGCAAGACTAGAGTTCGGGACGACGATTGGCGTCATATGTGAGTCCTATCGAACCTGTCGAGTTTGACCCCCAAACTCGACGACCATTACAAACATATCATCGTCATCGACCACCCTCTGTTGTGCCTATTCCCATTACAGACTCTGATCCGACGCCACCACCAAATCCAGCTCTGCCACCTAAGCATGACCTTCCCATTGCTCTTTGTATGGATATTCGCACAACACGTAATCCATCTCTTTATTATATTGATTTGTGTTATCATCATCTTTCTCCCTTGCATTACACTTTCTTATCTTCTTTATCTTCTGTTTCTATTCCTAAATCTCCAGGTGAAGCATTATCCCACCCTGAGTGGAGGCAAGTAATGCTTTATGAGATGTGTGCTCTACAAAGCAGTGGTACTTGGGTATTGGTCCCTTTATCTCATGGGAAGTCTTTAGTAGGTTGTCGTTGGCTCTATACGGTGAAGGTTGGCCCTGATGGTAAGATTAATCGATTTAAGGCTCGCTTGATGGCCAAGGAATATACTCAGATTTTTGGGTTGGATAACGATACCTTCTCACCTGTTGCCAAGATGGCATCTGTTAGAATATTTTTCTCCATTGCAGCAATTCGACATTGATCTCTTTATTAACTTGACATTAAAAATGTCTTTTTGCACGGTGATATTGAAGAAGAGGTTTATATGGAGCAACCACCAGGTTTTTTGCTTAGGGGGAGTCTTCCACCATGGTTTGTCGACTACACGGGTCCCTTTATGGTCTTAAATAGTCTCCTAGAGTTTTATTTGGCAGATTCAACTCAGTAGTACAAAAGTTTGGTATGATTCTTAGCGAAGCCGATCACTCTGTATTTTATCGTCACTCAGCCCAAGGGTGCATCTATCTTATTGTTTATGTGGATGACATTGTCATAACTGATAGTGATCAGCAAGGAATACTCTAGTTGAAACAACATCTTTCAAATCAGTTTCAGACTAAAGATCTCGATAAAGTCCGTTAGTTTTTGGGTATTGAGGTAGCCCAATCCAAGGATGGCCTTGTAATTCACAAAGAAAATATGCTATGGATATTCTTGAAGAAACAGTTCTATTAAAGGCCAAGTGGATTAGTGGGTTATTCCCTAAGGCCGGGAACTACCGTGCAACACAAGAGTACCCCGACTGTCGCGTATATGTGTCTCAGGTTGAGTTGAGGGGATCTATGAGGACTTAGCCATTCATGAATTGTCCGTCCACTCTTGTAGTGGCATAGTATCAGGCTTCGTAACAAAGTACTTCAGAGTAGAATGGTACCAAATGATGAAGTATAGAGTATAGGACATGCATAGCATTTTATCCTTGTAACTGTTTATTGTGATTGAATTAGAATAACCTTAGATATTATATTATTGAATGTTCTCCTTATTTGTACTGTTTGACTGATTGCGTGTTCTTCTCGTGTATTTTATATTGTTACATAATTTCAAAACTCACCCCTCGATGTTTGTGTTTGGCGTTTGCGATGGATGCAGACGAGCCGTAAGCGGCAGGAGAGGATTAATGCTCTTGAAGTGTAGGAAGCCGTATTATCTCGAAGACTTCTATTTTCTACCTTTTTGTTAAAGTCATTTTTGGACATAGTTTATTTTGGGAATTCCCGCTCTGATAGTGACATCGGGTTGGGACTACATTTACAATTATCATTAAATTTGTGTATGTGTGTTTTCAAAGGGATTTTGTTAATTACTACTACGATTACGTGATGCTCTTTGCCTTAAAAAAATGTTTGGAATTTTATATATTTGTTTATTTGAAAGATTTCATTGTTTTAAAAATAAGAATTTTTTTTTAATTTGGGGTTTACGGTGTCACACTTATAGTATTCAACTTTTCTGCAGAAGGTGAGTCTTGGATCGAAAAGAAACACAGTGTTTATGAATTAAGAAGGAATTTTCTATCATTGGAAGTTATGGAACTTTACTATGAAATTAATATTTTACCATGTCTGTTAATGCTCTTCTTATACACTTTTTATTGTCTCTTACTATTTTCAATGATTTGTACATTTTGGTATGTTGTAGTACATTTCTATGTTATTGGGGATTGGGAAGTACTAAGTTGTAGTCTTTTATTGGGATTGTTATGTAGTTTTAAGTGTAATGGCATTGAGCTCAATACAAGGATAACACAACTTGCTGTTCATGTGGTTCATAAAGCTATCAAATAAATGAATTGTTATGATGGAGAAGTGATCATGATCTTCATCTTTTGTTATTTGCTAAAATGTATATTTTGTGTCATATTTTTTACAACTATTTTTTATGATTTTGATTTTTAAATTTGAATCTTTAATATTGGCAAGGCAAAATCATACGTTATTTATCATTCTTTACAAAAATGCTGTCTCGACAATGGTTAGTTCAATGAGTTGATTGGTATTGTTAGACTCAAGGGAAAGCTGGTACATGATTGAGTTGATTGGGGTTTGTGTGTGTGTTGACATTGAGGGAAAGACATCGAATTGCTTATAAGATTTTTTTTTTTGCTTTCAATTTTTGAACCTGAAATCTGTAAGACACAATGTCAATTATTTTGAATTTGATAATTGAATTTATACACCTTAATAAAACAGAGATAAATATAATGAAATAAGAATTGGAATCATAAAATACTGAAAATTACATTCAAAATATAGTTTACAACTTGTTTTGGTGGATTCATAAATTAATATTACAACTTCAACTAATTTAAGTCTTTTAACAATTTTTCATTACATCATATTATTCAATACATCAAAATTTTAAAACTAATAAGTCTGGACCAATCCTCTAGTGCTCAGCTCATACCTTGGTTCCCTCCAGCTGCTAATATAAAACAAAAAAAATAAAAAGGGTGAGATAAAATCTCAGTGACTTCTAAAAATAAAGGGAGGGATAGTTTAAAATATTTCTTTCATAAAAATGCATAAAACATGAAATCCCGATGTTCCTCAAGCTAAAGCTCTCCATTTCAGTTTCGTTTTATAAAACTTGGTTGAAATCATTATTTCATAATGATTATAAAACTATGCATGACCTCAAAAATATTTTCTTTGTAACCAAAGAAAAGTCGTCCAATTATCTCAATGTGGGTCATCAAGATAATTGAATCATGAGCGGTAAAGGTGGTTTGGGCAAATCCAAATCAACGTCCTGATTGTTCTCCTTTACCTGTTGAACCATACATGGAACAACCTGAACTTCCCCATCGTGAATAAGGCCATGCATTATCTAATTAATGAGAATATACTAAACTTGAGATATGTATGCAATGTATTTATTATGTCATGTATGCAATGCATTCTTCATCTACAACAATTATAAACAACTTAGCCATATACTAAAATTCAAGTGGGAATTAAATCATAAGTCTCTGATCAGAAGCATACAGATCGAAGACAACATAATCATAAGCAACATGACCAGGGTCAGAGTAAGAGGAAACACGTCCTATGGAAGAATAAGAGGAAACACATCACGTGGAAGAATCAGAGGAAACACATCTTGTGGAAGAATAAGAGGAAACACGTCCCGTGGAAGAATTAGAGGAAACGTGCCCTGTGGAAGAATCAAAGGAAACCCGTCCCATGGAAGAATCAAAGGAAACACGTCCCATGGAAGAATCAGAGGAAACACGTCCCATGAAAGAATCAAAGGAAACAATGTTCAAAAGAGGTTTTGTTTAGAGGCATTTCACCAAAGGAAAAACACTTAGAATTTTTAGAACGACCAATCAGAAGCAGAAAGAGATACAACCATTAGAGGAAAAAAACACTTAGAATTTTAGAACGACCAATCAGAGGCAGAAAAATATACAACCATCAAAGGCAAAAATACTTAGAATTTTAGAACGACCAATCAGATGTAGAAAGAGATACAACCATCATAGGCAAAACTACAGTGGCAAGGAAGGAAAAGCATCCAAAACACTAGCATTTGCCTACAGTGGCATGATTCACACGTTGAACTAAATTTTGTTTCTCATAATTATGAGATTTCCTAAATTACTAACACAACAATCAAGCAACAAACAATAAGATCATTTGAGTGCAGATTCAAAACACCTATATGCTAAAAAATTCATTTCTCTTACACATCTAGGTTCTTCTAACCCGTAAAATCCCCAAAATAATTTCTGACAAGAAGTAAAGGATTGAAGTGAATAATTCCCATACTTTCATGCTAAAATAAATTAATGTAACAAAACTCACAATTTTGTTAATAATAATCCCCTTCAATCTAAGTTGGGTTTGCCAAAGATGTTTGCCTTGTCATCTCTCTGTTCCTTACCTTTTATGCTCTGTTACAGATTTGGAGATTTTTCAATCTGCTCCTTATCTTCCTCGAGTACTGTTTTGGTTGTAAATGGTTGTTGTCTTTGAATAAATTTGGGTAGAAGAGAAAAATGGATTAATGGCTGTTGTTATTGATCTATAGGCAATAGTCTCATTCTTTTGGTTTTTCAGAATGTTTTTTGAGAGTGTGTAACTGAAAAAGAAAGAAAGTTGAAGGGAAAATGGGTTAGAACCCGTGAGTGAAAGAGAAGGAGAAAACAAAGGTGGCATGTTTTCTTTTTGCCACTTGGAATTGTTCATGATATTATTTTCCTAATTTACCTTTGATCATATTTTAATATTACTAAAAGAACAACATTAACAATTACTAAAATTCTATAAATCCTAATTAATACTTAAATCCTATAAATATTTCTAAGGTAGTAAGAGAGTTGTTACAAAATCCAGGTCCAATTAATCGTGCATGTTTTGTTCTATTTCATGAGTTTCAAATAAAAGAAAATAATGCATGATTTTTATTTTAACCATCCAGTTTCAAGGAAAAGAGATTATGGTAATCCAAAGTACGGTTGGAACTATCTGGCAAAAAAATCAATATGCAAACTCAGATTCTTTCAAACAATTCAAACAATTTCTTCTTTAAAGATGTTGGAAATAATGATGATATTAATAAGAGATTGTTGGGAATGATGATGATATTAATGAGAGTTAGTTGATCAGAATTGAAAAAATAAGAAAATTCCACATAAGAGGGATGACACATACTAGTAGTGTTTATAAGGTGGAAGTATGACAATTAAGGTGTGCCCCAAAGGTACCCAACTTTGTGAAGGGGTGAGAACGCATGCAAATAGACCACCACACACGCGTGTGCCGCCGCTGTCCGTTCGGCCGGGCTTAGGGGTGTATTAATTTTTTAGTGTCTAGAAAATTTTAAAAAATTATTTATTTATTTATTTATTTATTTATTTTTTAATAATGAATGCATGCGCTTTGATCTCATTGATACGTTGAACACGTATTTTCCCTCCATCGAGTCAACATTCAACATCTGATCTAGTCTTCCTTCCTAATTTCGCGCATCAATTTGCCCGGTCAAACCCTAGCTATTTTCGTGTTTTTTGTGGACTCGCGCATCAGTTCATTGCCCGGTCAAAAACCCTAGCTATAAACGTTTCTATGGGTCTGTTTTGATGGATCACACTTTTTTCTCTCATCCAGTTGCAGATTTCCTCTATAAATAGAGGGCTTTGCTCAGTTGGAAAAGCACACTAGAAGTTCTCCAAAATCTGATACTTTTCTCTATTTCTCCATTTCTTTCTTTGTCTTCTCTTTCTTTCGAGTGGTCACAATACTATATTACGAGTGGCAACCATTTAACTGCCATATTAAGGGTGTAATTTTAGAACGATTTTCTACGGTGCAGTAAAACTCCGATACAATGTATCTGGACTGTTTTATCCTAAGGACGCCGTGGTTGATAATGTGCCTTGCACAACTTGGGCAGTGCCGCGAAACATCTTAAAGAGAGCGACCTAGTCCGCGACTCAACCCAATAATATTTTCGGTGGCATAAATTGATTTTTAAACAGTTTTTGAAACTCAAAAATAACAAAAGAATAATCAATTTTAAGTACAATGACAACTATATTGGTGTTTACTATTAGTTCATTTAGAAGCTGTTTTTCTGAGCCCCCATTTTTACCAAAAAGTGATTTGCATCTGTATGCATTGTCTTGCTAGAATCAAAATCCGTCAAATAATGTATTACGTTTTCAACGATATATTTGACTAGTTATATAACCCTTCAAATTGACATGTTTATAATCTAATATATAATTTGAGAAGAAAAAAAAATACACTGTTAGTGTAAATTAACACCGACATTTAATAAAATTATAATATGAGGTATGTAATTTTAATAAACATACATATCAATGTAACACGATGATCGATTCTTATTCGATGACGGTCTAAAACTATTTTACATCATCAATCATCAATACATGATCATTAGAGTCATAATTTTAACTCTTTGGATGAAAAAGGTGTGTAGTTTGGGTTTAGCGAGTATACGCTGACACCATGTATCAAAGGTAGTTTGTTCTTTGGTTAATTGTGAAATGGAAAAATAATACACTAACGAAGCATCGTGGCAAAAAAATATGTTCACAAAAATACTGGTACTTTCTGCCTAAAAAGAAATATTAAATAAAAAACCAGAAATATAATATAGAATTTGTATATGTTGGATCTTTTGTTGGGGGTATGTTGCAAATCTTGAACAAGAAGAAGATAAAATTGATGATAATGAAAGTTGCACAAATAAATTTCAAAGCATGTGTAGCGCACTAAGCTTTAGGTTCGATTCGCCCCCATCAATCTATATATATTTTATGCAATCGGGTTAAACAACGAATCTCTTTCAGGATACTTGTGCACTAGAGAAAAGAAGAAATGAATCATAAATATTTTTAATTTGATTCATGTAACGTGAATTTTTTGTGTTCTACTTTTCTGCCTGTGTCTCTATTTATAGAGAAACTCACTCCAATTGGTGAAAGAAAACAACTCTTAAAAAAGATTGTAACATTTGGTAACTTAAAAGATGCATTGATTTGAATAAAACCCAAGCATTGCAATCACTTGACCAAGTGGTACTTTAAGTTATTTAATTTTGCTACATTAATATAGCTATTAGAGAATTCCAAATATATTTTGGAAATTTCCGTCACAATCCCCCACAATTTTCAAAATATATCTAAATTCGTTATTTCGGAAATCTCATGGTTTCAAATAAAGGTATCTTACGATTTGAACCATTACTTAGTAAATTATGTTTTCACTCATCCCCAAATAGATTGGTAGACAAGTTTTGAATCAACTATTCATTAGAACAAGTGTGCATAACTCACACATGAAATCTCAGTACCATTGATCAAATTATAAAAATGACACATTTGATAAGGCCTTATGGCTCATATCCTTTTCGTGAGAATTTAAGAGTCAAGCTCTGGAACTCTATGAAGCGGCCTACTTCATTCTCATATAGGTGGACTATATCAAAAATGCACCCATAATTATACATTCCAACAAATATATGTTATATGTTCATTAAGAGGAAACCTCATCCTACCACTTTTATTTTATGGTCCAAGTACTTTTACCCTTTGAAATGTAACTACTGTCAAGTACTTCAATCACTCTAATAATGTACTTTCATCATTGAACTCAAGACTTGATGTTACTCAAGTGTGAGTTGATCATTTCCACCATTGGTGATTATTTAGATATGAGCTTGTATTACATCCCTAATGATGTCTTCAACACCATGTCCTTTGTTAGACCTTTTGTCAAAGGATCTGCAAGATTCTTTTCAGTTTTTACAAACATCATGGATAGCACCCCATTAAATCCTTTACATAGCTATGTCTTAAACCAATATGTCTAGATTTTTTATTATATACTTGGTTATATGCTTTTGATAGTGTGGATTGACTATCACAATGTATGGATTCTGGTGCCATTGACTTTGGTCAAATTGGTATCTCATACGACAAATCTCTTAGCCATTCAGCTTCTTTACTATCTATAGCTAGAGCAATAAATTCTGCAGCCATGGTGATGTCGGCAATGCAAGTTTATTTCTTTGAACCCCAAGAAACTGCACCTCTACCAAGGTTGAAGATCCATCTACTTGTGGAAGCATGATCATCAACATGATTTATCCAACTGACATCTGTATATCCTTTCAAAACTGAAGAATATCCACTATAGATTAAACTATAGTTAATTGTTCCTTTCAAATATTTTAATACTTTATTAATAACATGCCAATGTTCTTTACTTGGATTGCTTGCATACTGACTTAACCTTTCAACAACATATGTTATATCAGGTCTGGTACAAGTCATGACTTACATCAAGCATCCAATTACCTTTTATATTCTTGATAGTGTTGACCAACTATCACCAAACCATGACCCTTTTACCATTTAATCTCTTCACATTGTATCACATACAATTAATAAGCATATCAATTATCACATACACGAACTTTTATGTCATTCTGCCTTTTACTATATTTAATAAGCATCTCAATTTAAAATTCTAATTCTCTTTTCAATATATCCAAGTCCAAGATATAATACATTGAAAGCTTTAAATATATATTACCACAAGCTAACAAAGTATGATCATAAAAATTTCTCATGATTAAATATCATGAGGTGGGTCCAAACGTGTAAGTTACTACTCCTTAACAAATAAGAATTTATTTCATTTCAATTAAAGAAACCATATCTTCATAGTTATAATATAATTAATACATGCATCATAAATTCTATTTGTTAATTCAAGTTTCATATTTAATTAAATATGTTTTATGGTAAATTCAAATAAGTATCACAATAGAAAATAAATAATGAATAAAATCATTAAGATTTTAGATTAATTTCTTCTACAAACATTTGTCAACTTACAATAATTTTAAAATATATATCCAAATTATTTTTAATATAAAGATAAACAAGAAACAATTATTGTCATGCACATATAATATGAAATTATCAATTATTCATATAACAATTTCTTGCATAAAACAACAATTTTCATTTAAGACGTGCATGTATTGATCTAATACCACATATTAAATATAATATAAACATATTTATTTATATATTTGGTATGAAAAAAGATAAGCATTCTACGCAAATAAAGAAAACAAGACTTTTATTGACAGAGGAACAATCATAACCCATCGTAAAACAACACAACTCTTCACCAAATTTTTCAATTGTATACCTTCCAAACGTATACTTTTAAACACATTTGATTCAAAAAAGAAAATCTAGATCTTCAAAAATAACTATCTACCGTTTTTCAAATCATTCTGATGGCGGAAATTTATAGTATTAATTTTATCCATGTTATAAGAAAAATTTAAACTAACAATCATGCATCAAAGTAAACTTAAATGCAAATTTCGTAAACTGTCATAATCATATGGAATGAACATCAAATCTTATATCAAGTTTGCATATATTTATAACACCATATACAAATATGCAAATATATAAATATATAAATATTCGTGTACCTTTCACCGTAGTCATAAAGAAATAGTATACGTGTGTTCTTTTCTTCATCAAAATTGTAAGCACTACTCACAAATAAATTGTAAATCGAAATCGAACCTAGAGATTGTTGGATCTTTTGTTGGGGGTATGTTGCAAATCTTGAACAAGAAGAAGATAAAATTGATGATAATGGAGGTTGCAGAAATAAATTCTAAAGCGTGTGTATCACACTAATCTTTAGGTTCGATTCGCCCCCACCAATCTATATATATATATATATTGGATGCAAACGGGTTAACCGGCGAATCCCCTTCAGGATACTTTAGAATCCTTTAAGTGAATTGCACATTCACATCAAGCCTATCGATCAAAGATAGTTTACAAAATAAAGTTAATTCATTTACTCTTGTGCATTAGAGAAAAGAAGAAATGACTTAGAAATATTTTTGATTTGACTCATGTAACGTGAATTTTTTGTGTTCTACTTTTCTGCATCTGAAGTGTCTCTATTTATAGAGAAACTCACACCAATTGGTGAAAGAAAACAACTCTTGAAAAAGATTGTAATATTTGGTAACTTAAAAGATGCATTGGTTTGAATTAAATCTAAGCATTGCAACCACTTGACCAAGTGGTACATTAAGTTATTTAATTTTGCTACATTAATATAGCTATTAGAGAATTCCAAATATATTTTGGAAATTTCCGTCACAATCCCCCACAATTTTCAAAATATATCTAAATTCGTTATTTCAGAAATCTCATGGTTTCAAATAAAGGTATCTTACGATTTGAACCATTACTTAGTAAATAAAGGTATCTTACTGGAATTTCCCCTCACAGTATATCCTATTGTTGAGAGTAACTTATCTTATATATCATTCATAAATAAAGTAAAGTATTTTCTCCGTAAGAAAGACGCTTAGATTGATTATTTGAGCTTGTGTTGTATATCATCTTAGTGAATTATTGAAGAATTGTGTCTTAGGCACAATCAACTATGTAAAATATTCAATAGTGGGAGAAAGGTTTTCTCAAAATATTTACGAGTGTGTAAGTTTTTTTGAGTGAGTGTGAAGCCTAAAGAAGTTAGGAAAGATTATTTGTAGAGCCCAATAAGGCTTGAAGAAATAATACACGTGTAGAGCTTGATGAGACATGAACAAAGAATACATGTGTGAAGCTTGATGTGGTTTGAAGAAAAAATACATGCGTAGAGCTTAATGAGGCTCGTAGAATGAATACTAAGAGCTTCAAGAAGCATAATACTTGCGGCCTAGAGAGACAAAGAAAATACTTATCGTCTAAAGAGACAGAATAATAGTTTTCAAAGCCCAAAGCAGCAGAGTAAATAATCTTCAAAATTTGGAGAGACATTGTAAACAATCCTCAAAATCTAAAGAGGTAGAGTAAATATTACTTATATATTATTTTGAAAATAGTAGAAAAATAATTTCGGTTGAAAACTAAATCTCTTAGTAAAGAGATGTCTAGAGGTAACAATTGATTGTAAACTAGTATAAAATAATAGGTAAATCACTCCCTTGTCCTTTATTTTTATATTTTCTTTATATGTTTTCTTCAATTTTTTAACCAAGTGTTTAACTAAAATGATTGAATTTTTTTTAATAAAGTAAATAATTTTTGAAAAGAAAACACAATTTAACTCCCTCTGTCTATATGTTTTTGTGTTTTTCATCGTCTTCAAATATGAGTTATTTTTTTTTTACCTATATTCAAGACAAAAAGAGTATCATGTAATTAAAAATGTTCTAAGTAGATGCAACAAGGTTTATTTTTTATGTATGAAGTAAGTGTAAAAGGAGTAATATCCAAGTAAGATATTTGTTTTTGTTCAATAACATATATTTATACTTTAGTTATAGATTTTAATTTGTTTCTCTGTAATGCAGAGCATTTGCAAAAAAATGCAGTTAATAGGACCAAGATTTATACCACTTAAATATGCTCCTAAAGTAGCAAGAAAGACTTTCAAGAATATTTTCAGAGATTGATTATAAATTGTCATTGAATAAAAGAGAAATTATTGAACAAAAATATGAAAGGCCACATGATGGATTATATAACCAATGTTGTGGTTATGATAATTGGTGTGCTAGAGATTACCATTGATGTGGTGTTGATGAATTATAAGTGAAGGTGATAAAATTACTATTGATGTGGAATTGATGAATTGTAAGTGAATGTGATAAAATCTCATTATGGTTTGTGGTATGGTCTTTTCTATAATGACATCGCAAGTAATATACATTAAAGAGATGTGTACTATAAAGATGTCATTTCATGAAAAGCAAGCATAAAAGAATTAGTGGTGGGACAAGTTTCTAAAGAACTAAATTTATGTTCTAACTTTATATTTTTATGTTACCTCAATATTTTAACTTGTATGAAATAACAATGAGCATATATGTTATATGACCAAACAAAAACAATTTATATGTGAAATAAAATCAAGATATATATATATATATATATAAAAGTGTATTTTCTTTTGCACAACTTCTAAAAAAAAAAGATGCCATATGGTTTATAAATGTCATATGGTTTATATACAAGTGTAGTTTTGATTTAATTTATAGTCATTTAAATGAAATATGTAGATATGATTTTTTAGTGAGTTTTATTTGTTGAAGTAAGTTTTGTGTTCTCATTTATTTGTCTTTGATATACGCATATTGTAATACAAAAAGTAAATCAAGTCTTTCAAATCTCTATGTAACGTTTTATTTGAAATACAAAAGTTTGAAATACATGATTGTTTATTATTGATTCAAATGGATTAGAACGATTGACACACATATCATTGTAAACCTGAAGTTTAAAAATCATGTTAAAGTTTGTTGTTGGCAAGATCGGTTGGGCTATCTCAGATCTATTACGATGCAGAAAAAAGTTAAATTTTTATGTCAACATGTATTGAAGAGTCGGAAGATTCTTCAATCAAAGAATTTTTGTATGTTATTAGTTCCCAAAAAAAATTGAGAATTTGAGGGGATGAGTCTCTCACATTTCTAAAATGTATGAGGTTGTATTTGTGAATCAATACACCGATCATGTGGATCAATACACTAATTATAAACTAAATGGTGTCATGTATATTTGTTGTTAACTCGCAGTTAGAAGTTTGTGAGATTTTGTGCCAACTAATTTGACTAAAAGTCAACTTTTCATAAATATCTAGAAAGAATTTGGAAAGTAATGAATGTATTGGATTGAATATTGAACATCGTGTAGAATATTTTCATACACAAAAATAGACTTGAAGATCCATTCTTTAGATGTCTAAAGTTAATTGCGTAATCAATACTTCTAAAATCATAACTTTTGAGTTCTACTTTGGAAACATGCAATCATGTATGTTGAGATATTGATTCCTGTCAAGCAAACAAGTTACTATAGTTCTCCGCTTAATTTACAATGAATTTTGGGATGATAACCTAATATTTCCAATCTAAGAGATTTTTGGATTTGATGTGCATGTTCTAATTGCTCCAATATAATGCACTAAGATGAGTTGTAAAAGATTATTGAGAATATATATTGGATATAAAATCTCCATTTATAATAGAGTATATTGAGCCATGAAACTGGAGACTTGTTTATAAATTAGCTTGTTGACTATCATTTGAGGGATTAGTATTCTCAATATTAAGGGGAAAATAAACAGCTAAAAGTGATTATTGAAATATTTTATTATATCATCTTGATCCTTGTACATACTAGTGTGAACCAGAAGTTCAAAAGAGAACTCATTTGCAAAGTTTAGAAAAACTAATTATCAAGTGCAAATGCTCCAATCAAAATTTAAGTGTTTGTTGGACAATGTATGATTGCAAATGAGTCTCATCCATGCATGAAGCGTGGTATATTTGTTGGTTCCAAAAATAAAAATCTTCGAACAAGGCAAGGAGCTAAAAAGGAAGATGGCCCAAATGAGGATGAATATTTCAAAAAAGTAATTTGACAGACTTGATTTTCAGTTTAAGAAGAACTAATCAGGTACTTGAAAATTTGTGGAAATATAGAGATCTCAATAAATTATGTTATGAATTGAATATGATGGAACTGAAAGGAAGTCAACATTGACAATATTTTTGCATTTTAATTTAGCGATGTATGTGATAAATGATAAAGAGAATCATAAATTAAAGTCTATTAAAATTTATAGACAATGAAAAGTTGGGAAAAACAATAGAAGTGGAATTAAGTCCGCTTTGCAAAGTGAAAGGTTTTTGGACTTGAAGTCTGCACATATGAAGATATGAAACTAATTAGATATGAATGATTTTCCTTCGAAAAGAAATGAGAATGATGAAATACATATACTCAAGTGTGAGAAACGATACTTTCTTCACATGAGCGTGAGAAACGAGTTCTAGCATGTATGGTGGGTTTGAGTGCAGACCTAGTGTGGCTACTACTCTTTAAGTTTCGAGGACGAAACTTCTTTTTGGAGGGTAGTAATGTAAGACCCCTAATTTTAAAACTCTAATTTATGCCATTTTAGTATAGTCGGTGTTAAATTGCTGAGGCATTTAGCCAAATTTTAATTCATTTTGTGAATTAAATACCTAAAGCATATTTTATTAGAGTTTGCTATATGTTCATTATATATATATATATTTAGGTCCGGTTAAAATTATTTGGCGAGAAATAATTTAATTATGTTGCGAAGAATTTAATACTGGACAATTTTGTTAAAAATATCTCTGGTTGCTGAAGATTTTACCTGTCAATTGAGTTGCGACAAGGGGAGATATTTTTATCAAAATTGTTGAAGATGTGAGTAATGTGTGTGTGAGAGTTTTAGTTATTTGTTGGTTTGGCCTATATTTTTATATATATTATTTAGTGAGTTAGTATATATATATATATATATCTGTGTGTGTGTGTGTGTGTGAGAAAGGAAGGAATCAGGGAAGGAAAACATTTCCTCCTAGCCCGCGAGGTCTTTCTTCTTCTTTCTTTCTGTTTCGCGACGAAGGCGTTGGTGGGTTTCAAAACCGCCAAACACAAAACCGACCATATCACCTAGATCCAAGATTTATCTCGCATTAAAAATCATTAGTGTTAACCATTAAAAATCATTAGTGTTAATCATTAAAAATCATTAGACGAAAGCGTTGAGAATCATTAGTGTTAAATGAGCATTAAAAATGGGGAATCTTTTAATAGCTACATTTACTTAATGATTGTGGTGTCGAGAGTCAGAGTATGCTCATGCATTAATAGTACATGATGACCGCGATGGTGCCATGGTAATAGTGGTTACCATGATGGGCCACGAGAGGATGCCATGCGAATAGTTGGTTCATCTTATCCTTGCGGAGATTTTCGCATTGTGCTGATCTGTGAGAGATTGCACTCTTGTAAGTCGTGCTGATCTGTGAGCGATTGCACGCATAGAAAATTAGTACTGATCTGTGAGAGGTTGTACGATAGTAAATTGTGCTGATCTGTGAGAGATTGCACTCTTGCAAGTCGTGCTGATCTGTGAGCGATTGCACATATAGAAAATTAGTACTGGTCTGTGAGAGGTTGTACGATAGTAAATTGTGCTGATTTGTGAGAGATTGCACAATTGTAAGTCGTGTTGATCTGTGAGCGATTGCACGCATAGAAAATTAGTACTGGTCTGTGAGAGGCTGTACGATAGTAAATGGTGCTGACCCGTGAGGATTGCACCTTGATAATTAGTACTGGTCTGTGAGAGACTGTACAACTATGATTTACACCCCTTCGATGAGGGTTTTGTTGATATTCCAGAATCATGTGCATTGGCATATACGCATTGCACTAGCGTGCTTTGCACGTGAGTCATGTTTGACATGTCATGATGTTTGTTTATGCGTACTTGATTGTGATTAGTGATTTGTGTTGTGTTGGTGTTTGTGATTGATTGAATTGGTGTTGAAATTGTTGGAATGAATTTGGAAGTGTTGGAATGTTTTTGAAAGGGTTAAAAACTGATTTTCTTCTGTTTTGACAGGTGTATTCGACTACACCTGTGTTGTAGTCGAATACAGATGATTAAATTAGCTATTGACTTGATTTTTTTGAAGTGTATTCGACTACACAAGGTGCTGCATTCGAATACAGTTGAATGGAATGTTGTATTCGAATACAGACAGGCTGTATTCAAATACAGTAGTGCTGTCAGTGTTGTTTTTGTTGTTTTTCTGCTGTTTTTGCTAGTGTATTCAACTACACATAGGGTGTATTCGAATACAACAGTACTGTTTGGTCCAAAAATTCATTTTTCAACCTTGTTTATGCATGTTTAACATATGCAAACCCTTTCTAGATGTATGCTAAGTTGAAAGGTGATTTTGTGCATTTAAAATTGAATGCTACGTGGTATTTGTTAATTTCGGTTGGTGACCCTTTATAATTTATGGAAATATGGGCTTTGCCCTCAGATGAGATTCAGGATCGTCCTGCCGGATAGTACCCTGGAGAGGGGAAGGTAGTTAGCGATGCCTGATCGGAGCTAGGTCAGGAGTTTTGTGTTGGGCGCGTGGAGGTCACCCGAGCTGTATAGGTTTTTGGTAGCATGATCAGACTAAGCGACTGTATAGGTCCTTGAGTCTTTCTTTTAGTTGTGTAATTATTTATTTAGGAAGACTGTACCTATATTGTCAGCATGACTTATTATTTTGATGGATCCTTGTAAATTTTTGATATGACTTGGAAACATTTAAATACTTTGGATCTGTAAATTCTAAACTTATTTCCGCTGCTGTAAATTATATTGATTTTGTCGTTGTGTTATGACACTAAATAGTTTATCCAAAAGTATTTACTTATTCATTTATTTTTTTAAAAAAATTACGCATGTGTTTTTGGTGTTAAAAATCGGGTTGTTACAATTGTGGTATCAGAGTTTTGGTTTAAATTTCTTTGGGGCTGTGAGTTGGGTGTCCTAAGCTGATCAAGAGTCGAGGTTAGGGGTATCAAGTGACTGGAGTCCACGCGTACGTTGTGTTTTGGTTTCTCGGGTCAAGCATGATGTGCTTAATTAGTTTATTGTTTCTTATACGAAACAGGGTGCCTTGTAGCACTTTAGTTGGAAGAGTAGTTAAAACATAGAACATTAGTCAACTTTGGTCGACGAGTGTCTCTGGATTCCTTAAACCTATCGGTCTAGGAAAGAAATGGTTGAAGCGAATCATGACAGCATGGGATTTATGAAGTGATTCAAAGGATGCAAAGGCTATGTTATTGGCGATAACTCGAAGATGTTATTGGTGTGAGACTGTTAAGGAATTTCAAGTAAGGATCTAAGTGGAGAATTTGTTTTTAAGAAAAGTATTAGATGTTTTCTCAGTAGATTTCATCACGAGACTGGATGAAGTTTGATAACTGTCAAAGAGGTGTGATCACCATGAAATTATTGAGAAGACAGGGATTCCATCTGGAATAGCATTTGATGCTCAGTTGTCAACGAAAGAGGCTGGTATTGAAGTTAAGAGGCACTGTACGTTAGGAGTAAATACTACCTTGGTTAGATAAAAGACGCTTTGAGGAATAGTCGATACCTTGAGGAGTAAGGTCGAGCATTCAAGTTAAACTAGATTTGCAAAACTTAGATTGTTAAGTATGAATCTCATGACGAGTATAGGAATGAAACTATACATTTCATTGGTAAGTGACAAATCTCTGTGTGGTTTAGGAGACGGTAAGTATGGATAGTGATTTCGGATGAAACTATAGACGCGTAAGTATGAATTTTGAGTAATGTTCCGAAAAACATAAGGAGTTAAGACTTGATGTATTGAACCGTATGTTACTATTAAGTGGAATTGGAGGTGCCGAGTACGAGAATACTTAGAGATTGTAGCTATGTAAGCTTTGAGAGTCTATTAAAGGATGGTAATTACTAGGATAATGCTAATATTTTGATAGGTCGGATGGATTATTCGAGATTTGATTTGGGACCCTAAGATGGTTAATCTTTAAGTCGATGATTTAAAATCCACAAGGTTGGATAGAGGACCAAGTGACGCCATAAACTTGTATAATTGAGGTAGTTGAGGTAGGCAAGGAACAAATAATTCAAGGTATGGTTGAGAATGTTTGAAGATTTACTAAAAATATTGTGTTATGAATAGAAGAGTTTTAATTAGTGAGATTACTAAGACGATTAGAGTCGATGGTGAATAAGACCTTGAATTGTATCTTAAGATGAAATGGATGAATTTAGACGGTGTGACTAGTATTTGGAGATTTCGAGGATTAGATTTTAGAATTTTATTCTATGATAGAAAGTGAAAAAGAAGAAATATAACAAATGAGTGTTTCAATGCCTAGATGGACGATGAAAGGTATATGGGACTTTGAGATATTTTACTGCAAAGTTATGAGGATGAGGTTTATAGATAATTATTCTTAGGAAATGCTTATTGGGAACATTTGTGAAATAGTTTTTTGGACGTTCGATTGTTAGGATTCTTTCAGTTTGTATCTTGATGTTGGTTGAAAAGGAATAAGAAAATCCAGCGAGTGAACCAAATGTTGGAAAACGTGCCATGAAAACTTGTTGAAGCAACACATGGGTTTGTAGCTTATGACAATTAAGGATTCATGAAATGAATTATCCTATCCGAAAATTGGACATTGTTATTAGGAGAGTAAGCCAAAGAATTCAAAGGCACTACTTGAATGCATGTCATAGGGGTACGTTATTGTGTCCGTCAATCAAAAGAGTTAAATGTTTGTTTGATAGGGAATAATTGAGTATGGAATGAAAAAGTTTTGTGGGAACTAGTAAGGCTTGATTTATTAACATCACTATAATGAAGCAAGACGAAGTATGATGGCAGATGAGAAGAAAAATAAAGGACTCTAGGTGTTGACCACATGGATGGTTGAATGACGGTAGAAATGAAAAGTGTTTTGAGATATATTTCAAATGTAGAATATTTCATAAGAAGTGTGAAAATTCGGAGGAATTGAGATTTTGTTGAAATGTTGAAGAAATTCTTAAAGATCAGGATGACAAGCTTATCTGAAGAAAGAAAAGTTTAATAGTAAGAGGAAAGAAAAAGAAAATAAAGTTAAGTTGGATGATATTTTGGGATATGACGCACTATGAGGTGTACCGATTGTGGCTATCAAAGAAGAGAGCAATTTTTGGAAAAAGACATACAAGAGTAAGCTAAGTAATGATTTCGAAATAATGAAGATGTATTAAGGTTCAAGGTAGACATTTAAGGTTTATATAAATGGAAAGGCGATGGAGTGAATACAATGTGTTTGACGTGTCAGAATGAAAAGATAATCACCAAGCTGCAAATAAAGGATGCGGCAAAATTGAGAAGTATCAGAATGAATGTTGACAGCAGATGGAGGAAAATTACTTTCGGATTGTCCAGAATTGCGAAGTACATAGGAAATTGACTAGTGAAATGAGAATTTGAAGTGTTAGGTATGAGACAAATGTTGGTCTTAACCAGTGAATGAAATTCAAATTGGATTTTTGTTGGAGACGTGACTCTTGAAAAGAAGTACTAAACTGGAGGTGGTATAGTTCGGGCAAATTGTCGAAAATATTGGAGGAAACTTTGATCACCAATAGGATGTTGAGAGGCGATTATTAAAGTTATAATTAGAACAACATACTAATAAGAACACTACGGTTTGGCGTAGTTGTGCGACTAAAGAAAATCGAGGAATTGTGGCCTATGGAGAAATTGGAGTGTCCTCGGCAGTAATGATTGTTTGGTGCTCAGGGTGTTGGTGTCATACTTAGAGTTTTAGTTTGGAACCTAATGGATGTTTCGTACCAAGTGGATGTACATGAGGCTATGTGACATAGCTATGGGCAATTGAACTTCATCGATAGGAAAATAAGGGAAACTCTGTGGACCTTGAGAAAATTGTTTGACCACTTGTGCATTAGGATAACCTTCAGTGCAAGTTGCAAAGAACGTTATTACAGTTGGGTTAAGATGGTTTAATCCATCATCATGGTCGTTGGCTACTTATTGACAAATTGAGGAACTGATCATCCCCAATCTCTTGTTGATAGTAGACAAAATCATGTTGAGTGGAATGAGCGAGTCTTAGCGGCTATGATAGTCCGTAAAGTTATTAAGCATCCTATGAGAAGGGATAAACGATACTTTCTTCACATGAGCGTGAGAAACGAGTTCTAGCATGTATGGTGGGTTTGAGTGCAGACCTAGTGTGGCTACTACTCTTTAAGTTTCGAGGACGAAACTTCTTTTTGGAGGGTAGTAATGTAAGACCCCTAATTTTAAAACTCTAATTTATGTCATTTTAGTATAGTTGATGTTAAATTGCTGAGGCATTTAGCCCAATTTTAATTCATTTTGTGAATTAAATACCTAAAGCATATTTTATTAGAGTTTGCTATATGTTCATTATATATATATATATATATATATATATATATATATATATTTTGATCCGGTTAAAATTATTTGGCGAGAAATAATTTAATTATGTTGCGAGAGTTTAATACTGGACAGTTTTATTAAAAATATCTCTGGTTGCTGAAGATTTTACCTGTCAATTGAGTTGCGACAAGGGGAAATATTTTTATCAAAATTGTTGGAGATGTGAGTAATGTGTGTGTGAGAGTTTTAGTTATTTGTTGGTTTGGCCTATATATTTATATATATTATTTAGTGAGTTAGTATGTGTGTGTGTGTGTGTGTGTGTGTGAGAGAAAGGAAGGAATCTGGGAAGGAAAACATTTCCTCCTAGCCCGCGAGGTCTTTCTTCTTCTTTCTTTCTGTTTCGCGACGAAGGCGTTGGTGGGTTTCAAAACCGCCAAACACAAAACCTCACATATCACCTAGATCAAAGCTTTATCTCGCGACGCGACTGAAGAGAAAGTTGATTGTGATCACGTTGCGGTGCTTGGGAACTAATTTTCTCAGCTCTGTGCGAAGCGGGAATTTTACCGGAATTTTACCGCGGTGCCGTAATCGGCCGTTCGAGCTACCGTCAAGGTAAGGGCTCTTTCTAATTTTTAGCTTGCATATAGGACTCTATATGTGTATTTGTGGGGTTTGTTTTGATGGATGTTATGTGTGAATTTGGGGAAAAGGAATTTAATGGGATTTATGTGAGTTGTGGAAAAGAAATTTGGTGGTTTACGTTTAACGATTTTGAGTTTTGATTTGGGTATTATGGTTGAAAATGTTTGGAAAATAAATTTGGTGGGTTTGAGGTGAGATGTTGTGAGAAATGAATTTGAATGCATTTTGTGGGAAAAATGGTGAAATTAAATTTAATGAGTTTGGAGGTCTGGGTGATGGTGATTTTTACTTGGTGTGGTTGATATGTTTATGGGTGATTTTATGAATGTTGAGATATGCTTGATGTGTGAAGATGTGGGGTTTTGAATAAATGCAATTTATGTGTGAATTTTGATTTGGTGTGAAATGAATTGATGAGATTGTGTATGTGGTGATTTGAATTCAATATGATTTGTGAATTCAATTTCATGTGATTTGAGGATTGTATGCGTTGAGTATGCTCGGTGTTAAATTTGAGAATCATTAGTGTTAAATGAGCATTAAAAATGGGGAATCTTTTAATAGCTACATTTACTTAATGATTGTGGTGTCGAGAGTCAGAGTATGCTCATGCATTCATAGTACATGATGACCGCGATGGTGCCATGGTAATAGTGGTAACCATCATGGGCCACGAGAGGATGCCATGCGAATAGTTGGTTCATCTTATCCTTGCGGAGATTTTCGCATTGTGCTGATCTGTGAGAGATTGCACTCTTGTAAGTCGTGCTGATCTGTGAGCGATTGCACGCATAGAAAATTAGTACTGGTCTGTGAGAGGCTGTACGATAGTAAATTATGCTGATCTGTGAGAGATTGCACTCTTGTAAGTCGTGCTGATCTGTGAGCGATTGCACGCATAGAAAATTAGTACTGGTCTATGTGAGGCTGTACGATAGTAAATGGTGCTGATCCGAGAGAGATTGCGCCTTGATAATTAGTACTGGTCTGTGAGAGACTGTACAACTATGATTTACGCTCATTCCATGAGGGTTTTGTTGATATTCCAAAATCATGTGCATTGGCATATACGCATTGCACTAGGGTGCTTGGCACGTGAGTCATGTTTGACATGTCATGATGTTTGTATATGCGTATTTGATTGTGATGAGTGATTTGTGTTGTGTTGGTGTTTGTGATTGATTGAATTGGTGTTGAAAGTGTTGGAATGAATTTGGAAGTGTTGGAATGTTTTTGAAAGGGTTAAAAACTAATTTTATGCTGTTTTGACAGGTGTATTCGACTACACCTGTGTTGTAGTCGAATACAGATGATTAAATTAGCTAGTGACTTGATTTTTTTGAAGTGTATTCGACTACACAAGGTGCTGTATTCGAATACAGTTGAATGGAATGCTGTATTCGAATACAGACAGGCTGCATTCAAATACAGTAGTGTTGTCAGTGTTGTTCTTGCTGTTTTTGCAAGTGTATTCAACTACACATAGGGTGTATTCGAATACAACAGTGCTGTTTGGTCCAAAACTTCATTTTCAACCTTGTTTATGCATGTTTAACATATGCAAACCCTTTCTAGATGTATGCTAAGTTGAAAGGTGATTTTGTCATTTAAAATTGAATGCTATGTGGTATTTGTTAATTTCGGTTGGTGACCCTTTATAATTTGTGGAAATCTGGGCTTTGCCCTCAGATGAGATTCAGGATCGTCCTGCCGGATAGTACTCTGGAGAGGGGAAGGTAGTTAGCGATGCCTGATCGGAGCTAGGTCAGAAGTTTTGTGTTGGGTGCGTGGAGGTCACCCGGGCTGTATAGCTTTTTGGTAGCATGATCAGACTAGGCGACTGTATAGGTCCTTGAGTCTTTCTTTTAGTTGTGTAATTATTTATTTGGGAAGACTGTACCTATATTGTCAGCCTAACTTATTATTTTGATGGGTCCCTGTAAACTTTTGATATGACTTGGAAACGTTTAAATACTTTGGATCTGTAAATTCTAAACTTATTTCCGCTGCTGTAAATTATATTGATTTTGTCGTTGTGTTACGACACTAAATAGTTTATCCAAAAGTATTTACTTATTCATTTATTTTATAAAAAAAATTACACATGTGTTTTTGGTGTTAAAAATCGGGCTGTTACAAATATCAACAAAGTCATTTATGTGATAACATCTGACATATCATTACAAAGTCATCGCCAAGTAAAATGTTTCAACAACTACAAGAAAATCCTGATATTCGTCATTTCAAATATTGTCAACACGAGGGGGATAAATAAATATATTTTGCACTTTTTTTTCCTTCAGTGTGGTTTTGTCCCAATTGATTTTCCTGATAAGGTTTTAATGAGGCAATTTCCACATAAAGGATGATGTACTATTTTTCCTTTACTAGAATTTTTTCCTATATAGTTTTTCTATTAAGGTTTTAATGAGGCATATCCCCATGGACATTCAAGAGGGAGTGTTATAAATAATATTTGTTAATGGATGTGCATTCCTTGATCTTCCATATTCCCATAACTCCTATTAGTGAATGGATTAATTGGTAGTTTTTAATCTATTTATACTCTATACAAAGGACTTATCACATTTTATAAACACATACTTAAAAAGAAAATAATACTAGAAATTCCAATCTCGTCTATCTTATTTTTTCTTTTTTAATTTATTTAATAACAGTCACCTCATTATTAAAAAATAATATGTATATTTTGGTGTTTATCATTCATGAGCATTGTGCAAATGTAATGAAATATTATAATGCAAAATTATAACTTTATTTTATAACAGTCGCCTTGCATTTCTCACATCAGCATTCCTAATTTAAACCCAATTATTAAAATGTTGATTGTATTATTAACTTATACATCTCTTCAACATAAATATTATGCAGTATCGACTCATAACCTGTATAGGTTAGACCACCGCATAGTTTCAATTTTTTTTAATGATTCTATATTATTAATTATATATTATCAATGTTTATAAATTATAAAATATTTTATAATCGTCTAGTGACATAATACAATATTTTTATGTAGGAGGTCCTATAATTGACTCTCAAAAAAAAATTATTTTTGTGCATACTAATTTTTCATCCACTAACAAAATCTCACACGTAGTATTACAATAGTACTATATAATTACTTTAAGGGAAGAGACTACTTGACTACCGATTCGATTCTCGTTTCCTACCACATAGGTGGGAAGTGAAATATTTAAAGTGCCTAACTAATATTTTATATAAATGCATCTTTGTCTATCATAGAGAAGAGGTTAGCACATTATTAATTGTGGTGTTGGCAACGAACAATGAACCATTTCAATATGGATTAGCAAGACTTTAGTTTTATTTTAGTGGTGGTGATATAGTATATTACACAGATGGATAAAGAAAAGGGAAATCCTTATGAGTGTACTAAGGCCTTTTGCCTTTTGAAGAAGTCTAAAGAAGTACTCCATCCTGCTAACACATGGTTAAATATAATCATGGTTTTAAGTTGCACATGCATTTGTGGTTATGGAAAAAAACCTTATATTAAGGAAAACTGCGCCAATGAAATCTAAATTTCAGTTGTAATGGCGGTGTAGGAAACTTCAAAATATACATTATAGCTGTGTAATTACTATTGTGAAGTGCAATTTAAAACAATGCATAGATGTGTTAGAAAGACAATGTTTCACTCATTTCGTATTTAAACTTATTAACATTGTGTATGAAAACTACACCATTACCATAGTCTACTTTTCCAAAGAAAACTTAGATTTCTCTCTCTTTCTTCACCTATTGGAAATTGGTGATTTAGAATCATTTTTTAGTTCGAAATCATTCTTTTAAATTGTCTCTTTTTCCTCTTATTTTATCTAAATAGATGTTTTATACGCAAATTTAGTTTTTCTTTAGTATTTTTCTATGATTTTATCGTTTGAGTGCAACTTTGTTCTATTCATCATTTTAATTGGTGCAACATTGTTTGTTTGATTTTTCTGTCTTGTTACGGTGTTCATTTGATTCAAATTGACAGATTAATTTTTATCAATTACAGATTCAAATCAATAAATTTAACTTCGTCAACGTTATAAATATGAAAAAATGACTATTTTAGACACTTGAAGTCATGTTGTATTATTAATATGAATGTTGTGAATTTGATATTTATGTAACTGTCCACATTTTGTATTTTTAACAAAGTAATTATTCATTTGTAAAGGTCATCTTAATCTATTAATAACACGACTTCCCATTAAAACTTACTCCATCAAATTTAGAATAAAAAAAATTCAATATTTAATGGTCCAAAAAATAATAATTTTGGATAAACTTAACTATATTAACTATTATTTTTTCTATAATACCCTTCCTTCATTTGATTTCAATCCCATCCTCTAATTTACCTTTTCTACTCCTATGTTCCATAATATTAATTAACTTTAACACATTCCCATAAGAAGATATATAGCCAATTCTAGTTTAAGAATCGCATGGTAATGTGTTTTTTTGCTAAGCTGAACAGTTGTAATAGTAATATAAAATTAAAGAGTTTCACTTAATATACCAACTCCACCAAATTTATTATCTATAATACTTCACCTTGACCAAGCATTAACAATCATGACACTAATTTATAGAATAAGCAAGGGGTAATTTGAAAAGTATTTTTAACTTTTCTTTATTATACCTATAAAAATAAATGAGAATGGTTGATTTTTTAAAAAAGATTGAAATCACAAATTATGAAATAAAAAATTCTCATTTATTTTTATTGGTATAAAAAAGAAAATTTAAAAATACTTCTCAAATTACCCTTTCCTTATTCTATAACTTAGTGCACTGTTTTATATTTCACAAAAGAATAGATTAGTATTATAGATAATGACTTCGGTAGAGTTCTTATATTAAGTGCAGCTATTCAGTTTCATATTATTATTACAACTTTTCAGATTCGTAAAAAAACCCAACACCATACGATTGTTCTGATTTGCCACGAAATGTAGAAGTGGCTATATATCTTCTTATTGGAATTTTTAAAGATAATAAATAATAGACATAATTACAGTTTTAGTCTCTCTGTATTTTTTAATTTACAAAATTAATCTATCTATTTTAAAAGGTAACAGTTTTGATCTGTCGATCAAATTTTTATCTAAAAATGACAATTTGATGTAGAACCATCTAGTTATTTATATGTTATTGATTAAATTATAAATATGAAAAAAAATTCTGAAGTTTAAAGTTAAGTTTTTACATTGTTTTATTCTTATTTTATGGTTATTAATTATTCTACGTAATCGTATCATATAACATGTTATTTAAATCATATCACGTCGTCATTTTTTAGTTAAAAAATCAGAATACAGAATCAACGTTGTTGACTTTTAAAATAAGAGAACCAAGTATCTGAATCAGTAAAAATCAAGGGATTTAATCCACAATTAAACCTAAATGTTATTTAAAATAGTAGTAAAACTTACATTAATAGCCCTTACACTATTACTAGTAGTACAATTCAAATTTGTCATTGTGCACTATAAAGCCACACACTCATACTCAGAATCCTTTACCTCAAAGGAATGTAACAATAAAAATGGAAGATTTAGTTGAAATTAATATAACTGGATCTCACTCCTTTAATGAGCAAGACAAAAAAGCAATGTTGTCATGGGATGAAATCATAGAGAAGAGTTTATCAAAATTTGGGTGGATGGATTTCCTTCAAGTTTTTCTTCTAGCAATATCAATGTTCTTTGATGCACAACAATCATTCATAAGCATATACACTGATAATTATCCAAAATGGCATTGCATAAACACAAACCAAACCACAAATTCGTGTACTTCAACCTCTGATATATGCAAACTCTCAAGATCTTCTTGGTCTTGGGATTCACACCCTTCAAACACAATAATTTCCCATTGGGGTCTTGAATGTTCTAGCACCTTCATCACAGGTTTACCACAGTCTTCATTCTTCACAGGGTGTCTTCTTGGTTCTTTCTTTCTTGCAACTTTAGCCGATTCATCTCTTGGTAGAAGGAACATATTAATCTTCTCTTTTGTTTCCATGTCAATAACTTCCATGCTTATAATCATCTCAACCAATGTATGGATTTACTCAGCTTTCAAATTCTTGATTGGTTTTTGTCGTTCTTCTATAGAAACGTGTGTTCTTGTTTTGTTGACAGAGAAAGTTAGTACAAAGTGGAGATTTAGAGTTGGAATTGCTGTGTATTTCACCTTCACAATGGGGTATATGTCATTACCTGGTTTTGCATACATCAATAGAAACTCTTCATGGAAAAATCTTTATTTTTGGTCATCAATTTCTGCTATATGTTACTCTATTATTGCTTATATATTCGTTACTGAGTCGCCTAGGTGGCTTGTTATGCAACATCGAGAGAAAAAAGTTTTGAAAATGCTTAAAAGGGTTTCTACACAAGTAAATGATGATGCTAGTAATATAAATTCAAGTTTACCAAAATTACCCCAAAAAGAAAAAGTTTCAATTTTTCAACTTTACTCTTCAATGAGAAAATTGTTTCATAAAAGATGGGCTATTATAAGAATGGTGGCTGTTATGATTCTTGGTATTGGAATTGGGATGGTTTATTATGGTATGCCATTAGCTGTTGGAAACTTAGGATTCAACATTTACTTGGCTGTTGTGTTTAGTGCTTCAATGGAAATACCTTCTTGTGTAGCAACATACTTCTTGGAAAACTATAGAAGAAAACTTTCGATTCTTATTTTTTCTATGTTGGGTGGAATTTGTTGTGTGATGTGTGTTGTTGTGGAGAATAGAGCACCTGTAGCTAAAGTGGTGTTAGCAATGATTGCATTTTTGGGGGCATGTACATCTTATAATGTGTTTCTCATATACACTATAGAATTGTTTCCAACATGTGTGAGGAACACAACAACCTCATTGGTGGGACAAGCTATTGCACTTGGTTGCATATTTTGTCCCTTCTTAATATCTAAGGGGAGGAAAAGTAATATTTTCTCTTATGGGGTTTTTGGAGTAGTTATTATGTGCTCCAATTTGACACTGTTCTGTTTACCTGAGACTAAAGGGATAGTTCTCTGTGATACTATGGATCAACAAGAGGAGAAAGAAGTAGCTCTTTGTGATGCCATGAATCAAGAGCAAACATGAAATATTTATGTGTAAGAGACAATTTTTTTTATTCAAACCAATTGGTCAAAGTTTATATTTTTTAGCTATTTTGTCCTTTTTGTATTTATAGCCATTGACTTGAATTAGCTGAACAAATTTATTTTGCACAGGAGAATTGACATACTGATTTTTTTTTATCTAATAAATTGGTTGCGCAAGCTCAATTTGGCTAAACAAAAATACAATTGTTTTTCAATCTTGTAAAACGAGAAACACAAGGGGAGATTTGAATTGTATTTCACGTTAAAACCGCTTTTAACAAAATTAAAACAGAGTGATGAAAACAGAGTAGATAAAACAATAAACATAAAAAACACAAGTCAACTTATCCTGGTTCACTATCAATACGGTAGCTACGTCCAGTCCCTTCAAATGGAAGGATTTAATCCACTAATTCTTGAATCACACTTACACTGAACAACTACTAGTCAACCTGACTGTGTTCAAGTCTTCTCAACCTTCTAGATTAGTACAATTTAGTTGTTGAGGGATGCATTCACTATTAGACTAAGTCACAAATATAATGTGTTTAAGGGTTTTCTAAAAATCTCTCACAAGAGGGTGTTTAAAAAGTTGTACTCTCATAAAATATTTCTCAGCACTTAGACAAGAAAAAAAAGATTAAGAGCAAGAGTGCAGAGACGGCTATATCATGCTTGTAGTATTGTGTTGTATAAATCAATGAGGGTTGCAAGACCTTTTATAGAGAAACTTTAGGGTTTTTTGTTGTTGTCCTAATTGTAAGAAATCAGCATGTATCATGAAGTTTCGTATCGAACCTTCAGAGATTGATTTACCATTAAAGCTTGTCCAAATTTATCCTTGTAATTGATTCTACATATCTTGATACAGAGATAGAAGGAGTAGAGGATATCATTATCAGAGAATGTCACATAGACCTTCAGACAAATAATAGATTCAAGATGTTGAGCAGATGATGAACATTTTTTTTCTTTAGATCGTTAACTTTTTATCAGAGCGTTGACTTTCATCAGAGTCAGACAATCCGATGTTTGACATGGTTATCAGAGGTAGACTATCAAAGCATTTTCATACTTATCAAACGATCACTTACTTGTCATGATTATTATAGGCCGAGTAATTAGAGCATTGCTTGCATTAACAGAATTACCAAAGACTCCTTTTACACTGCTTTCATCATACTTAGAATACGAATTTTAGAGCGAAGTCTTGATGTTGCTTTAACTTTGTCCAAACATTAAAGGATGCAGCCTAAAGTCATTTAACAATTACATGATATGAGAATTGCACACTTAAACAAAACATTAGTGCTTTAAATTGTTCTCATAAAATAATCTTGTTATCATCAAAACAAGTAAGGGTCATAGTTATTCAAATAAACTTGGTTCTAACACTTATTAATTCTTTTACAAATAGTGTGAATTGGAAATGAAGATAAAATTTATACCTACCTTGCATAAATACTATGAAATAAGATGTCATGTGTGATTCTCTTTTATACTTGTTTTTTTCAATGTGTTATGCATGATATTATGCTAGTTAGTAGTTATTCCCTTCACGTAGGAATTGAATACTAAGAGTGTTACAATTATCTATCCTTCAATTTTTTAATGTATTTGAAGTTCATGGTGAGTTATAGTAGTTCTTTAAAGTGAAGTACTTGTAAGGGAACAATCTTTAGGATGCAAAAGATGGTCATGACCAACGACTTACCTTACTTAAAAGTCGAGATTTCTCTACTGACTCACAAATACAAAATGTACATATATTCAAAGACTTTTTCAAACTTTCAAGCTTTACTAATTATGTAATTTATATGCTATCTTTTCAAAGTTATGGAAAATGTTTTGAAAATTTCCCTTCCCATTTTAGAACTTATTGAGACTTTTTATTTAAACCCTCTTATTTCATATTTTTCACAGATAAAAAGTAAGATGCACGATTTTACGTTAGCGTTGAACACTTTGTTTTGTGATATCGTTTTCTTGTAGTTCTTTTAAACCTATGTTTGATAATGCGATCACTGTAATCCTAAGATAGATATGATGACTTGAAATATCATATTACAACTTATGACTTCTTTATGAATGTCGTGACCACTTTATTTATTAAATTGTGATCCTCTACATTATATTCTTGATACATGATGTAGGGTGTTACATTTTTGTACCATAGTCAGTCAAATCTTCGTACTTTCGGTAGTTAATTTAGGTCGTTAACTATGTTTTGTCTCTAATGGTTCTTATTATCATTTCACTAAATATTGAGTCTGATCAACATAATATTTGTATTTGGCATGTAGAAATATGGCCAAAAATATGTGAAGGAGGGGTAGGTTGGGAGCCAATCCCCCACCAACGGTCCACAAAGACTATAGGGAGACCAAGTGAGGCTTCTGATGCAGCAACAAATTACGGCAACAATGAACTTAGCAAATCACCTAGCCCAAATGACAATACCTGCTCAACAACTTCCACTTGAAGTTACCAAGCGCATATTCTACGATTTTATGAAGATGAAGCCTCCTACTTTTTGTGGGAGCCATAACCCAACTAGATCACAGTACTTGTTAGAGGAGATGGTGAAAGCATTTGAAATTTTCTTGTGCAACATTGAACAGAAGGTGGCGTTCGCAACCCATCTTTGGTTTGGGAGCACATTCAGTCAGTGTTCCTGGACAAGTATTTCCCCAAGGACATTCACAAGCAGAAATAATTGGAATTTGTTCATTTGCAGCAAGGCGACAAGACTATAGGCAAGTATGTGGCTAAGTTTGATGAATTGGCATGATTCTCAAACCATGCCAAATATGCACATGATGAAGAGTGGAAAATCAACTAATTTAAGTGGGGTTTAAATCCAGAGATTAGAAACAAATTGGCTCAACTTGAAGTCACCACTTATACTACGTTGGTGCATAAAAGTTACCAATGGCTAAGAGGACAGACAATGCAAGTGGCAGCACAGAAGAGGGTCTAACAAGTATCTCCAGTGGCTAAGATTGAAAACCCCTCACCCTGTCGTGGGAAATGTTCCAAATGTAATGTTACTTTGGAAAGAATGTATGTTGTTGGTGCAAGCAACGCAACCATATCATCTCTAATTGCACAAGTTACAAGAAAAAAAAGAGCAGCCAAACATTGGAGGGTCTATACTCTTAACGATAAGAAGGCTAAGGGTAACAATTTTTTCATTGGTATGTGACAAGTAAACCAAGAACCTTTATTAGTTTTATTTGATTCTAGTGCTTCACAGTCCTTTATTTTAACTTGAATGATGAAAATCTTCTGTTCGCTTCTTTGCACACTGAAGAATTCAAAGCAGAACTCAATTGCACCGTGTTTCAAGTTTCAAATGGAAAAGAATGTACAAACTTGTATCTCAAGGACAAAGTTCTATTTAAAATCAACTTAGGAACATAAGTTAATCTTATGGCTTTTAGCCAAAAAGATTAAACTAAATCTTCTTGCAATAATCTTGGATATTATAGTTGCGACTATTAATTTCTCAAGGGAAAAGAGAATTGACATCGTTCTGTATGGAAGAGCAATCTCTTGCTTCATTTGAATTTTATGAAATTCTTA
This sequence comes from Cicer chorassanicum, assembly GCA_037974735.1. Taxonomy (NCBI): domain Eukaryota; kingdom Viridiplantae; phylum Streptophyta; class Magnoliopsida; order Fabales; family Fabaceae; genus Cicer; species Cicer chorassanicum. Next base: position 50,774,929 of record JBBPBP010000004.1, read on the forward strand.
AATGACTTTGTTAGAAACAAGTTGGTTTGAAGAACAATAACCCTTAATTTTGATTTTGATAATAACAAAGTTTATGAAAGAACAATTTATACTTTAACGTGTTGTTTAAGTTTGCATATCCTTTGATGAGCACTTTACTATTTCGTCTAACCAAAGAAACATATATTTTGACTGCCCTTATCAGTAATTCAGTCATTCTCTAGTCAACGATTTTCTCTATCATCTTTTGAACCGTATCATCTGATTAATTTGTTGTGTATTTAAGAGTATCAACAAGATTCTATGATAATCAACGCTATGAAAAAAGTCAAATGCTCTAATTAATTATAACACCCACAAAGTTTTATAACTATTGTGGTATTATATTTTTTTTAAATGATTATGCTTTAACACTGCTAAGATTATTTACTTTCAAAATATAAAAAACAATTATCTGACATGGATAATAATTTAGTTATTAAGAATTATTATCGATACTATTTATCGGTAAAAATTTTCTAAATGAATAGAATCATTGATAAACGAATTTTACACTGATATTAGAGAGTTCACTTAATAGGACCGTAGAATAACATAAGTAAAGAAAATTACCTAAATTAAGTAGGATTGGTCATAATCATAATGAGATATCTAAGTGAATAGTAATTAAAATATTGTATAAGACTAATATCAATTAAATTGATTAGAGACAAATTAAGAGAAATCCCTTCTATATGCAGTGTTGAGAGGCTTCATACACTCCTCCATAACTATTTCATTATTCTTCTTCATCTCTTCTTCAAAAAATGAAAGAAAAATTCTTAAGTTTCTAACCTTCTTCTTCCTTTGAACTCTTTTATGTCTATGATCCATTCATCAAAAACAAAAACACATAATACCAAACATCATCCTCTCAACCTCACCCATCTAGTGACCTAATTTATTTTGCAAGAAAAATTATCTCTTCCTCTCTTTGTGTGATGGCTGAACCAAATCTCATAGGAGGTAATGAAATTTTTTATTTTTCCTTCTTACTTTGATGGTCAAAGCTTGCATGCTATATTAGGGATTTTATCTAAGTCTTTTACAAGCTTTTCATGTGTTAAATTGGTCCTTGCATATTGTTTTAGAGTAGATCATAATTTTAATTTCAAGACTCCTCACTTGATCATCAAGAAAACAAAATATAATTTTTAGCTTGCTTGTGAATTTACATGCTTAAAGGTTTGTGTTGTTAAGGTTGATTATTATATATGTTTATCATGATATAGAAAAAGTTTTATTGGTGAATTGTGAAGAAAAACTATTTCAATGAAAGGTTAGAAGAACAAAAGAGGGAAATTTTGATTTTTGTTCAAGAGACCTAGAAATGAGTTGATTAGTGTGGATTATGACATGCATGTTATTTTTCTTTAGGAAAACATCATAATCAAGTCTTGATTTTTTCATGCACATAGGTTTAACCCATGAAACTGAATTCAGGAAAAAAAAAAAAAAAACAGCCTTTGTGCTATAACTTTTAAAATAATTGGTTTTGAATGTGTGAGCAAAATAATTTTTTTAGTTATTCTTTGGTATGTTTTCTGTCAATTTATGCTTATTATAGTGCTTGTCGGTTTTAGATTCTTAACTGATAAGATTTCTATAGTAATCGATTCTTTAAAGTCTTCTTTTATTTCTTATTTGTTGTAGGATCTTAATTGATAAGATGTCTTTTGTGTATAGTCTTAATAGTTCTAATAGAGTAGTTAGTATAGTTCTTTTTTTAATTTCACCATTTTTTATTGAAGACAAAGGGGAAAAAAATATAGAACAAATGAACAAATATATTGTTCATTTATTTTAGTAGTTAGATAGAAAGACATAGGACTTAGTGTAGTCTAGTATCTAAATAGTAAGACTTAGTTTAGTATAATAGTTAGATAGTAAGACATATATTTAGTTCACTCTTCTTTGCCTTATTGCGTGAATTTCAAAGGAACTAACTCTCGCAATTAAGCATTTGTGATAAATCAAATAAAAATATAATCATAATTCAAATACAAGTAATAACATAACATGTTTATCAAATTCAAGAGGAGCCTTTGAATTATACTTAAACATACGTTTGCTTTCTAAGTGTGTGAGTCTCCATCCTTACATAATACATTTCAATGCATTTTAGTTATGCGTTTGTTTCTATAAATTTTATTTTCAACTTATTCTAGATATAGAATTTAGGGGGAGCTTTCCTAGTTTTTATTTTATTTTCTGTCTTATTTTTCATTTGTATAGGAAAATTACTCACATAATTGTAGAGTTGTTTATCATCATAAAAAAGGGGAAGACTATAGGAATTACATTGGTCCAAATACAATACCTATTATTGATGTTTTGATGATAACAAAGCAAAAGAACAATTATTCGATAACAAATTGATTTAGGTTTGCAGATAAGTTTAAGATATAGCAAGAATCTATCTTATTGACTATCTCACAAAAGTAACATAAGCAGTTGTATTTGTGTGATAATCATTTATGTCCAAAGTACATAAATGATATTATCAACTAATGAACAAGTGACTATGTTCACTAATGAAAGAGTTAGTCATAGCTTACTTTATTTTAAAGGTTAATTAATTTTTTGGTCCACGTAAATATACTATATTTCGTTTTTAGTCCCTCTAAATTTTTTCTTCCAACAACGGTTTCTCAAATGTTTTTTATCAACAATTTTGGTTTCTATTTTTAAGTCAGCTCATATGTTTCATTTCAATTTTTGAATTATTTTTTGGAGGCATATTTATAAGATTTTAATAATATTCCCTACAAAATATACATTTTTTTTAACAAAAGATGAATTAAATATGAATATTTAAATGCTAAAAGCTTAAAAAATTCATATTTAATTCATACTTTGATTAAAAACAATTATAAATTTTCATCAGAGAGATTATTATAATGTTCTAAATATAAATATAAAAAACACTCAAATTCAGACAAATGAATGATTTAAAAGCGGGACCAAAATGATTGAAGGAAAATATTTGAGTAACTATTGTTTAAAGAAAATTTTTAGAATGACTAAAAATAAAAAATGATATAATTATAGGGACTAGACTAAGTCTTTTTAAAAGCCTATTTAGTTAAAA
>JBBPBP010000004.1:50778405-50821011 GCA_037974735.1 Cicer chorassanicum
TTTATGTTAAGTTATAAATATGCTAACTTTTTTGTAATTTAATCATATTATTCTACATTATTCATTTTGACATATTTAAATACATTTTAATAAAATAGAATTGAAATATGATCTCATTTAAAGTTAAATTCTTTTTAAAAACTTACTTTAAATCTAAAAAGTTGCTTTATTTTAATCAACTATTATTTTGGATATACAAAGGTTAATTTATTAGTATTTTTTCTCATTCAATAAGGTTTGAATCCCAATTGTTTCACCTTTAAACTGCTTCAATTCTTAACTCAAACCATTTAAACTACTCAACTATATATATATATATATATATATATATATATATATATATATATATATATATATATATATACTAGATGTTAGCCCGTGCGTTGCGCGAGTATATTTTAATTTATTTAATTTAAGTGAATTTTAAAAAAAATCAATTGAAGTTTTATGTCCCAATTGTCAAATAATTATTGATATAGTAGTTATATGAATAATATATATTCAATTTTATCAATGTAATTTATAGAAGAGAAGTACCCAACAATAATAGATACATATAAATAGTCGAAATATATTTTAGGGGTAAGCAAGAGTATTCTCAATTCAGAATATTATATATTATGAAAAGATGTATACTATTGTTAGCAAAGTAGATGACACTTAGAGGCGAAATGTGAAGTTGATTAATGCAAAAAAAACGTATTGAGTAGTAATGTGGAATTAATGTGAAAGATGTTGGACAAACGTTATGAAATAATAATGCGACGTTATGAAATAATAATGTGAGATTAATTTAAAAAAATTAGAGTAGACGCTATGAAATAATATTTAAATATGACATATAGTATAAGAGAGTGGATGATGTATAGAATATGTGGAAAAACTATTTAGAAAATGAAACTCTCTACGAAGACGTACAGCTTTTTGGTTGAGGTGGAAAATGTTTGTATAGTATAAGGTGGCAACGGAGTCTGTTTTAAATATATATAATAGATATGTGTGTGTACGTTTTGCCTCATCTCACCCATTCTCGAAAGTTATTTCTTTTCTTTTGCATCTTATATTCGCATTACATAATTTTTCTTTTCCTTCTCCTTGCTAGACTCTAACCAACACTTGTATAATCATGCTTCCTTGCCTTCTTGTTCAATTTCCACCCGTATTCTTGTTTTTTCTTAAATCCACAAACTTTTCTTAAAAAAACACAAACAAACATATCCTCCTTCACTTGATCCGTGTCATGCCCATATCATCACCATTACCAAAGCTTGGTGTACGCTAAGGCTATATATGTTCTACACTACTTATATATAGTTGAGCTACCTTTTATTCTTTTCAAAGTTTCAATGTGAGACTTTAAAATATATCTATGTTTGACAAAGTGGTGATAAACGCATGTGGTGTTGCGCTTCTTTTATTTAATTGTTAATTAATCAAACTTGTAATTAGCAATTTCTTATAAATATTAGCACTCTTGTTTTATTATGAACAGAGTTATTGGTGGATGTCCATTAATAATTAGATTTTTCATACAAAAAATAGACATATACCTATGGAAGTTTATAGTGACAACATTAAAAACTGTAGGTATAGATAACTTATACCCACAGAAAAATTTACAACCGTTGGTATAGATATCTTATATCTTGGGTTACCAAAATTTGTCGCTAATTGTTACAGTGACATATCAATAACCGTAGACATAGACATCAATTAAGATTCTTTATAGAAGCCAATTTTTTAATTATTTCTGAAAATTTGGATTACCCGCCCTTTGAAAATTTTCACTAGTGCCAACTCAAAATTCAGTAGATATTGCTCTAAAACCATTTTCCTCCAAAATTATTCCCCTAAATTAATCCTCCAAATTTCTCAAATCCCTTCTTTCTACCAAGTACTCCAAATTTCTCAAATCCCTCGTTTCTCTTCATCCCCAAATTTCTCAAATCCCTCATTTCTATCAAATACTCCAAATTTCTCAAATCCCTCATTTCTCTTCATCCCCAAATTTCTCAAATCCCTCTGCGATTGGGCTCAAACTTCCCTCTTTCTCTTAAAATTAAACCGGCATACTGAAATCGATTGCACTAAAGGGCTACGATTTTGCGGAAAAAAGGACTTCGTTGAAAAATATGAAGATATTGGTTACATCTCGCCTCCCTCTTGCTTTCACCCGCCTCCGCATCGCGTCTCGCTCTGCCTCTTCCTTCCCTAGTTCCCTTCGCGGCTTACCTCCGCCTCCGCTTCGCGTATTGCCTGAGTTGCCTCCGCCTCAGCCTCGCTGCCTCAGCCTCGCCTCTGCGACTGCTCGCCTCCACCTTTGTTGGTCGTACGTCAAAACAAGGTTCTGATTTCAATTCGTATTATCATCAGAATTTTAGAATTGATGTTTGGAGTTTTGTTTTGGAGTTTAGTTTGGAGTTTTGTTTTGGTGTTTTGTTTGTTTGGAGTTTTTGTTTGTTTCAAATTAGATATTAGTGCTGATTTTTTTTGTTTCACATAAGGTGTTTGATTTTTTGTCGATATAAGGTGTTTGATTTTTGCTGCCTCGCCTTGAGCTCGCCTTGCCTGTTCGTCGTCAAAACTTCAAAGGTTTCAATTTATCTGATTTGTTTATTTGGTGTTTTTCCTGATTTTGCTGATTTGATGAACAAGGTGTTTGAACAAAATGTTTGTGCTGATTTTTATTGTTTATTTGCTGATTTTTGTTGCATAGAATGTGTTTATGCTGATTTGCTGATTTGGTGATTTTTGTTGTTGATTTGCTGATTTTTGTGCTAATTTTTGTTGCTGATTTTTGTTGCTGATTTAGAATGTTTGTGCTCATTTTTGTTGCTGATTTAAAACAATGGCTGCTGTCTAGAATGATGGCTAAATTGTTGTTGCTAAATTGGTTGATTTAAATTGTTGTTGCTAAATTGGTTGATTTAAATTGAATGATGGCTGCCTGATTTTGTTTCCTAAATTCCTAATTTCGCCGATTTAGAAGAAAGAATCGTACATAATGGCTGCATGTTTTAGAATGCAACTCTTTAAATTTAGAATCTTAACTCTTTGTATATTTGATTTATACCTATTATAATTTTATGTCGGCCACCCCAAACTTTTATATAAGGACTTAATTGTTATGAGTTTGTGGTAAGTTTTGTTTATAATATTATGTTTGTGAATGGAAAACCAGATTACAAATTGGAAACTGAAAACATATTTGAAGTAAGAACTTGACCTTACTTGACAATACTTAATTATTCTGTTCACTTGCATAGTGGTTCCAGGAAAATCATAGTTATATGATTTTTGAGAAGAAATTTGTCTAATAGGCTCTTAATATAGTTTCATGAATCACACCGCCAATTTGTTACTGGGGTTTTGTGTATTGAGCTTTATATGAAACACACTTGAAAATCACATCAACATAATGGAAATGTTTAGTCTTTTGTAAACACCCTTTTTCTGAAGCAGTAGCTTTGAAAGTATGATTGAAGTATCTTGTTCTTATATGGTTGTATCAAACTAATCTTGCACAGAGTTGGACTTGAAGTTCCAACAATCGAAGTTCGATTTGAGGATATATATGTGAAAGTACAAGTTTATATTGGAAGCAGAGCATTGCCTACATTACTTAACTTCTTTGTGAATGTGCTAAGAGGTAATTCACTACTGAACATAATGATTCTTCTCTATTCGTTGGATTATATCTAATTATTGATTTCTATGCTATTTTTTTGTTAAGGGGTTCTGAAATTCTCTTCAAATAATTCCAAGTCCAAAGAAATAGTTACATATCCTTCTGATGTTAGATGTTAGTGGAATCATAAAGCCTTAAATTTTGGCCACGTAATTTTTCAATCCTTTGATGCTTAGACTTTTATTTGCAAGCGATCGGTGTGAATAATAATATGATATTATTAGACTATTCATTGATTATTTTTTTTCATTTTTATTTCCTATTATTAGTTTGACCTTTGGTCATGTTTGAAATAACCTTTTTTTAGTTGCTGTTTTTGGTGTAGGCTTTCGACGTCTACGGTATCTCCATCACATCTGCATCTCTATTATCGACTCAAAATCTGGTACTATAAACTATTAAAATAGTTTAAAAGTCTCTTTGAAGCTTATATTGAAACAACCTAGTATTGTATAATGTATATACTTTATGTGTTGTGTTTTGATTGATTGTTGAAAATAAATGATATTTGTGGCTTTCTATTAATGGCTAAATTTGAGTTCAATTGTTTGTGTTGATTATTCTTTTTTTATGGCTTGATTATCATTAGCATGTATGTTTGTAGCACTATATATGAGATTGTGTATGAGTTGCTTTTCTTAGATGAAGCATAAAATTTGAAGAATAAAATTTGAAGAATAGACAAAGAGATAGAAGTTTGCATTCATATTGATTATCACTAATATATTTTTGATTTGTTATTAAAGGGCCTAATTTGAAACTACATGTTTGTTAAATAAACATGAAATCTTAATTTTGTCGAGGCTAATTGCATATTGCATACACTATTTACGATAACTATATTAAATTGAATCTTGATTTATTCTATTATAATATATGAGATCTTGTTATGTCATTATAGTGTTGTTGGTGTTGGTGTTGTGCTTTTTTCTTGTCATGAGTTCCTGATGCTACTGGTGCTCAAAACAATTTAAATTCTCCTAGTACAAACACCAATGAAGATAATGAAAATGGTAATTAGATATTAAAATAATTAATATTTTCTCTATATTATTAGTAATATATTTATGTTGAATTGTGTATTTATTCATTTGTTATTTTATTGATTGTAGGTGAAGATTAAAAGCTAATTTGTGGTTGAAGATGGAATCTTGGCAATTTGGTGGACTCAATTTCTTAATGTTTTTTGAGATTGCTTTGTATGACATAATATGTCTATTTTAAATATTAGTAAGACAATGTTTTCCACTACTAAGTAGAAATACTCTACGTTGCACTATAGTGAACATTGTTTAACTATTGATTTATCGTTGTAAGACTTTTATGTTAATTTTTAATATATACGAGGAACACTTTTTATTTTATTTTGACTCTTAAATATATATATATATTTCATTGTGTGTTTATATTTAGGTATTGGGTAATTATGTACCACGAAAAAAAACCCCGTCGGTATAGGTTTTTTTGGCTATCCCTACGGTTTTTATACTTTTCTCTACAGATTTTGACTGTCACTAAATGTGAATTTTCAAATAAGTGATCACTTATTTACTTCTGCTATACAAATAGAGTTAATATTGTAATAGAAAATACACACAAGAGAATAATACTATATATATATTCTCTTCTACTCTTCACTCTTCTTCTCTTTTTTCTCTTTTATCTTTTCTCTTGCTCTTATTTTGATTAATTTTATAACATATTATCAATACGAGACTCTAACAAAAGTAAGTATAATGAATGTATATTTTTCACAATATTTTCATGTTAATCATTAATATATATATCATATCTATTTACTCCGTATGAATTTATGAAAAATTCAATATTTATGCATGTATGAAGAATTGCATAAAAATTAATTTTATATTTTGTTTAGATCTGTTATATAGTTTTTGAAGAATTTTTTAAAAAATTCAATACTTATTCTCTTTAATTTCTGAAGAATTTAATATTCATGCATCCATCAAGGATTGCCTTATCTATATTGTTTTGAGGGTTTTGGCATTTCCCAAATCCATTGTTTTAGAATTCAATATTCATTCATCCATAAAACATTGCGATATCGATCTTGTTTTGAGGATTTTGGCATTTTACAACGTTCTTATTTTATAAATTAAACAATGAATTTAGTTAAACCAATTTTTCAATTATTTTATAAATTAAAACTATAGTTATTAATACTATTTATTGTTATTTATTTTATAGTTTTTCGATATTTCTTCTTTGTGTGTCAAAGTGTTATTAACTGTTTGAAAATTTATCATGCATTAAATATTGACAATCAATTTACATTACAATAATTTATTTATCTTTCAAGCATAATAATTTAAAATTAATTGAGTAAAAATTCTATTTGCTTTTGCTAAGTTACTTTGATTTTCATTTGATAATGATTGACACTTAATAAAATTTATAATAAATTGAAAAAGAAATCGAAGTTTTTGATATGGGTTCAAATTCATTTCCCATAAATACAACAAGGTAATGAAGCCTGCGGTTTTGTGATGATTTACAATTAACTTCTATTTTTTTTTTTTTAACGATGATTTTCAATTAATTAAATTTTTCTTTTATTTTGGTTACGGTATAATAGTCTTTTAAGAACGAAAATTTTGATTGGTTATTAAGTGTAATTGATTATATGATTATGTTTTGAATATGAAATGTTTTTATTACATATTAACTATAGTTTATTTTTCTAACCAAATACGTCTATTTTTCTAAATTTTTAAAAAAGAATATCCATACATAGTTTATATTAATGTAGTGGTTAAAAAATTTAGAACCAATTTGTACAAAAAGTAAGTGTACTCACACTTAGTGACTTGAACATTTAATTAGAACTGAGGCTAGATATAAAAGAAATTAAAAAAAAAAATAGTATGCAAAGAAAGATGATTAGAATAAAAGTGTACGTTGTATTGATTTTATTAGGTTCCATCCCTTGAGACCTCATTGAAACGTAATTTCATCCCACAATGTTTATTTATTTTCTAGATAAAAAGTCTTAGTACAGAAGCTTGGAGCTTGGACGATGATTTTTAGTTATATAACCTTTAAGCTTGATTTTTAGAAGTTTGTACTAGAACTTGTTGAATGTAGTAGTTCTAGTATTTTGTTGGATTGTACTTCTATATTGATGATGTAGACTAATCTTGTTGTTAGGCTTTAATCTATGTCATGTATATGGACCACCTATGATATTATATCATGTTTACATTTTAAATTTTAACTTGAGGTGTACACAATCGATTTACATGTAATGAGCATTTTTTATTTGATCTTCTTGAAAATGCTTGTCCTCTTGAAATGATTTTCATTATGTATTTTCTTAGTCTCTCCTAAATTACATAAACAATTTTTCTTCTTGTTTTACAACACTTACACAACTATTAGCAAGTTAATATTAACTTGTGGATATACAGGTTGTTTGAGAGAATTGATAAGAGTGGATTTTTCTACTTTGATATGCTTTTTAAGAGGATGATATCAAAGATATAATTAGGATTATTAGGAAGTATGTTGAGGATGAGATTGTTTTTCACAACTTTGATCAGTCGCGGCCTAAAAATTCGAGTGTTTCTCGAATTCAATAGAGTCGTCAACAAAATTTATTTTAAAATAGGGAAAACATTGAGAAACTCTTAAAAAAGAAAAAAAAAAGTTATTTGAAATCCATAAAATGGTCTTTCAAAACTCACGCGTCTTAAACTAAAACTAACAAGATGTCATATCTCAGTTAATTCTATTTTATTTGTAAGAAAATAATATTATTTTAGCGTTGAGATTGTTAAGTTTTCACAATTTAGTTGTCCTAGATATTTAAGATTAATAAGATACTACGTCCGAATCAATCCTATATAAATATTTTTGTTTTGTTATTTATAAAAAGCCATTTTAAAAAAAATTAATAATAATAATAAGGTTGTGATCTAAATAATTATTTTAAAGTACGAGTTTTAAGACTATTAGGTTGTACAACTTGTGTCTTAAAAAACTCAAAGACTAAAAAAATGTCGCATCAAATTAGCCATTTAAAAAAACAGCTTTTTATTGATTAATTTGTCTGTAAAGATAATTTTTAGAACAACTCAACTTACATTCAAACAATTTGAACATTAAAGAAAATTATACCGAGTTAACTCTTAAATATTTAATTATAACTTTATCTTTAATTTTTGTTTTAAGAATTAAAATTTGATACCAAATATTAACCAGAGTTAAACGATCCTATAGAATAAAACTGGCAATTTACAAACAAACAAAAATAGCAAAAGACATATGAACGTGCAACTAAATGGTCAAAATAATACAACATATTTAATTAAACAATAGAATCAACATACTAGATACAAGTTGTGGAATCCTTCAAAATACATTTTAATTAAATAAATAATATAAAAAAAAAATCCATTTCAATATCAATGATCAGTTACTAGTTTTAGCCACATTACTGGTTTTAAAAAAAGAATTAACTAAATATCGGTTCCCATCGGTTGGTCTGCAAAGCTAGACTGCATATTAGCATGCCTACATACTCAAGACCACACCACTTTTTGCCTTAAGTCTTATCATATGTACTCTCTCATTATAATAGTTTTTTTAATTTCAATTTTAACACACATATCCTTAAGTTGAATCTTTTGGCAAACAGGAATTCTTTTAGTTGATTCCAGTATAACTTAACTAGTTAGCATTTATTCAAAGGAAAAAACTAACTAACTCTTAACACTCCATAATTATAAAAGCCATTGAGTCCTATTTTTCTATTTCTTTCCTATTACCTATGTTATTCATTACAATGATTCTGGAAAAAATAACTATTTATCTTTTCGATGGTGTTGCCACCTTCGACCGAACTACATTTTGGTTCAGCTGTTTTACCACTTATCGATCTACCAACGAAGAAATCCAGCTATTGTTGATGTCTTCATCTGCTCAGATCTACCTAAAAGGTGTTTTTTTTTAGCAAAGAAAGAGTTATTATTAAAGGAGTAGGTGTCTTTATCTATATAGATATATGTTTAGTAACGGTGGTAAAGGTGGTTGATTTTTCTGCGACGGCGTCATCAAAGGTTTGAGTTTATTATACTCTCACATATCAAAACATTTAATTTGTATAACAATAGGTTTTTTACTTTTCTCATTCATAACTCACTTTATATTAAAACATTACATTTATATAACAATGGAGCGATTATAATGTAAAGGGGGCAAAAAATATTTTTTTTTTTTCTTCCTGTTTGTTTGTTTTTGCTACTACTCTGCTTGCTTCTTGTTGTTTCTTGTTAGGTGTTTTTGTTAGTATCAAATCTACTCTGAATGTTTTTTTTCTTCTTTTCTTCAAGTGTTTTTTTTATTATCAGATCTCTTCCAAAAAATTGTCCCATTCTTATTGATTTTTGGTCTCATTTTATAGGGAAAGTAGTGAATCTGTTTGTTTATTAGATAAAATTAAGCTTTGGATTTTGTATTGTTTTGTAACAAATATTTAGCAAAGTCAGATGCAATTTGGTGACTAGGGAAAATGTGGTTCATCCCTTTTTTATTGAGTGTGCAGGTAACACAAGTAATGACCTTATTAAGCTAAAAGTGAAGCAAAAAAACCAGTTTTGTAGGAGGCATGTAAACAAAGACAAAGTAATGCACACAGTGGAAAAAGGGAAATGCAGGAAAGATGGACACAAGAAAGGAAACGTGTAGTACAACTTTTTTTATTTTTTCTATTAATTTATTTTTGGTGTTAAATGGGAACACTTGTGTAAATTATTCATTCAAAATTCGGTCAGATTTGTAAAATGATGACTTTTTAGATTTTATAATAATTGTAAAATATTTATCAAACATATAATTATTTTTTTATTTTTAATTGGTCAGAAAAAATTGAGGTGCTACATGATCTTTTGCTTTTATGATGTTTGTTGTGTTTAATAAAGATGAGATCATCTGAATTTATAGAAGTGATGGTGCTTCAAATATGAGGAGAAGCACAAAATATCTATTGGAGACTTAGATGATTGCCCATGGTCTTTATTTGGAATTGCAGATATGCCATTCAGTCGTCCTTGTTAGAAGAATGTTGGGAGGATGAGTTTTCTTGTCCATCCTCGGATAGGAGGATGAAGCTTATATTAATTCTGATATGACTTGTGCTTTTTGACTTTTTTCTTTCCCAACAGTTGTAGTATCTTGCCTTATTAGTCAAGGATATCATTTTTTGTACTTTGATACTTTTACTCATTTTTCCATGAGTGAGGATGAATAGATAACAAAATTTCATCATCTCTTCTGCATAGTTTATCCTCTGACATAGAGGACATAAATTCATCCTCTCTTTAGTATTATTTATCCTCTGACATAAATTCATCCTCTCTTCAGTATTATTTATCCTTTGTCATAGAGGTCATAATTTCATCCTCATCTTTGTTTATAGAGGTCATAGAGGTCATAATTTCATCCTCATCTTAATTTCATCCTCATAGAGGACATATTAATATGTGTTAAAACATTTCATCTAATCAAGAAGGTGAGGAACCTGTTTTCTAAATTTGATACACTCAAGAGCAAAAGTTATATAACACACATAATCAGAATCTTTGAAACAATTTTGTTTTCATTAAAACATTTAAGAGAGATTTGGTCTCCACAATCTCCCCATTTTATGACAAAATTCTTTAGATTATTATTCTGGTAAAAGAAATTGCATAAGTAAAAAATTTGATTATGCTCCCCCTCAACATATTTATAATTTTTGTGTTATTATGCTACCCCTCAACATATGCATAATTTGTGATAACCATTTTGAACCAAAAGATAAATTCATTAATTGTTCAAGAAGACATTGACTACAAATTGGTTCAAAAAGAAAAAAAAAAGAACATAATAAATAAAGAGGATTGAAATGTAGATATTTCAAAAAGCATCCTCTAGTCTTCAAAAAGTTAACAAGTTGTTACTTTAGCTCATAATCTTTCTCCCCCAAGATTTGTCAACCATCAAAAAGTAAAAAACAACAGCAACCTGTAGTCTGCAGAGCTATTTAGACGGAGATGAATCATCAGAAGAGGAGGAGGTTGAAGGATGAGGAAGGTCAAGATGAGGAGGTTGAGGTGGTAAAGCAGGAGGAAGATCCCCTAGAGCAATGGTGGTGATGAGATGTTTAATGATCCATTCCAATAGGAGGCCAAAGTAAGCCAAGGTTTGTTGAAAAGAGTTGAAGCTTTCAAATTGTTTCTTTTGATCTTTTCTGATTTTTTTTTTAGAAACCTTAATTCCTTTTGAGTTCATTTAGCTTTTGTCCTATTTTCGGACCGATTGTTGTGTTGATCTTGAGGTATGACATTGACACTCACACTTTTGTTTTGGGAGCAAACACCTTTGTCTTGGGATGAATTTTCACCAGTTCTTGCAAGAAAGGAGTCGATGGAGCTGAATCTTCCAATGACCTCAAGAATGTGGAGTTTTGAAGTTTCTCCACTTGTCATTGGTGGAACAGATGTATCAAACAGTTGAAGTGAGGGTCGGCTGAAGTGACAATACCAATTACAAGAAATGGGGGTTTGAATTATAATTGCCCTTTTTAAATAATTTCTACTTAATCTCAAAATATTTAACTCAAGATCAATCTTGGTTTTAAAACACAATAAGAGCATAACGTTATTGGTTGGTGAAATCACAAAATTAACTTATCTATGAGATCTATGGTTAGTTAATCATAAACAAATAGAGATAAGGCAAAGAAGATCACACATAGATATATCTTGGATCCCCCAAATTGGGTTACGTCCAGTCCTCACAATTGTGATATTTTTCACTAAGTGTTCAAAACAAGATCGATCTTGCTTTACACACAATCTTTCCAAATCAATCTTGATCTGTTACAATATGTTCCCTTTCAACCTAGAAAGAATTTTCACCAGTTACCTTTCAATCTTAGAGAGGATTTTTACAGATCACCTTTTAACCATAAAAGGATTTTTTACAAATTACTCAAACTACATTCAACACAATAGTCTTGAGTTACAAATGTGATGATTAAAAGAGTTTGATGAATCTGAGTGTACTCAACACTTGTTTGAGTTTTAGATTTTTGGCAAAGGACTCAATAGAATGATTATGAGATCTAGTTGAAACCAAAATAAAGCATTTCCTTTTGATTGAAGAGCTTTTGAACTTTCGAGTATGATAGTATATGTAATAGATTGCTTTACACTTGAAGCTTATGCCTTATCCTTGATCTTGAAGTTCCTTTTATAGGCTTCAAGAAGGTTGATGACACCTCATCTAACCGTTGAAAAAGGTTCAACTGTCTTATTTCAGTTTAAGTGGATAAGTGTTGTCTTAAAGTAAGAAAGTTCTTGCAAAACCAGAACAATCTTCGTTACTGTTTTGAGAGGTGATGAGTTTAAGTTTCTTTAACACTTGTTTTGAAGTAATACTTTGTTTTCTGTCACGTGTGAAGACTGCTCAAAGATACAACTGTAGTGTCCAATCAGGTATGTCTATGTTGTACTTACTACTTGCTCAAATTGGAGAATGATCTTGCTTGTGTTGTTATGATGCATACCTTTTGCCTTTGTTTTTGGAATGAATCTTTATGATGTGATCTTTGTATACTTCTGGTAGCTTTGTAAAGGATGATTTTATACATCAGAAGTGACCTTCATCTTATTTCCTTAAGAACATGAACATTCTTGGTTATACGAGAACTAAAGGTTATGAAGAACGATCTCCATTTTTCTAGAACTATGTTAGAATGTTCTTTGTTTATTTTAATGAATTTGCTTCTTCTAATATGATCTTGTGTTGATATGTTTAATACCTATCTTTGATTAATACACTCAAAAACACATGTTAAATAACAAAACACTTTTTAGAATCATAATTTGAAGTCTTTATTAACTTTGTTTGATTATCATCAAAACATTAATTTGGGATTTTGTCTCAACATCAGCAACATGGCTTACCTTGAATGTTGATGCAAGGTGTTTATACGTCTAGCCTAAACACTTAATTTTCTCGCAATTTAGCGTTTAATTTGTTTTTCTACCTTTCCATAGATCGAATGGAGTTTTAGTCAAGATATTTCTAATGGCTTTAGCCCAAAAATATTTTTCAATGTTTGCTTCATTTAAGATGGTTCTAGCCATTTCTTGTAAAGTTCTATTTATTCTTTCAACAACTCCATTTTGTTGAAGAGTTCTTGGACAAGAAAAATTGTGTGATATCCCGTTTTCATCAAAAAGATTTTTGAAAGATTCATTTTCAAACTATCCTCTGTGATCACTTCTCATAAAGATAATGTTTGTTCCCTTTTTATTTTGAATCTTCTTGCAAACAATTTGAAATGCCTCAAAGGCTTCATCTTTTTGTTTCAAAAAGAGAACCCAAGTAAATTGTGACCAGTCATCAACAATTATAAATCCATATCTTTTTCCACTAAGACTTGGAGTTTTGATAGGACCAAAAAGGTCAATATGAAGAAGTTCAAGTGGTTGATTTGTTGAGATGATATTTTTTGAGTGAAAACTACTTTTAACTTGTTTTCCTTTGGCACAAGCTTCACATATTTTGTCTTTCTCAAAATTTGTTTTTGGAAGACCTTTAACCAATTCAAGTTTGGATAATTTAGAAATAGTATTTAAGCTTGTATGACCAGCTCATTTGTGCCAAATCCATTTATCCTTTTCAATAAACATAAAACAAGATTCAATAGGTTAATCATCCAGATATAAAACGTACAAATTCTTTTTTCTAATCCCAGAGAGGAAAACTGTACTTGAGACTGAATGTTTACCCTCATAGATAATGGGTTTAAAGCTTACTTCAAAGCCACTATCACAAAGTTGGCTAATACTTAGCAGATTATGTTTTAAACCATCCACATACTGGACATCCTCTATTTTGGCAAAGTTATTTTTTTCAATAATACATGTTCCTTTAATTTGAGCTTTATCATTATTTTAAAAGGTGACTGATCCTCCGTCATTTTTCACCAAAGAAATAAAATAGTGTTTATCCTTGTCATATGTCTTGAGCAACCACAAACCAAGAACAAGGTTTTTTTTTTTGTCAGAGGATGTTCTTGTGTTAGAGTTTAAAAGTGACTTAGGTACCCATAGCATGTTGGGTCCTTGTTGGTTAGTATTTCCTCTTGTAAAGATTTTCTTTTTGTGATAGCAAGTAGAGTAAAGATACCCATACTTACCACCAAACGAATACCCTTTCTTGATTTTGTCAGCCCCTTTTTTGGCATAAAAATAAATGGGTGAGATATAAAATATCAGTGAGTTCTGGAAAAAAAAAGGGAATGGTAGTTTAAAAATATTTATTTCGTAGATATGCATAAGAACATGAATTATGATTCTTTTATAATGATTCTGAAACTATGCATGACCTCAAATCTTTTCTTTGTAAACAAATAAAAATTATTCAATATCTTAATGTGGGTCACCAAGATAGTTGAGTCCGGATTGGTAAAAGTTGTATGGCCAAACCCCATATCTTAATGTATTGTTCTCCTCTACCTGTTATTTCATGCCTAAAACAACACTGAATGTCCCATTGTGAATAAGGTCATGCATTATCTGATTAATGATAATGTAATGCACTTGGTCATGCTATGTATGCAAGGTCTTGTTAACAAGGGTTTGAAATACACTATCACTCCATAATACTCATAATAACTCAACAATATATATTGAAAATTAAGTGGAGATTAAATTCTAAGTCCCTAATCATAGTTGGACTAAAGGCAACATAGCTAGAGGCATAACTCCTGGTCAGAGGATGTGTGTCCTGAGGATACGCGTCCAGAGGATGTATCAAAGGATACGCGTCCAGATGATGTATTAGAGGATAAGCATCCACATGATGTATCAGAGGATACACGTCTAGAGGATGTATCATAGGATACGCGTCTAGAGGATACACGTCCAAAGGATGTTGAAAAGTGATCAGAGTCAGAGGAATGTAAACAGTGGTCAGAGCAATGTGAATAGTGATCAGAGTCAGAGGAATGTGAATAATGATTAGATTTAGAGGAATGTGAAAAGTGATTAGAGTCATAGGAATGTGAATAGTGATCAGAGTTAGAGGATGAAAAGAAGAAGCAATGTCAGAGGAAAAAGATAAGAAGAAGCATGGAAGAAAAGAACTAAAATAGTGAGGAAAAAGGAAATTTAGCACATAGGATTTCATTGAAAGTTTGAGGCAAATAGTTTTGAAGAACAAGCATGCAGATTATCTTTGTTTGTGTGATGTTTGTGAATGAATTATGTGTTAGGAAAATTTAATTAGATGTCTAGACCTTAATTTAAGGTCAGTATGTCTGTCGAGCACGATTTCAGCTTGTTAATGTTGTTGCCTCTGTACGTAAGGGAAACTATGAGCTATGTTACATTAACTTCTTCTAGCATGAGGATTTTAGGAATTTATCCATTGAACTTCTTTAAAGAAATTGTTTTGGGGTTATTACGGGTTAGGAGAAGTGGAGTGTGAGGAAATAAAATTTTCGCATATAGGTGTTTTAAAACTGCATCCAAATTATTTTTCATGACTCTGACTTTTTTACCATTTTCATGACTCTGATGTTGTTACTATTTTCATGACTTTGATGTTGTTACTTTTTTCAAGGCTCTGATGTTGTTTCTATTTTTCTGCCTCTTGTTCCAATTTCGAATTAGGGACTTATGATTAAATTATTATGGATTTAGTATATTTCTAAGTTATTTATAACTGTTATGGATGAAGGATGCATTGCATACATAACATAATAAAGACATTTCATACAAAACATCTCAAGTTCAGTACAATCTCATAAATTAGATCATGCACGGCCTTATTCACGATGGGAGATTCAGGTTGTTCTAGACATGGAATAACAGGTAAAGAAGAACAATCAGGATGTTGAGTGTGGTTTGGTCAGACCATATTTACCAATCATAACTCAATTATCTTGGTGACCCACATCAAGATATTGGGCGACTTTTCCTTATTCCAAAGGAAAAGATTTGACGTCATGCAAATGTTTTTCACAATTAAGAGAGAAAGATTATTATAAGTAAAACTTTTATGAAAATTAAAAGTGAAAGTTTTAACTTGAGATGCATAATTGTTTTCATGTTTTATACATATTTATGAAAGAAATTCTTTGAGACTACCCCTCCTTTTATTTTCAAACTCCCTGAGATATTTTCATCTCACCCCATTTATTTTTATTTAGCAGTTAGGGGAACATGAGATATGGATTTAACATCAGAAGATCAATTCCAGACTTGTGGAATCAAAATTTGATGTTTTATTTTATTTTATGATGTAATTAGATAATAGTAGTTTATTTTCAAGATGTAATATTTTATTAATCTATTGAACAAGTTGTAAACTATATTTATGAATGTAGTTTTCAGTTATGTTGGTGATTCTAATTTATTTTTCATTATATTTTACCTCTGTTTTATTAAGGTGTATGGGTCCAATTGTCATATTCTGGACAGTTGGCAGTGGGTCTTAAAAATTTCAAACTTATTAAGTTATATTAATTTTAATACACATGAAGGTAAAACCAAAAGTGAATGCACAAAGACAAAAAGAAGCACACAGAGATATATAGTCATAAAATTGACAAGACATTCAAAAAAGAATTCACATATTCCTAGGATGTTAAGCCTTTGGATTCTTATGCAATCTATTGATTAATAGTTCACAATTCTCAAGATGTAAAGCCTTTGAATTAATGTTCTTCTCAGGATATTAAGCCTTATGGAACAAAACATGTTTTTAGAGAGTGTTAATCCTTTCAAAAAAAGGGTGAACTGCAACACTTTGTCATTACTGCAAGTGCTATGCAAAATGACACTTAGATGTAGATGCAACAAACAGATGCATATGATGTGTATGATCCAGATGAAATGCGTATGATGCAGATGATGCATATGATGAAGATGATGCAAACACATGATTAATTTTATTACTATATATTCTACTTTTCTCCCTTTTTATCGTTATTAAAAAAGATGAAATTTTAGAAATTACAGCAAGAAGTCATGTACAAAACGACACACAAGAATTAAATTAAAGATCATCACACAACATACCGATGATTAACATGAATAAGTTGCTTAGTGAAGAAAAACACATAAAAGAACAAAATAGAGAAGGGGTAACATTTCATTAACAAGAGAATCACAATTACAGAGCAGCACAGGAGGTCAAGGAAAAGATAACTTCAAAGAAACCAAATCCTAGACAATATACCAAATCACATGCCTCGAGAGGTCAGTTGTTTCCTCCATTTGGGAGGTGAGAAGGTCCAGTTTGTGGTCAAATTCTTGCAAGGCAATCTAGGCTTCCTTCATCTTGGGAGAGGAAGGTGACTTCCTCTTCCTACCAGAAGACCAACCAGCTTCCATAGCAGATGAGTTTGAGAAAGGTAAAAGATGAACAAAAAGAAAACACATGTAGTTGAGAGAAGACTGAAAGAACGCGTGTAGAGGAATTGAAAACAATTAAGGTATAAATAGCCATATTTCTCAAGAAGAGAAACGAAAAAGTTTTGGAAAGAAGAGACATAATGATGAAAGTGTGGAGGAAAACAAAGAGTGAGACAAAGAATGAACCCAAAGTTTGACAGATACTTTAGGATACGTGGGATAATTTAAAGGCTAGAGAAGATTTATGAAAGGAGATTGAGAGTTGTGGACGGAGAAGAAGATTATAAAATATTATTAAAGAAAAGAAAAAGATTAAGAGTTAAAATCAGAAGAAGAATAAGAAGAAAAAAATGCAGAGGAAAAACGGGGGCAAAGAGAGAAAACAAAGGAAAACAAGAAAGAAAGACAGAAATAGGGGATAAAAACATGAAAACATTTATTCAATTCAGAATACACTTGTAACAAATACACATTACATCACAATTTCAATACTTTTTATATAATGGCTAAAAACATTATATGGTTTTTCTAAGGCTATCTAAACCAGATCCATTAATTTATATTACATATTAGGTTTGAATTACTAGTTCCTAATACATAAATAAACAAAATCTCTTTATTTACATCTTCTTTAGTAAGTGTCTTCTTTCTTTGAACTTTCAATTTGATACAATGATGAAGAAGTTTTCATATTTAGGAGCCTACCCTACGACTTGTCACACGTAACTAAGGAAAAAGAGATGATTTAGTATTCCCTTATATCTAATTATCTTTGACTTGTCTAATGCTACTTTCTCTGAATATTGAATAGAAGATATAATCTTCCATAGATGAATCTTTGATAGGATTGTAGGTGCTCTAACCCTTCTTTGTTATAACATTAAGATTTCCAACTAATACAAAAAGAATCAGACAAAATGAGGCACAAGTCTTTCAACGCTCTTTTTCTTACTTTCACCTTGTACTTAAGGTACTTTGTTAAAGAAAGAGACATTAACACCCAAGGGATGCACAAATTCAACCTTTGAATGCATTTTTTGAGTCTCCTTGTATAATCCATCTTCTGGATCGTTGTTCAATAATGTAACAATCTCAAGATTTCTGAACTTTTCAGCACTTAAATTAAGCAGTTCATGTTTTAAAAAGATGATCATTTAAGAAGTTGAAGACTCGATAAAGGATTAGATAAAGAACTATTTTTTCATATAGGGTTTCAGGTGGAAAACACTTTTGATGAAAATGGATGTGGGTCCGAAGAGAAAGGTTTTTAACGAAAAAAAAAATATATGTTTATTATAAAAAAAAACACTGGAAAGAAGAGAAGTTTAATTAAACATTGAAAAGAAGTAAAACAAGACATAAGTTTTAACGAGGGATGAACAAAGAACAATTTTCAAAATAAAGAACATAGATGATACAAACAAGGACATGACAACACAGATAAACACGGAAGAGACTACACAGACATACAACAAGACAAAAAAGAAAATACAAACACGCACACAAAAATCATATCAGGTAAGACAAACAAGTATACCTAGAATAATGAGATAAGTTGCAGAGTACTTGACTGATGACAGACAATGATGATTTATAAAATTTGTTTTTATGTCTTTTAAGAGTTTGTCAGACTTTTCTTAGAGATGATATTTTAATCATATGCAAATTTAGCTTATTTCTGATCATTCTTTCTTCTGAATCAGCAAATGAAGTCATTTGTTATAATGCTTTATTTCATATATATGAGTCTTAGATGATACGTCAAGTGTGCTATACATCAAAGGCAAAGATCTTTTAGACCTTGTAGTCAGAGGATTTCCATAGCGGATCATTTTAGGTTCCCTAGTGTAGGGATCAAATGATGATTTTCCGTGAGGGAGTTTTAGTCCTTTACTTGCAGTTCAGGCTTCTTTGAGGATAATCTTGTATCATAATCATTTCAAATACATCATCTATGGATCACATCAGATGAAGATATTTGTTCCATCAAAAGAATGAACTTTTAGCTTACTCTGACATTAAGCTCATGCTTGCTTTTTCCTAAAGGGTAATGATAAGATGATTGATTCTGTTTGATCTACCCTTTTGAAGCATTGTTAGATTTTGTCTTGATTTTAATCAAGGACGCTTGAGTGTATCCTCCAACCTTTGTTGTGATGCAGAACTTCAACTTGTTGCCATGTAACCTTTCAAATTTGTGTTGTTAAGTGAGAAGTTGCATTACTAAACATTTCTTCTAAAGGGTTATCTACACATTTGAACATACATCATAGATCATTGGCGTTTTAGTAAACTTCTCCCTATTTCATTAGTTTCATTTTTGAATTGCATTATAATATTTCCATTATTTGGCACTAAAAATTATGTTGAAACATATAATATTCCTTTCTATCACAAGATAAGTTTCAGTATTAGAATATTGACTCTTCTTAGTGATTGACTCATTCTACCTTGTAGAAGCATAAAAGTTTTGTCCAGTTGGTCATTGAAAAAATTCAAGAACCACAACCAAAAAACAAAATAAAATTGAGAGCATTTTCAAAACATATTTAGCATATCTTTTGAGAAGGAGACATAGGGGGGAGTTTCAATCTGTTTTAAAATCATAATCACATGATAAAGTATTTTGTTGGATAATTTTAATCTAAGATAATATCTCTCATATAGATATAACTTTGAGATGTTTTACTCTGTTTCAAAGGACACAATAAGAATCCTTTTTCATTTCTATTCTTTTCTTTGAGTGTTCATTTATCTTAGTATAGAGATTTTGTTTTACTAATCAAAATGTCATTATAGAGTGATTACATGAGAATAAACTTTAACACAAATAATCTTACTCTTAAAAAAACTTTTTCAAGAAAAGACATTTGAAAGAAGATGAAATTTTCATTTGAGAAATGGATGTTCTGCTAATGCGTTTTATCTATTTTTCATATAGCAATAAAGTCTTTAAGAAACAATTTTTGTTAATTTAGGTTTTGAAAGAAATTATAACAATGGACATTTTAAGAAAAGGATTCAACCAAAACCATACACTAATTCAGACCATTTCACTAGCTAGTATTCCCAATATTAAATAATCTTTGCTCATACACGGAAAAGTGTTCAATCAAGAGACCGGACTCTAATACCAATTGAGGTGCTGAAAAACACAAGAAAGATGGGGTTTGAATTGTGTTTCACCATTTCTTAAAAATACTTTTATTCAGGTTTGAATAGTGTTCTTTATCAAATCATTTAACATATGATTATAAAACAGGTTTAGTAAAATGAAGTTGAATCATCAAGAGCTTATGTTAGAGTAACACAAAGAGAGGGAACACAAATATTTTTCTACTAGTTCACAACAAGTTGTTGCTACAAATAGTCCTACTATTACAAAGATATTTTGCCTCAGTATAGTCGATGAATTAAACCTGTATATCAACGATAGCATACAAGTAATATTTACTATGCCTCTCCAATCTTTAATTATTTTTCTGTTAGTGTAACAGCCCGTTTTTTTTTAAAAACAAATTGAAAATACATAATAAAGAGAGAAATACCTTTGGATAAAATATTTAATACGTATCACAACGACAAAAGTCAACAATAATTACAAAACAGCGGAAACGGTTTTGAAATAAAAATCCAAAATATTTAAAACAGAAAAATACACCGAGCTATGAGACATATCCAACGTAGCTCATACCCCTATGGTATTCTCGGCAGACACCTATACAAAAGCACTGCCCCAAGAATTTTAACTTCCCTACGTCACATCAAAAAGTGGTACAAGGACCCATCAAAATAAAAGTCAAGCTGACAATATATGGTATAGGTACAGTCGTCCAGAATGGAATAAATACAACCACAACAGATAGACATCTAGCCCCTATACAGCTATCTAATCTGATCATGCTACAAAAAAAAACTATAACTCAAGTGATCTCCACGCGTCCCGCAGAAATCCTTCTGACACAACAGTGGTCAATTAAGTCTAACTCCGTTCTCATCTCCAGAGTACTAACTGGTAGGACGATCTTGATTCCCATCTGAGGGCAAAGCCCAGGTTTCCACAATAATTGTAAAGGTCACCAACCGAAATTAACAAACATCACATAGCATTTAAATTTTAAATGCACAAAATAACCTTTCAACTTAGCATACATCTAGAAAGGGTTTTCAAATGCCACACATGCTTAATCAATGTTGAAAAGTGAAGTATTTAACCAAACTGCACTGTCGTATTCGAATACAGCATCCTTGTATCCGAATACAGTGCTATTTCACAAGTCAGCAGCAAAATTGAATATCTGTATTCGACTACACACTGCTTGTAGCCGAATACAACTGCTAAAATTTGCAGATTTCAGTTTCGAAAACGTTTCGCAATCATTCAACACTTACCACACAAAGTCAATCAATTACACTCATCAATTACGGCACCATTACAAACAACAATCGAGTATGTATATACAACCATCACAGTGTACCAAACATGACTCGTGTGTCAAGCACCCTAATGAAATGCGTATATGCTAATGCGCATGATTCCGGAATTCCAAACCAAAACCCTCCTCGAAGGGCGTAAATCATAATTGTATAGCCTCTCACAGACTAGTACTAATTATCAAGGTGCAATCTCTCACGGATCAGCACAATTTACTATCATACAACCTCTCATAGACCAATACTAATTTTCAATGTGCAATCTCTCACAGATCAGCATAATTTACTATCGTACAGCCTCTCACATACCAGTACTAATTTTCTATGCGTGCAATTGCTCACAGATCAGCACGACTTACAAGAGAGCAATCTCTCACAGATCAGCACGACGCGAAAATCCCCGCAAGGATAAGATGAACCAACTATTCACATGGCATCATCTCGTGGCCCATCACGATTACCAGGTACTATGAAATGCATGAGCATACTCTGATACTTTTCACCACAACCATTAAGTAAATGCAGCTATTAAAAGATTCCCGTTTTTTAATACTCATTTAACACTAATGAATTTTCAATCTTTTCACAGAGCATACTCAGACATATTAATTCATAATCCAAAAAATTCACATCAAATTCAATCTACAAACCACATTAAATACAACAATCCAAATTCCACAAATCCACACCAAATCACTACAAATTACTCATTTCTAAAACTCGTCGTATTTCAACCACAATAAACCCATTAATTTCCATAATTGCAAACATACATTTACACCAAATTTATTTCCTCAAATCACTCCTCAAACACATCAAAATAATTTCACATAAAACACCTTAAATTCGTTTTATGCAAATCCACACATCAAACACGACAAATTCAATCAATTCGAATTCCAAAATTCAAAACCAAATTTAATCGTGAATCATCCGTGTTCACAACTCCACATTTTCAAACATAAACCGCCAAATTTAATCTCCAAAATTTTCAACCATAATCCACACATAAATCACATCTCAAAAATTCATAATATTAATTATGAACACATAAACAACACCAAACTTGAATCACCACAACAACATTAATATCTCAGAGTTCTCCCCACCGCTAACTCGGTGCCAACAGCCTCGATTCCTTTTCGAGACTCAAGGAGATAACTACATAAACATAAATATTTGTAACAATTTGTTCACAACTAAAATTTATCCAACCACAACAAAATTCCCAAAATTATATCTTTTTCACACACCAAACTTTTACAACCAAATATTCAACATTTATTCAAACCTTCACATTTCCAAACATAAACCACCAAATTTAATCTCTAAAATTTTCAACCATAAATCACCAATTTAAATCTCTAAATTTTCAACCATAAATCACCAATTTAAATCTCTAAATTTTCAACCATAAATCATCAATTTAAATCTCTAAATTTTTAAACATAACCACCTTAAATTTAATTTCCTCAAAACACACATAAATCAATTAAATTCAATTTCTACAAAATCACACATCAATTTCACCAAATTCCAACTCCAGAAATACACATATAAAATCTTATATGCAAGCTAAAAATTTGGAAGGAGCCCTTACCTTAACGATAGCTTAAACAACCGATTACGGCACCGCGATTAATTCTGGTAAAAACTTCGTTTGCAACGTCGCTTCCATAGTTTGCTCACTAGCACCGTAGCGTGGCAGGGAGCAACTTTTCCTTCTGCCACTTTGCGAGATGGAGCTTAAATCTAGGTGAAAATGGAGGTTTTGTAATTATGGATTTTTAAATTATTTTTTTGAAAACCGAAGGAAAGAAAAGGATGAAGTTTCTCTTCCCCAGGAGATTGGATTTGCTTTTTCTAAACTTGCCTTTCACGTGGGTATATATATATTCTATTAATTTAATAATATATATATATATATATATATATATATATATATATATATATATATTACTTACTAATTTAATAATAATATATATAACTAACTTATACTAATATATATATATATATATATATATATATAATTAAACCAAATCAATAAATATCTAAATATTCTTACACACACTTCAACTATTTTGATAAAAATATTTATTCTCATTGCAACTCAATTGACAAGTAAAATTTTTAGCAATTAGAGATATTTTTAACAAAATAGTCCAGTAATAAATTTTCCGCAACGTAATTAAATTATTTCTCGCCAACTAATTTTAAACGGGTCTCATAAAAATATCATTGGCATTTAACACACAACATACCATTAAAATTGGCTAAAAAGCCTCATAATTCAACACAAAAAATATACTAAAATTGCATAAATTAGAATTTAAAACTAAGGGTCTTAAAGTTAGCATCTCCAAGCTATAACCATTAGAATCACAAGTTCACTGAACACGTTCTAGTTAGGGATGGGAATAGACTAGGCCATCCGTCAGGGGCCTATAGTTTGGCCTACTTATGGTCTGACCTGACCTATTTAATAAAAAGGCTAGGCTCAACCTATTTTTAAAAGCCTATTTGTTTAAATAGGTCAGGCTCAGGCTTATAAAAAAGCCTATTAGGCCTGACAGGTCAGCCTATATATATTTTATTATTTGTTAATGTTATTTATTATTATTATTTATTAATAATATTATTTCCTATTTTAAAGCCTATCAATTAGGCTATCACTCAGTAGTCGTTTCATATTCAGTAGCCTTCAGTAGTTGTTCCATATTCTCCCCGTTCTTTTCTTCTCCCATTCTTTTCAAGTTCAATCGTTCATATTATTATTTAATTATTATACTATGTAACTTACTACCAATTGCCATTCTGCATTCTTTCCAATTTCCATCTAGGTTGCACTGTTGCACACTCCAAGAGGTATGTAAGCAGCATTATTTTAAATAAATAAATAAAACCAATACTATTTATTTGTTACCTTTATATATATTATTATAATTGCTTATTGTTTACAATTATAATCGACTCAATATGAAACGATAGAGGTAAGATTTGTTACACAAGACTCTTATGATAGAGGTAAGATTTCAATATTTACTACTTCAAAATCTTTTTTATTTTTTTTTTTATTTTATCTTTGTATTCCTTTAGTAAAGTTAGCCTTTGTAAAATCTCTTAAAAATCTTCTAGAAACTCCATTGAAGTTGTTCTAATTTTAGGTTTTATAAATAAAAATAAATCTTAAATCAAAACAGTATATGTTAATTTGTAAAAAAATAGTAACAAATATGTATAAAATAGGTGTAGTCCCTTTAGAAGTATTTCAAAGTTGATAATAATATGAATTATATTATTACTGAATATGTTCAAGTTAGTTTGAGAGATAATAATGGGTGCGTTTGTTTTAGGAAAAAATCTATTCTTTTAAACCAAAAGTCATTATTTAGGGTTTAAAGAGTGTTTGTTTCAGATTTTTTAAAAATCATTTTGATAGGAAAAATCATTTTTTGTTTAATATATATATATATATATATATATATATATATATACACATATGTACATTGGTATTGGTATGTGGAGAACATCGTGTAAATTGGTATGGGTAGAGTAATGTGGAGAGCATCATGTACTAGCTATTCCAATCTCAATTGTGGCATCTAAGTCCACATTTAGTGCATGAGGTAAAGTTATTGATGAATTTCGCTCTAAATTAAACGAAGAATCTGTTGAAGCTCTCATTTGTGGTGGGGATTGGTTTCGTCATAAGTATAATGTGAAGCAAAAATCAAAGGTTAATATATTTTATTTGATATGCTATTTTATCAAGTAGTATTTATTCATTTTTTTAAGAATTTGTTCATTTATTTTTTTAGTACTTTTTAGCCCAATGTCTAACATATATGTATTTTTTCTTTTGATTTTGAAGGTTGATAAACAAGAGATACAAATCACCTTGAAGATTTGTTATCATTTTTTTTTCATTCCTTGGGCTTTGAATGTGTTTTGTTGGCTGATATGTGTAACAGTTTATGGGGTTCATTTTGTTTTATTTGTAATTTTTTGAAGGACTTTTAGTGTTTGTTAATTATGGATTCATTTTGTTTTTTTTTTCTTGGAAGGTTGTTGCATTGCAAACTTGTTATTTTATTAGATTTGATTATAATTTTATTAGTTTTCCTTGTATATAAAGGCCTAGTTTAGCCTATTTTAAAAAAAAAAATATATATATATATATATATATATATATATATATATATATATATATATATATAACATTTAAACATTTTAATTTGAATAAGGCTTTTAAATAGGCTTTCAGGCCAGACAAAACTTTTAAAAAGGTCAGGTCAGGCTGAAAAAAACCTATGATAGGCCGTAGGCCTAAAAAATTAATCGTAGGCCAAACTCAGGCCTTTCAAAGCCTGGTCTGGCATGGTTTATTCCCACCCCTACTTCTAGTAAACGTAATTGTGTTCAAGTATTCTCAACCTTCTAGCTTAGTACAGTCAAGTTGTTGCATTCATGAGTATTTTTATACCTCTTTAGGTACTTCTTATGGGTGAAGGATGTTGCCATTATCGGGTTGATTTACATTAGTTTCTAGTTTGTTTCTGAATTGACACAAAGTCTATTTCTAGGATTCTAATTCTCATTGGGAGAATATTAAAATTTGAAATCTTACATCAATTCATGTGTATCTAACAATTTAATTGATTTACATCAACTCTAATAGCTCTTTACTGAGATGATTTTTCATTCATTCTTTTCTTGGATGTGTTCTAGGTTTTTACAAAATTTCATCTTCATAATTAATTGATTGATTGATTGGTTTCTACATTGATTGATTGATTTTTCATCACATTGC
The DNA here is from genome assembly GCA_037974735.1 of Cicer chorassanicum. Classification (NCBI taxonomy): domain Eukaryota; kingdom Viridiplantae; phylum Streptophyta; class Magnoliopsida; order Fabales; family Fabaceae; genus Cicer; species Cicer chorassanicum. The sequence continues at coordinate 50,804,771 of JBBPBP010000004.1, forward strand.
ATTTTTCATTCTCTTTACTACTAGATTGATTGATTGGTTGGTTTTTACTTAAAAACTGAGAAGAAGTATCCATCGAAAATGTTACTATTGGAGATCTTAAATCAGCATTTAAGGAAAATTAGTCTTTAAGACATATCCATATATATCTTCATAATTGATTCCACGTATCTTCAATTAAGAAGACAAATCTTAGAGGATGTCACTATCAGAGGATGTCACTATCAGAGGATGTCATGCACTTCTTCAGTCCGAGGATAACTCCATAATGATGAGCAGAGGATATTGAAGCTTAGAATTCTTATCATAGCGTTGATTTTATCAAAGTGTTGATTTTAGCAGAAATTTGACTTTATTATAGTGTTGACTTGATATGTTAACCAAAAGATCAACCAACTTCCTAAAATCATCAGACATAGAATTATCATAGCGAGCTAGTGTTAACGGATTCAACAGAGGCGCGTTTAGAGCACATTCATCATAGTCAGACACAGTTTCAACAACTTCTTCATAGTCATTGTGAACTTGTTTAATGGATTTTATTTTCTTTGGTCATCAAATGATCTAGCTTTACCAGAACATTGTCTTTATTAGATACTTCACTTTGAACTTTCTTCTTTCGATCTTTAAGCCAGATGATCAAGATGGTTTTTAGTTAGAGGCAGATAATCATTGTAGCGCTTTTTTTTTTGTCTTTAGAGGGACAGTCATTGACTTGTATATCTTTTGGCTTTAACGCTTTGGCTCGAATTAGATTGTCATATGCATATTGCAATACTTCTTATTACTATATAATGATTTTCTCTATTAGTAAACATAATTACTTGTTTATTAGGTGATAATAGTCCATGTGTTAGAAACTATTAAATTGTTATCTCTAACTTACTCATAATTTATACTATCTTAAAATAGATAGTCATTAATATAAATCTTTGTCTACTAACTTAATAGGCACACTTAGCGAATACAGTTTGGGGATTTGTTCTTTATTTGTTTGTCTTTGTTATCATCAAAACATCAGCTAGAAGGTTGTAGCTAAAATAACTTTTTCACTAAAAGGTATGAATCTTATCAATGATAATATACTCAATGAAAAAGTGTTGAAATATTATTAGTGTTTATTGAGTATTAAAAGTAAAGACTTTTAATAGATGTCTTTACATAATAATTGAAGTGAAAGAGTCAGAGTATGCTCATGCATTTCATTGTAAGTGGTTACAGGTGTTAGTTAGCTGTGACTACACCTTAGTAAATTGTGCTAGTCAGTTACTACACCTTGGTAAATAATACTAGTTTGTGTTGAGGTTGTACATTTATGATCTACGCCCCTTTTGAGGGTTTGGAATGTGCACTGACATATAAGCATTGCATTAGGGTGCTTTGACACACAAGTCATGCTTGATACCATACAATATATGCATAATTATTCATGGTTATTTATATTTTATAATTGCTAAATTTTATATGTTAATTTCGATTGGTGGCCTTTTCTATTATTGTAGACAGGACTGAACGCCCCAGGTTTTAGTGAATTAAGTTATGCAGAGACAACGACGTGGTGGAAGCATAGTGGTGCAATGACTTGGATTAGTGGCCATATGCTTTAGGCTTGGTGTCATCATTGGGTCTCCAATGCTTTGTCGTTTTTCTTTAGAGTTTAATGATCAATTTAGAGGTAGTTGGGTGTCAATTTTGAAACTTTTATCTTTGTATTAAATTCGATATAAATTTACATTTTAAAATATAGATGTTTTAGTTTGAAAGCTTTTGTTTACCATAAACAGATCATTGAACTTATTTTCAAATATTTTAACAATTGTTTAATTTATCAAAGGGACTACGACATAACAACCGCTCTAAAAATCAAAGGGACTACGACATAACAACCACTCTGAAAATCGAAGGGATAACAGTACAAAACTGCTCATAAATATCAAAGGGACAAAAAGAAAAGGGAGAAGTGGGAAAGTTGGGAAATGCATCCAACTTTGGTGTACTTATCGCAAGAGTTTGAAACTCATTATATAGTGATGGAACCAAACCCACATATGTTTTCTATCCAATGTGAGACTTTAGTATTTATAGAGTTGAAAACTACACAAAATATGAGTTTTCCACTGTGGGACTTCAACAATTTTTAAATTCACACATTAACATACTCTATGTTCCAACAATCCCCGACTTGAATTTAAAAAAATGTTTCTGAAATAGTGTCAAACGCTTCTATAAGATGGTGCATAAACAAAGGTGTCTCGTGACTTGAATCTTTGCATAGCAAGTAAGATTTAGATTCAACAAGAATGACTCGTAGTCTTGATCTTTATCCATGACATCAAACCCACACACAACCTTTTCATCGAGTGTATTCTCAAAAGCCCATTCATTAACGTCCCTGTACATCTATCCCAGTATAGTGAACGGTCTAGGAATTATGCCTCGTAATTCCATAGGAAGCGGCCCCACTTCCACATTCACATAGGTGAGTCTATTAAGAGTACTCTTGTAGCTAGGTACTCCACTCCACATGGAGTATAGATCTCATTAAGAGTTTCTATTATCTCATCATTTTATCGCTTCAGGAATCATGCTTCTCTCATATATAATATAGCACGTTCATCTCATACCACTTCACGACTTGTTCTTACCCATTGAACCTAATTCTTGGGATCTCCAGTCTTTTAGGTCGAGTTTCCATCATGAATGACTCTATAGGCATTAGTACCATCCTTTTGGATGTATTTGGAACTTTCTCGCTAGCTAACCCTTTCGTCAAATGATATGCTATATTCTAATCAGTGCGTACATGATCCACTATAACAACTCCTTCATAAAGTAATTCTCTAACTGTGTTGTGCTTATGACATATTTGTCGTCTTTTACCGTTGTAATAACGATTCTCAATCTTCACAATAGTCGCGATACTATCACAATGGATCAACACATCTGTCATAGGTTTTTCCTGTAACATCCCTTTTTTTTTTTACAATCAAAATTTAGAATTACCCACGTAAATTCAACAACAACAAACAATTCATAATTAATTAAAAATTCCCCAAGAATCTCAATCAGACAACTTAATACTTCAATTGTAAGAATTCAAAAATTTAGTGCCAAAATAAATAATGCTATAGACTAAAGTTCAACAATAATAATTTTCCTAAAGCTGACAACTGCTACTCCTAGAATTCTTAGAAATAAAGAGGTGCTTCATTTATTCTTCTGAAGACTCCTCCAGATGTGCAAGTAAATTGGGAGAGTCGTCTGTCCAAAAGTAAGGGTCATCTCCAACGTACTTACCAATAAATAAATAAAGATAGAAATATAACAATACAAAAATTATATAGTTAATAACACTTATTTCATCCAAATGACCAGGTAGAGATATACAGTACCACATTTACATAATAACATTGATTCCAACCAAATGACTAGGTAAAGATATAACAGTACAATATTTACATAATTAGTAACACTTGTTTCACCCAAACCACCAGATAGAGATATAATAGTACAACATTTACATAATTAATAACACTGATTTCAACCAAATGATCAGGTAGAAATATAACAGTACAATGTTTATATAATTAGTAACACTTATTTCACCCAAACTACCAGAGATATAATAGTACAATATTTACATAATTAATAACACTGAATTCAACCAAACGAGCAGGTAGAGATATAACAATACAATATTTATATAATTAATAACACTTATTTCAGCCAATGACCAAAAGGTACGATACCTCAATTATGACATTAAACACATTTTAATGTATAGCAAGACAGACTTTATTACTTAATCTATATGCCAATGTAATGATTCCGGAATATCACCTCCCCGCAAGGGCTTCGTGGGTCCTTCCAAGCAACACCACTAACTCAAAATCCCATGTGGGCTCCAACCAATTATGGACGCACCGCACAACTTATGAATGCATGCATGATGTAGACACTTTTATAATACATCCTTAATATAATGCGAGGCTGACTTATTAAGACACCACTCAACGTTATAACAACATATCACACAACATTTAATTTCCACACTTTTAACATGCTCAACCAATCGTTATAACAACATATCACACAACATTTAATTTCCACACTTTTAACATGCTCAACCAATCGTTATAACAACATATCACACAACATTCATTTTCCACACTTTAAGCATGTTCAACATAATATATATTTAATCTCACACAATTTCAGGATAAACACAATCATACATAAGTGTAATTAGAGTGATGCCCTTACCAATATGGGTGTCGTTACTAAAATTCTCACGCAGTGGTCTTTGCTCCAAATGTGTTATACCTTCACAAATTAATTTACTTATCACTGAGTGTCAAAACTTTTTAGTTTTGTTTATTATTATTATTATTATTATTATTATTATTATTTTTTATAGATTGACGTACAAAATCTATTACTCATGTGGCCGTTAATAAAATAATGGTGAGATAACAGAGTTACTAACAACCTATTTTCAGCGATACTAAGAATTTTCCTTCCTGTCCTTTCCTGTGTAACAATACTATCTTAATTTATTATTATTATTATTATTATTATTATTATTATTATTATTATTATTATTATTATTATTATTATTTTTAAGGTCATAAGAGTTAGCATCTATATTTCTGATAGTTGATTAAGAAAATAAAAATCAATAAATGAAAGGTTCTTATCTATCAGGAATAAAGATACCATTAGGGAGACATATTATCTATCGATCTTATTCTATTTTATCTTATTTTTCATAATATCAATAAAGGGTTTTATTCTATTACCAATAAAAATGGTTATATAAAACTAATAGGGTCATAATTAGAGAATTCTTACTTGAGGGGGGGATAAATCAGTGACTCCTTTATTTCTTGAATTCTTCCTTTTTTTCCCTAAACCCTTTCTTTGTTTGTTGCAGAGGATTTGTGAATGGGAGGCGTCGGTTAATTTTTTTCCTTTTCTATCCGGGTGGGGAACGTGATGTTTTCAACCTAAGCCCATTAAGATCCTAAATGTTCCTTCATCAGTTTAATGTAATTTTATTATTAATATTATTTATACCCAAAAGTTAAAATAACACAATACAATTAAGTTAGAAACTAGTGACTATCACCAACAAATTCTAGAATAATTATCTCTACTTATACTAAGGTAAAATATAAAATAAAATAAAATGCGTGGATGTTACATTTCCCATAAAGGTATCTCAACTAGCAAGCATCTCAACCAGCTCATTTCTTCACTAGTAGTAGCTAGTGCTATCATTTCAAACACCATAGTAGACTGAGCCAATATCGTCTATTATTCAATTTCCAATATACAACACCACTAGCTTTACAAAAATATAACCATTGGTTGCTTTGGAGTAATATGATAAAATGTTCCAATCAGCATCATTGTATCCTTCAAGGAGGGCAGGAAATCTTTGATAATGTAATCTGAGACTCATGGTCATTTTTCAGGTATCTCATGACTCTTTCGATAGCGTGTCAATGCTCTATACTAGGTCTACTAGTAAACATGCACAATAGTACCACGACGTAGGCAATGTCGGGTCTAGTACAGTCAGTGGCATACTTGAAGTTGCCAATGATGCTCGCATATTCAATTTGTCTAACACATTCACCAGTGTTCTTGAAAAGTTTCACACTTGGATCATATGGTGTGCAAGTAGGTTTACAGTCAAAGTGTTTGTATTTCTTTAGGATCTTTTCAACATAATGAGACTGATCCAAAGAAATTCTATTTTCTGACCTAGTAATCTTGATTCCAAAGATTACACTTGTTTCTCTGAGGTCTTTCATATCAAAGTTGTTACACAACAATGATTTCACAATATTTACAGCATGAATATTTGATCCAAATATGAGTAAGTCGTCTACATAGAGACATATGATAGTACAAATGTCATTTTCAGATTTGTAATGAATACATTTGAAACTTTCATTCACTTTAAACTCATTCAATATAATCAAGTTATCAAACTTTTCATGTCATTGCTTAGGAGCTAGTTTAAGAACATACAGATATTTATCTAACTTAAAGACCTTGTCTTCTTGTCCATGAATTACAAAATCTTCAGGTTGTTCCATATAGATTTCTTCTTCCAAATCACCATTTAAAAAAGTTGTTTTAACATCCATTTGGTGTATCACCAAGTTATGAATAACTGCTAAAGAAATGAGTACCCTAATGGATGTAATTCTAGTGACCGGTGAAAAGGTGTCGAAGAAATCTATATTTTCTTTTTGTCTAAAACTTTTGGCAACAAGGTGTGCCTTGTATTTATCAACAATTCCATCGGGTTTTAGTTTCCTTTTCAAAATCCATTTACAACCTATTGGTTTGCAACCAGGAGGCAAGTCTACTAATTGTTAGGTCATGTTAGACTCTAGAGGATACATTTCATCGTCAATAGCTTCTTTAAGATTTGTAGGATCCTCTTCTAAAGAATAGGTCGTATATTCAGGTCCATAATCTTTAGCAACTCTGACTCTCTTACTTCTTCGAGTTTCTGTTTTGCCTTGTTTGTTGCTTTTAGTGCTTCTTGTTACAGGAACGTGACTTGGTTCGTTGTCCCCACTATTTTGGAATTTATTTTCATAGAAGTCAATATCATTTGACTCTATGATCACTTTCGCATTTAGGTCATAAAATTTATACGCTTTATTGTTTATTGCATAGGCTCTACTTGCGAGTTTAATTCGCTTGGGATCAGGGATTCTGGCATAAGCTTGACACCCCCAAGTCCGAAGATAATACAAGTTCAGTTGTCTTTTCTTCAATATCTCAGAAGGAGATGTTTCGTTTTTAGATTTAAGAACTCTATTCAAAACATAACAAATAAGCAATATATTTTCCGCACACCAATGAGATGCAACACCGGAGTTAAGCATACTAGCAACAACTAGCTCAGTAAGAGTTCTATTTTATTTTATTTTTAACTTTACCATTAATTTCAAGCAATTATGGTGCAGTTGTTCCATGTATAATTCCAGGTAACTCATTAAACAAACTAGAATCATACTTGAAACATCTTAATCTTTCTACTAAATTGATTTTCAATCTCAATTACAAAGATCTTAAACAAATCAAGCGCTTCACTTTTATTGTTCATTAGATATACAAAAGTATAGTCGAAACAATCATCAATAAAAGTGATAAAATAACGTTTTCCATTTCTTGTTAACATCCCAACAAGTTCACATACATATTAAATCTAAAGACTCATATTCCTTTACTCCTGATTTATGTGAACTCTATGTTATTTTAGCTTGACTATTAAAATCACATTTTTCAGAATTATTTAAAGATAACTTTGGAATTAAACCTAAGTTACTTAAGTTTAAAATCCTTGTTCACATGATAGAGTCTAGCATGTCAAATATTAAAATCGCACAACATGTAAGTAGAATGAGACATTTTATTAATTTCAACATTCAATTTAAGCATGCCATCAGTGGAGTACCTTAATAGATGATCTCATGAGTTATCTTCTGAATTTCACGGGAGTGATCCTCCAAGGATCTGCCATCGGTCATCTGATACTTGAGGTAGTGGCTCACAGTATTGTTGGAACTGTAATAGTGATACAGATCATCAGCAAGTCCATTAAGAATATAATTCTTATAGAGTAATCATTATCCTCCCATGGGTTAACTCTTCAGCTTTCTTATCCTTTTTTGTTTGCCTCACTGAAACAGTTTATTGAAATTAGAGGCACCAGATCCAGTAATCTCTATGGTAGACATGGCAGAAGGAAACGTCTTAAAGTTGTTGTTTTTGAGTTTCGAAAACTGTTTCAAAATCAATTTATGTCACCGAAGATATTACTGGGTTGAGTCACGGACTAAGTCGCTCTCTTTAAGGCATTTCACGGAACTGCCTAAGTTGTGCAAGGCAGACTATCAATCATGAAGTACCCAGGATAAAACAGCTCAGATACACTATATCGAAGTTCTACTGCACCGTAGAAAACCGTTCTAGAATTACACTCTTAATATGGCGATTAAAGTCACTCTCAATATGACGATTAAAGTCACTCGCAATATGGTACTATGACCACTCATAAATCAAAAGGACTACGGCACAAAAAACCTCTCTAAAAGACTACAACACAAAAACCGCTATTCCGCTCTAAAAGACTACAGCACAAAATCCGTTCATAGTGGTATTATGACCACTAAAAAATCGACGGAACTACGACATAACAACCGCTCTAAAAATCGAAGGCACTACGATATAACAACTGCTCTAAAAATTGAAGGGACAATGGTACAAAACCACTAATAAATATCGAAAGGACGGAAAGAAAGGGGAGAAGTGGCTCGGAAATAAGTCGAGCAGAATATAAAAGGGAGAAAAGAGAAAGTTGGGAAATGCATCAAACTTTGGTATACTTATCACAAGAGTTTGAAACTCATTATATAGTGATGGAAGCAAACCCACATATGTGTTCTATCTAATGTGGGACTTTAGTATTTATAGAGTTGAACACTATATAAAAGTTTTCCAATGTGGGATTTCAACAATTTTTAAATTCACACATTAACATACTCTATGTTCCAACAGTATATCATTTGGTTTAGGGTTTAGGGTTTAGGACTTGGTTCATCAATGGAGATGGTAGAAATAAATACTAACTTATTAGTGGAATTGTCCTAGATCTTGCTTACAAAGTGTATGAATTTTTCTGGTTCAAGACATCCACTAGTAGGGGTGTACATGGGTGCGGGTTGACCCGCCAACCTGATCACCCAACCCAACCCGAATTTTACCCGTACCCGGTTACTTTCGGGTCCAACTCAACCCAACCCGTTGAAATCCGCTTATATTTGGTTCGGGTGATGGGTTTAACAATTTGAAACGTCGACTCGTAGATCTGACCCCGCAACTAGTTATATTTTTTAAAAAAAAATTTGTTTGGCAGCCCAGCAGTCAAATAGGGTTTCAAATATTATTAATAACTGATTTTTATATGAATGCTGATCCAAGGTGTTTATGCGTCTAGCCTAAATACTTAATTTTTCTCGCAATTTAGCGTTTAATTTGTTTTGGCCTTGTAATCTCGTATATGCCTACTCATAAAATTCGTATCTAATTTTTGAATTGTCTCTTTCAAAAGAGCAATTTAATTTTTGAGTTAAATACTATTTATTTAAATGTTATATTTTGTTATAGTTTTACATAATAAATGTATCAACGGAAAGTTTATGCTTATAATGAATTTAGTTTAAATTTTTTTACATTTGTTAAATACAATTTTTTTAGTTAAATAATATTCATTTGAATTAAATACTATTTATGAACAAAAATGGTGCTTATACAAAAGCTTATGATGAATTTAGTTTAAATTTTTTATATTTAAATCTATTTTAGTATTTTATTTGAAAATAGTAAGTACTCTAACTATAAATAAATGAAGCACTACTATTAAAAAATTATGGTAGCTTAGTAATCTAAAATGGTTGGTGAGTTATGTGTAATGATTAAAGTAATGTGGTGGACCAAGTAGCAAATGCTAGTTGTTTTCTCCTCACTTTTATTAGTAATATTAATTTTTGCATATTCCCAATTATTCCCTTTCAAACTTTGAGGAACTTGTTAAGTGCTTGTACTTGAAGTTGACATTGCTTAGAATTGATGAATTTTTATATTTTATTGATATAATGTTGTTGAATTTATTTATTTATTTGAAGATTGTTGAATTTATTTTTTTTTTTGAGAGGTTGATGATTTTTTTAAATAATTAAATGATGTGATTCAAATTTTATAGTTTTTGAGACATTTAAGTATTAAATATATTTTCATTCAATATATTTTCCCGTAAAATAAAAAACAGGTTATTATTTATGTATAACCCGCCAACCCAACTCAACCCGTTCTTGATCGGGTCGGTTCGGTTCGGGTTAAATGAAAAAAATACGGGTTTAAAACTTAACTCAACCCAAAGATAATCGATCGGGTCGGGTATCGAGTTTTGTAAAAAACGGCTCAACCCAACTCACGTACACCCTATCCACTAGACATACTTTAGCAAATGGGTTTTGAATATCTCTTGTAACAAAACTTTGTTTATAAAAAAAATCTCTAGACCATTTTTATACTAGTATACAAAATTTAAGTTGTGTACGATAACGTCAAATTAAATTAGGGTAAAATCCAATAAATATCTACCATTTATACTAATAAAACAATATTAGTCAAGTGATTGAATTTAAGTGGTTAATAAATTTTAATAAACGATGAATTATTTGGATGAATTTGATTTCAAATTCTTGCTAGAATAGTTTTTTGTCAAACTTCTCTTATCTTTCAATCGAATTCTAAATTATTAAAATTTCATTAGTTTTCTACTTTCCTCTAAAATTAGAGTGTTTAAAAATAAATAAAAGTAAATAAATAAAGACAGTACCATCAAATTACTACTCTCCCATACAACACCTTAAGTTATGGGTGAACAACACTCATGTGAGAGTTTGACCAAAGCAATTAATATTAATAATAATATTCCAATACAAAGCATTTGTATCATAAATATAAATATATTTACACCAATTAAAATTATACGTAATATTTATTGTGATAAATAAGCATTAATTACCTACTGAAAAGACATGTGACACTTAAAAGATATAGCTAGGTGGCATAGTGTCAAAACAAGACATTGTCATATGAAAAATATAAAGAATTGTAAACGTTTGAACTTTGAAAACATTACGAGTTACATATATATGCGTTTTTTTTATCTATATCCTATTTTTCTTTTTTAAATTAATTAATATATCTTATATTAAAATTTACATATTAAAATATTCTATTTTTAATTTTTCAGAAGTCGTTTATCCGTCTTATAACTATATAAAAGATGTTTTTTTTTCAATAGAAGGTTATGGATGGTCGCATTCCAAGAATGCAACTTCTTACTGCAGAAAAAAAAAACATCATTCAAATAATCGTAGAGCAGAGATACGATCTCTTAAAAGTTTAAAAAATATAATTTTTAATATAAAATATATTAATTAGTTTTTTTTAAAAAACAATAATATACATGCAAAAATTCCCATATATTGGTACCCGCCCAAACCAAATGCTTACACCATATTAATTTACGAGTCACATCTATAATATAGATATATATACATACCCGCTCAAAAATAATATGGTGTATTAATTTTTTAATTAATCTTTTGTTCATTCCTCAATTAACATCCTTATTTAGCTCTACCTTTGATTCCACTCACTCAAGTCTCAACAATCCTTTCCTTTCCTCTCTTTTCTTTCAAAATGCATTTCCTCATTGCTGTATTGTAAATGCTTATTATTTGTTTCATTTTTATTAAAAAAATTAATAAAATAATTAATGTTTTTATTTTCTATATTAATATTCTTAAAATAATTTTTATATTTGAATATATTAAATTTAACTTTTTATACTCTAAGAAAAATTAATAATATTAATAAGACATATGTTTGTAAAAATAAATAAATATATTTTTTATATTTAAGGACAATTTTTTGTAAAATAATATTTATAATCAAGGAAAAGGTAGTACTATTGATTAATCGAAGTCATGTGACATTATTTAAGACACTGTCTGTCATGTCTGCAGCTAGCCACCCTATCTTTTGCCATCTACGGCTGTCAAACGGCGTGTGATTGAGGTTTGGTAAACTTGTCCTGTCACAAGGTGTTATTGCCACCCCCAAAATCTTGTTCTGCTTCATTCTTCAATTCAATTCCATTAAAAACTTATATAAAAGTGGTAAGACATAGTGGAGAAAAGAAGTGAAAACAAGTTTCCATATTTGTTGGAAATTTTGTCAGCAATTAGACAAACTTTGCCTTTGACATTTTCCTTTCTTCCTTATTATCCCCAAAAGATATTAAAATTTCCTGTCTCTGCATTTTTCATTAAATTTGTCATCTATTTTCATTCTCTTTTTGTCAGATACGTGAAGTTGATCCTCGTGAATGTCCAGTTTTGATTTTCACAATTTTTATTTTAAAACATACTTAAATCTACTTTTGATTTTTTTTTATTTTGTTTAAAATAAATTTTTAATATTCTTATTTAAAAATGGTTTTTTTATATTCTGTTAACTAATTTTTACGGTACTCCTCTATTTTTGATAATACAGTACTCTTATTAATAACCCAACAATCAGATATTATTCGTGAGTTTGATAAAATAATTTATATGTATATCAATAATTAATTTTATTTATATATTAAAATATTTAAAATTAAATAATGACAGTTTGGAATATTTAAATAAAATATTTAAAATTTACTTAATTTATTTAACTATTTTTAATAATTTAAAATTTAAAAATATTTATATAAAATAGTAGAATTTTATTTATTTTATTTTTAATATTAAACATTTAAATTTAAGTTTTAAAATATTTAAACTTTATTTATTTTATCCAACAATAAATCAAATTTTTAAAATATTTAGATAAAATAATGTAAATTATTTTATCCAATCACAAACTTGTAGACTTAAAAAAATAGTTGGGACCAAAAACAATTCCAAGAGTTAGGTAAAAGGGACCGACAAATTGATTTTAAAAATACGAGGATTAATAGTTCACTTTTGACAAAATAGAGAGATCAAAAATGCATTTAAGTCAAAACGAAAGACCTTCAATAAAAAAAATTAAGTAAGAACATTTAATTTATTTAGAGTAAACAGCAATTTTGGTCATTAAATATATGAAATGTTGTCACAATGTTCATTGAATGTATCAAAGTTCCTAAACATATCTAAATACATCTTTTGTTCATAATTTTGATCTTCAAATACATATTTAGTTAGTTAGCTTAATCCTTAAATGTGTTTTTTTTATGATCAATTAGTTTATAAAATTATTAACAAAAAATATATTAAGAAAGAGGGTTATGCTAAAGGAAATAAAAGTAAAGTATGTTGTGTGGGAAAGATCAAAATTTAAAATTTCAAGGAATTGAATGCACCACTTTCAAGATTAAACTTCCACTTTTAATGTCTTAAAAAGTGCTCCAAGAATATATTTTCAATTTTGCAACGTTTTTAGAAAGAACAAACCAAAAGTATCAACTAATAATGCTAAAGACAGAGTAGAGTGTGACTCTGAATCACAGTCAGAGACTTCAAGCTATTTGCTCTCATCTTCGCTAAAATATATGCACAAGCATTCCTTTACCGAAGGATGTGGTGGAGAGTGATCGACCAATCTCTTAATTTGCATGAAATCCCTAAAGATCTCAAGCAAATTTGCATAGTGATGAAATTGAGGAGTACCCGAAGCGACCAGTTGAACCAAATGAAGCGAGTCAGAACAACACAAGACTTGTCGGTACCCAACTTACAAACATAATGAATTCCTACTAAGAGCGTCTGAATTTATGCGTGAAGAATATTGGACAATTCGATACTTCCATAGAAGCCAAATTGAAAGATTCCATCATGGTTCTGCACCAAACCTCTAAAACTTGTTTTTCCCTGGATTTGTAAGAGCACTACCATCAACATTAAGCATCGTGGTATCCCCATCTCCTTTTGTCCAAGACATCTCCCGAATCGGTCGATAGGGGTGGGATGATGAGTTTCGAGTGCTTTCTAAGCAACCTATAACTGGGGAAAAATAGTTGTTGCAATCTGATATCTCACATGATGAGTTCCATCAAAGGAGAACTTATTGCACAAGATCCAAATATAACACATGATCAACAGAGCAAAGAGACCAACTTCTCATACTAAACCTGTAAGAATTTTAGGAATATTCTCCAAGTCAATATTATGACAAGTCATTTTCATATCATTAAACCCACATCTAGTCCAAATATCAACAACTTTAGGGCAAATAATCAGACTTTAGGGCAAGTAATTAGATGGTTTCCTCTTCACTACAAAAGGAGTGTGTGTGTGTGTCTGTATTGCAAGTGTGTGTGTGTGTGTGTGTGCGCGCGCGCGTGCGTGTTTGTGTGGGTGTGTGCGCGCACAAAGATTTATCTTAATTAACTACTCAATTGGTAGCTAAATCTAAACCCTTCAACTTGAAGGGTATTTTCACTAAGTCAAACTGATTTATCCTTTCCACTCAAGTATACTTCTATCCAACTAACTATACTCTAATCTTCTAAAGATTCTAGCTTAGTATAGTGAAACTCTTGAGGACAATTTTACTCAAGGCTTTAGCTTAGTATAGTAAATTTCTTGAGTCCAATTTTCTCAAGGTTATAACTTAGTACAGTCATGCTCTTGAGAACAATAGGGCAATTTTACTCAATATTGTAGTCTTTATAGAATAAAATCGTTGCATATAGAAAATATAGCACATAACTTGTACGACATTGTACTGACATGGACAATTGTCACTAATTTTAAAATTTATTTATCGTTGTCGTCATTTCTAAAAGCATTGAGTTTCTTCTTAAACATTTGAGACGAATATGAGATTCCACATTATTACTCTCTCTTGCTGGTTCTTCTAGTACATAGATTTTATCATGAAGTTTTAACGAGAGACATTTATCCACCCGAGGAAATGTTGTATTAGAGGAATGATGTATCATATAGTCCAAAAATATTCAATAGAGGCACATAAACAAAAGTTGTGCTACTTTAGAGTCAAAGGATTTGGTTGAAAATTATCTTTGGTGTAGAGCGAGCTCGTCACTTGTTTCCAAATGATATTTTTAGATGGTCACCAAAGGATCTACACACTTAAAATAAATGTCAATCAATAAATTATTCTCCTATATAATTTGTTATCATCAAAACTAAAATTAAATATGGTTGTTTTTCAAACCAATTTGGTTCTAAAAAGACCATCAATTTTCCATCTCACGCTAAGAATTATTTTTAAAATTCAATTACAAAATGAACTTATGTAAAAATATTGTGAATTATTATTGGAAAGCTGCGTAAAACTATTTTATATATATCGTGTATTTCTATTAAAATGAAAGTCGTCATCAATTTTTAAATGACAGTTCTGCTGATAAAATGTCGATATTGTTGTTTTGTACAATGTAACTTAAATCTTGCAATTACGTTGATTTTTTGTAGTAAGTATATTATTTTATGGAAAAAATGAAAGTCATAAAAAAAAATTAATCTTTAAGAAGTTATCTACCAACAAACATTACTACCATTGCCGATATAATTGAGATGAGATTTACACATCGAGGTTACTGCTTCTCAAAAGTCCCACACAATAGTAGTAGTACAATTAATACATTACTTTTTCGGCCTAAATGCTTGTCATCTTACGTGCAAATCACTCAATTCTATTTATATACTAAGTACTGATAGCCCGAATCTGACCGTGATATCTGTCTTATGATGACTTAATTAAGAGCATTATCTATTTCCTTTTTGAAGTAAAAAAGTTATGATTCATTCGTTTACTTTTAATTGTGTGACTAGGCAAAGCTTTAGTAAATTCTGATTTATATTTAAAATAATAGAACAATTTTTTATTCTGGGCTCTATTTAAACTTTTAATAAATTTTTTATTTGAATTCGAGACATGATGTCTAAGAATAGTATTAGGTCATGTCGTTTGATAGAGATCTATAATCTAATTTATTTAAGGTTTAATTTTGTCTGGCTTATTTAATTAAATGGTTAAGCTTATGTTTTTTAAAAAGTCTATTTATTTAAATAGATCTGACTAAAGTTTTTCAAAAAGCTTATTAAGTTTAACGATCGGCCTCTTTATGTAATGAAGTTTTTTTTATTTGTTTTGTTATTTCAATTTACTTGTGAAAGACTTAAAGTGTATTATGGTTGAATTTGACATGTTTACTTATTTAAAATCTTGTTATAATATTATTGAACTTGCGTCTTAACTAAAAGTTTAAGACATATTTGGTTTTTTTTTTTCTAATTGTTGTATTACATATAGCAAATTAATTGAGGGCAAATTTTTAACCTCATCAATAACTACTATAATAATATAAAACTAAAAACATGAATATTAACATAATAAAATTGAGTTTGAAGATAGTTTAATGACATTATAAAGTTGTTTTACACCATCATCTAATATTAATTATTCAATCTCACATTATATCAAACGATTTTTAGATTAAAAACGTTTATTAAATGTTTTGTCGACGTGGTGAGTTATAATTAGTTGTTAGTGTAAAATAATTACACTGAAAATGCATCTCCTTTAAATCTAATAAAATTTTAATATATATATATATATATATATATATGGAATATCAATTTTGA
>JBBPBP010000004.1:50833153-50850959 GCA_037974735.1 Cicer chorassanicum
TAACAACTCTATCGACCAAACTTCTTGGTTAACGAATTTTTTTTGACTGTTTCTTGACAAATATCATTTAATCTTGAAAAGTTCAAGTCCGTAGAAGTTTTTTTTTTTAATTTTTTTTTATAAAATGAGTTATGACTTGCATGATATAAAGAAACACTTTTTTATTGCGAAAAAAAGAAACACTTTTTAATAAGCATTTTGGCTCTACTAGGCATGAAAATGCCAAAGCCAATTAATACTATCTAGTCTAGTATATAAAATGAAGTGTTGTTAGTAACATGGGACAAAAAGTTAAATATATCCAAAGGAGTGATTAAAGAGTTATACTAATCAATAATATTATGTTACATAAATATTTTTTTAATCAACCGTTGAATTGAAAATAAATATTATATAGATCATATTTATAAATTTTGATATTAATCTTTCATCGTTTTTTATATTATTAATATTTATTAATATTGTGTAATTGTATATAAAGTTAATTTTAACACATCTTAATGACATAGTTAATGACTATAAATTAATGTCAAAATTTATAAATATAATATCTATGATATTAGTTTTCAATCTAATTGTTGATTTTAAAAAATATTTATCTGACAGAATATTATTAAATAAATGCAACTTTTAGTATAATTCTTTGAGTGTAATTTGATTATTCTTCGTGTATGTATTTAAAATCAAAATTATATGAAAAACAAAAGGATAAAACTAAAATTAGGACAATATTTAGTTTGCTAAAAATGGCATTGACAACCTCTTCACCACAATTTCATTCTTCCAATTGTCTTGTTTGGTATTACTTTTAGGAGCCAAATTCGGAATCAATAGAATGATGAGTTGAATCTCTTTGTCTCAAACTAACTAAAGAAAGATAACAAACAAAAACTGAAAAATTAAAGAAAGAGAATAAAAAAAGAAAGAAAATAAAAGCAAGATTTAAAAAATTACCAAAAAAACAAGACAAGAAAACTAAAAACAAAAAACAAAAGCCAGTTACTGGTTCCAACCAACCTTTTTCTGCTTTCCCTGTCAAAATCTAACAGCACCAATTTTCTTTGAAAAATCTGAACACAACCCATTATACAAAACCAAATAAAGAACCAAAATTTGAGGAAAAGTTACAAACTTGTCTTTTGGGTTTGAATCATTTTTTTCATTTTCATTCTCATTTTGTTTGTTTCTTCTCTTCTTCTTTATTTTGCTCCATAAATGCTTTCAGCATTGAAGGCTATTTTATTCTTCATGTTGGAATCAATAATGGCTGAAGAAGGTGAATAGCCAAAAAGGGTTGAAAGGGTTGTGTGTGTTTGTGAGAAAAGTTAAAATCTTTTTTCATAGAAGAATCAATGAACAAAGAGTTTAGCAGCATTGTGAAGGTTTGGGAAGCAGCAGTTAGAAAATCAGCTGGTCCAAAGAAAAGGGCAAACAGCATCTTCACACCAATGTCTGTTGCCCATGTTGATGATGATGTTTACCATGTTGAGAAGATTCTCTCCAATGGTGATTTCTACACAGGCCAATTCCTCAACAATTATCCAAATGGTCAAGGTAAGTATCTATGGACAGATGGTTGTATGTATGTTGGTGAATGGCAAAAAGGTAATATCATAGGTAAAGGTAGGTTTAGTTGGCCAAGTGGTGCTACCTATGAAGGTGATTTCAAAAATGGTTACATGGATGGTAAAGGAACTTACATTGGTTCATGTGGTGATACATATAAAGGTTGTTGGGTTAGTGATATGAGAAATGGTGAAGGTACACAAAGTTATCAAAATGGTGATTTTTATGATGGAGAGTGGAAAAAAGGGTTGCAAAATGGGCATGGTAGGTATCAATGGAACAATGGGAATCATTACACTGGTCAATGGAGGAATGGTTTGTTTAATGGGGATGGTACTTTGATGTGGAATAATGGGAATAGTTATGATGGTTGTTGGGAAGATGGTTTTCCTAAAGGGGATGGTACATTTAGGTGGTGTGATGGTAGTTTCTATGTTGGTGTTTGGAGTAAAGATTCAGAGGAACAAAGTGGGACTTATCACCCTTCTGATGGTGATGGTGGTGATGATGATGATGCTCGTTGTGATTGGGATCCTATGGAAATTTTCAATGTTGAATTGAATGATTGTGTTGTTTGTGGTTTTGAGAAAGTTTCAATTTTTCCATCACAAAAGAATTTGAACATGGTTGGTTTTGAGGAAGGTAATAATAAACAGTCCATATCTAAGAAAGGTACTGATGTTAATGGAAGGCCTAAGTGGATGTCATTGGATGAAAGGGTTAGTAATTATAGTTCTGAAGATGGTTCTTATACTAGTTATGATGGATCAAGAAGTCCTCAGATTGATAATTTTGCTCCTAGAGCTCCAAAATTGAGACTAAAGGCTCCTAAGAGACAAGGAGAGACTATATCCAAAGGGCATAAGAATTATGAACTCATGCTTAATTTGCAGCTAGGTATCAGGTACTGATCATAGTATTTTTTTTTTTTACTTTTGTTGTGATTTATTTACTTTCATTTTTCATGTTTATGAAGCTTTTTAATTTTTGTGTAAACTAGTGTTTTAGTCTTTCAAATTGTGAGGGTCGGCCAAGTTAGTCCTTCAGATTTATGAAATAGCAATTCTTAAACTGAAAAATATCATTCAATTTAGTCATTTTTTTCTTCCATAATTAGCACCACAATTTTGAAGGTTTTATGCTTGTCTTGATACGGCAAAAGATTATTCAAGTCAATATGAAAGTCTTTCATTGGTTTTGATGGTTATTTACCGAATAAATATTTCGATTGAGGGACTAAGTTACTCGATCTTTACAATTTTGAGACCAAAATGCTGGTTTATTATTTGTAATTTATTCTCTCATCCACTGTAATATTTAGCTTTGTCTTTTTTAGTTTTGTCTTTCATTTTAAGTGATATATACTGATAGATTGTATCTTCTATGATGAGGATTTGGCTTATTTTTTACCATGTTATGGTTTAATGATGAATAAGGCATTCTGGAAAATTAAATTAAATTTCCTTCCTTGATTCTAATTTTAATTGCAACTTTATTAATTTCTTGTGCCATAGCACAGACATGCTGTTGGAAGACCTGCTCCAAGTACATCTCTTGATTTGAAGTCTTCTGCATTTGATCCAAAAGAAAAAGTATGGACTAAATTTCCACCAGAAGGATCCAAGCACACGCCGCCTCACCCATCTTGCGAGTTCAGATGGAAGGACTATTGTCCAGTAGTGTTCAGGTAAGCTTTTGTGCAAAATTGTTTTTGTTAATTAAATCTACCATGTTTTGTATCAGAATCTACTAAGTGAATATTTGGTTTGGCGGTCAGTTTAGTGAAACCACGGTGGCACAGTGATTTTATTGAAGCTTAGCTTCAAAGTAGTTTTTAGTTTTTACCAAACGATGATTCTTCCATATTCACCGTTAATCTAAACATGCAATAACTTGTTGAGTATGCTCTTTTGAATTTATAACCTCTCTTTTAACCCCTTCCACGAGTCTACGCACACTTTCGATTTAACAACCTTGTTTCTCTAGAATATGAGAGTGATAACATTTATAAGATCATCTATAGGAATAACAATGAGACTCTTGGTTATTGATGCTGCAATTGTTTCATAACCTTATTATATCACAAAGACTCTTGACTATTAGAACTTTATTTGCTTAATATTCCAAATTCACTGATCCTAATAATGGTTCATTGGATTTAAATTTTCTTGCAGGGCTCTAAGAAAATTGTTCAAAGTAGATCCAGCTGATTACATGATATCATTATGTGGGAACGACGCCCTTCGAGAGCTCTCATCCCCTGGAAAAAGTGGAAGCTTTTTTTATTTGACAAACGACGACCGGTACATGATAAAGACCATGAAGAAATCCGAAGTAAAAGTGAGTTCCCTCTTAGTTAGCCAAATATAACTAAAGCTGTTAAGCCTTGAGGTTCTGTAATCAGAAAGTTTCACCAATAATCCCAAGTTTTCCAAATTTAGTGCAATGAATCCGCACATTACTAAATTACAGCACTGTATATTTTATGTGTTTATTATTGTTAACTTTGCACATTATAAGGTTTTGAATTAGTTGCAAATCTTTTTCAAGTTTTCTTGGTTGTCATTGCAATAAGTCTATTTGACATGATAATGCTCTTTGGTATGAACCTAAAAAGGATAATGTTCTTTGGTACAAACCTACCTTTCTTGTTGAAGATATATGCCGTACTAAATAGTAGTATTGAAAAAAGTTACCGACAAGTATGAGAGGCAGGAACTGCACTCTCTGCCGAGGTTGTCGGTGCTTTTTTGAGCATGGCAGATATCTTCAACGAGAAAGATAGGTTCGGACCGAAGAGCATTATCCTTTTTCAAGTTTTAAGTTGTAGAGCTTCATTATAGATGTCATTTAATTTATGTACTGAATGATATTTCAGTTTGAACTGTCTAAAATGATTGCAGGTTTTCTTGAGAATGCTTCCTGGTTACTACAAACACGTTCGCGCATTCGAGAACACTCTAGTCACAAAGTTCTTTGGCCTTCATTGTGTTAAACTACCAGGAGCTTCACAGAAGAAGGTAATGCTGTGTTTTTTTTTTTATCTATAAACTTTTACTTTGACAAAATAACTTATTATAATAAACTGCATTTGATAAACTTCAGGTTCGATTCGTCATCATGGGAAATCTATTTTGTTCGCAATACGCCATCCATAGGCGTTTTGACTTGAAAGGTTCAACGTTTGGTCGTACAACTGATAAATCTGAGGATGAAATAGAGCCTACAACAACACTTAAGGACTTGGATCTAAATTATATATTCCGGTTGCGAAAATCTTGGTTTCAAGAATTCTCCAGGTACGTATAAATCACTTGTTGTCTCATTCAGCATGTGTGTTAAGCAATCCGAATTTTGTGCAGTCAAGAATTCCTGCAGTAACTATCTTAACAATTGGATGCTGATCAGATAGTTTTTAGTTTGTATTCTGACTTCACCGAATCAAGTTTAATTAAAAACTCAGAATATAAACCATTTGATCTTCATCCAACAGCCAAGACGCAATGACTGCATGAAAGTTGTACTACATGAAGTCCATTTTCGTGTGTCGAGTAGGACATTGCACTATATTAAGCACAATTGATATTTTTCTAACTTTTCTTCATTCAGGCAAGTGAATAGGGACTGTGACTTTCTTGAACAGGAGAGAATTATGGATTACAGTATGTTGGTTGGTCTTCACTTTCGAGGAATATCATGTAGCGAAGCCGGTACACCTGCTCGCAGTTCTGGCGCTCAAACTCCAACTGGTTATGTCCTGTCTTAGATGGATTTTCTTAGCTTTTTACATGAATTTTCTTTCTGAAATCATTACATATATTGCAGGTAACTTTAACTCTGACGATGGAGCGCCTCGCCTTTCTGGAGTCGATATGGATCATATCGTAATCGATCCTAGTCGGTATAGTCTATCAACTCAAAATAGAAAAAGATTCAAATTTTTCTATAACTCTTAGTTTTGATAGCTAACTTGTAACTAAATCAGCATTAATCCAACTCAATTGTTTTGCAGTTACTATTTTACTGATTAAACATAAACATATCAATCCTATTTAATCTGATGTGACATTTTAATTTCCACTAAGTCATGCATTGCTTTTGAATTCATTGTTCATACTTTTACTTCACATTTTCTCAACTCTTTTTTTTCACTACTAAAATCTGCATAGACAATGATCTTTCACCAATACTAAAAAACTTTCACTATCATACACATTGATTCTCTATAGTAAACAAATGGTTACATTTTTTAAAAAACATATGCATTTTGTTTCATTTTTCAGGTGCATTCAATTAGGCATTAACATGCCAGCGCGAGCCGAATCGGCTACACGAAGAAGTGTTTGCGACGCTCCTCAACTGGTTGGAGAACCAACGGGGGAGATATACGAAATTATCATATTTTTCGGTATAATAGACATATTACAAGACTATGATATTACTAAAAAGCTTGAGCATGCTTACAAAGCATTTCAATATGATGCAACCACAATCTCAGCCGTTGATCCAAGACTATACTCAAGACGGTTTCGCGAGTTCATCTTCAGAGTTTTTGTAGAGGACACTTGAGTTTGAGGGATTAGTTTTCATTAAAATGGTTATCAATGAATATTAGTTGGAGGGTATTTTGTGATTCACATGTTACACAATTCTCAAGTTTGTTTAATTTTCCCTCCCTATAGTTTGTTAATTTTATTTTAGTCACAGCTAATGTATGTTGTAGTGTTAGATGTTGAGAGTTACTAAAGCCTTTTTCCAATTGTAAATGAATCAAAAGAAAAAAGG
Organism: Cicer chorassanicum; assembly: GCA_037974735.1. Taxonomy (NCBI): domain Eukaryota; kingdom Viridiplantae; phylum Streptophyta; class Magnoliopsida; order Fabales; family Fabaceae; genus Cicer; species Cicer chorassanicum. Next base: position 50,839,505 of record JBBPBP010000004.1, read on the forward strand.
GGTAAACAACATTGGAAATTATTCATTTTGTACATATGAGGTTGATGAGACTTGAGAGTATCGATTATTTTTATGTACACTAAGTATTAATCATCTTTATCATGTTCTAATGGGATGATATTTTCTTTGCAATTATGATTTTGTTGAAACTCTAAAGTGTAATTTTTGTTAAAATCACGGCAAATTGTAAAAAATAGTGAGTTAATTTTTGCAATTACTTGTTTTAAGTAATGGAAAATGTTAACAAATTCCTTTAAAGAAATAAAAAAGGAAATAAAATTTTAGAAATTATACATTTAATATTTTATTATTGTAAAAATTGAAAACTTTCATTCAAAAGTTCTTTTTATTTTATTTTTTGTTTTTTTAACCCAAGAATATTTGTTAGCATGACTCATATAAAAAGAAATATTCAAACATAAATAACTTACTTCAAACTTAATTTTAATCAAATTGATTTAAAATCATGTTTGTCAAACTTTCATTGAAAGGTTTGTTCTCTCACCTTTCGACCAAAAACAAAAACAGAAGAGTTGACGACACCTCGTTTGGGATTATGGTGCATCTATATGCCTACTATGGTGGTGTGTCTTAGGATATGTTTGAGTTAGAGTTTTGTAGCAGGCGATTTTGGAAGACCATTTTTTTATTTTGATATATATTTAAAATTTAAAATATTTAAAAAAAAATAACACTATTGACGATCATATAATATTTCAAAATTAATATATTTTTAGAAATATTTCATAGTTTTTAAAGTGAATGAATGGGTGGAGTGGCATATCAAAAGTAAAATAATAAAAATTAATTAATAAATTTACAAAAAAAATAATAATAATAAAAGTTAATTAATAAATTTACAAAAAAAATAATAATAATAAAACTGTAAAAGCAATTATAAAGACTATTAATTTTAGTCCAAGTAACTTGGTATAATTTTTCAATTTAACGTTTGCAAGAAACAATATGAAACATTAAGACCATCAAGAGAACATGTTAAATCTTAAATAAAAAGAAATATCATTCCAACATCCTCGATCATCATCAACAATCCAAATACTATCATTACTCTAAAAAAATACATAAATATTTGTGATGGGTTGTTGTGTAGGGCATAGTAGAAAAATTTAATTAAAGAAAAGATTGAAACAAATGCCCTTCCGGGCCAACTTGCTCACCCCATTTAATCGGTGAGTCAGATGGGCAGGCCACACTATACATAAATTCAAAATTTGAACTAACCCCGTCCAACCTCCAATTTTTCAACTTTTTATCATATACTAATTTTCGGTAGTGTAAATAATCTTAGTTTTCGGTAATGTATTTAAAAGTGAATAGGCAAAATCATTTCTTCCATAATAATCTTAGTTTTCGATAGTGTAAATAATCTTAGTTTTCGATAGGCACCTTAATATAAGTTAGAACGTCATTTCTTCCATCCGCTCTATTTTACAAATCAAAAACTCTCTAAACCTCCATTTCTCTCAAATTCACACAAAAACCTCACTTTTTGATTCATCAACACTTAATCATCAAAAGGTAAGTTTTTTGTTTTTATATTTTTATTTTAGTTTTATGTTTTTATATTTTTTATTTTAGTGTTTATGTTTTGTTGTTGTTGTTGTAGTTTCAATAAGTAGTTAGGGATAAATGTTGATGTTGTTGTTATGTAAATGGATTGTTGTTGTTACTATTGAGTTTATGTTTTCTAAGTTGCTATAGTTTTTGTATGCCGAGTATTTGACAAAATATTTTTGATTTGTAATGAGTTTGTAGCGATATATAATTAGTTTATATTGTTGTAGTTTATGTTAGCGACTGATAGTGATTTTGTTGTTATTGTTGTGGTGTCAATTCTTTGTTGTTATTGTTGAAATATGACAATATGTTGAATAAGTTGTTCTATTGTTGTATGTCAAGTGTTTGACAAAATGTTTTTGATTCGAAATGAGTTTTTAGTGAGATATAATAAGTTTATGTTGTTGAAATTTGATATAGTTAAAATGTGACAAAGTATTGATGTTTTGCTTTAAGAGATGGAAGGTGACAGTGATATTACTCGATTTCGACACGATAAGAAGACCCAACATGGGTATGTACGCAAAGAGCGTCAGGCCAAAACTGCCGCTAAACGACAACGGATTAGAGGTGAAAGTTCTCACTCTCAGGCACGTGTTGACGCTAAATATGAACAAGATGAGATGTATGGATTGCCGCCGTCGCCACCACTATTAGCACCTACAACGCCACATTTTGAGGGTCACGTGGTGACCCGCATACGAGTTGGTGATGTAAGTTTAATTCTAATTTATTTAATTATAGATTAATTATTTATTTAATCATCAAAAGACTAACAATTGATTTTTTTAGGAACGTGTTCCACTAAAATATGTCAAAAATGGAAGAAAGATATGGCACCTTCAGGTTTCCTCTTTCTACCGTGACTTGTTTTTGGAACCCAATCAAAGCATCTGGCTTAGCTAATCTTGGACGCACATGCAACAAGTTAATATATGTCAGCATGTTTGCATTTGCTGAGAAGTGGCACAAGGAGACCATCTCCTGCCATCTTTCTATTGTGATATCATAGTGACTCTAGACAATGTGTCATGTCCTCTGCACTTGCTCATCATCAGACACCTCCTAGCACATACATCGCTAGTGAAAGATGAGGGGGTTAAGTGGTTGCGTAATGATCTTAGTTTCAACTTAGATGATGAACTTAAAAAGGTTGAAATAACCAAAGGAGCGTACGTCAAATTCTCAACCCTTGAAATCCAATTTTTGATTCATCTGAACAAATCTGTTTAGTTTGCTGATGATGAAGAGGTGAAGAAATATCATTGACTTAACGCCATCAGATGTTATCTTCTCTACCTCGTGGGTACTACCATATTTAGCCATAAAAGTGCAACGTACTTCGACGTTATGTACGTTCAATACTTCAGAGACTTAGGTAGTGTCCAAGAGTATGCATGGGGTGTTATTGCTCTTGCTTTCTTGTATAGTCAGCTAGGGGATGCTAGCAAACCCAAAACGAAACAACTAACTAGTTCTTTGTCCTTCCTCCAAGTAATTAAGAGTTAATTTAATTAAAATAATTTTTTATAATATTAGTTAAATTCTTTTGGAACATCATTTATAATTAATTTTGAATCTATTTTTTTTTTTTTGCTTCAAGCATAGATCATGCAACATTTTCCTACCATTTGCAATGGACTCTACAAGCTAAATATGATAAGTCTTTTCCACGTTCATGTATGTTTGTTCCATATTGAAGTCATCCACTGGTAGAGACATGCAGAAATACATTGGATCGATTGGAGGTCCAAGATTGTTGGTTGAAGATCATATGCATCTTATATGCATCTGTTTGTTGCATCTGCATCTGAGTGTCATTTTGCATAGCACTTGCATTTATGACAAAGTCTTGCAATTCACCCTTGTTTTGAAAGGATTTAAATATGGTTTGTTCCATTGGGCTTAACATCTTGAGAAGAACAATAATTCAAATGTTTTACATCCTAAAAATTGTGAACTATTAGTCAATAGACTTCATAAGAATCCAAAGGCTTAGCATCCTAAGAATCTGTTAATTCTTTAACAGCTTCTTTAAGTCTGTGTGCATTCCCTTTTGATTTTACCTTCATGTGTATAAAAAATAAAATAACTTAATAAGTTTGAAATTCTTAAAGAATCATGTTTATTATATTCAGGAGGAATCCTAGAATATTGATTTATAAATTTTCTTTTATAAGATCAAATGGTTATTAAGTCAAATAATTTTTGAGTACTACTTAGAGATAGCATTCTTTTAAATTATTTTTATGAAGGAAAATTGTATAGTTATTTGTCATTATCAAAAAGGAGGAGATTGTTAGTGCAAAAGTAGTTTTAGCTATAATCCTCTAGTTGATGTTTTGATGATAAAAAAAACAAACAAATAAAGAACAGTTATTACCTAACTGTATTTGTTAAGTGTGCAAATTAAGTTAGTAGACAAAGATTTATATTAACGACTATCTATTTTAAGGTAGCACAAATTTTGAGTAAGTTAGAGATAATAATTCAAATGTTTCTAACACAAAAAATATTATCACATAATAAACAAGTAATTATGTTTACTAATAAAGTAAGTCATAATATAGCAATAAGAAGTATTGCAATATGCATATGACAATTTAAAGTTCAAGTCAAAGCGTTAAAGACAAAAAAAATACAAGTCAATCATTGTCCTTCTGAAGACAAAAGAAAATAATGCTACAATGATTATTTGCCTCTAACTAAAAATAGTCTTGATGTTCTGACTTAAAGATCAAAAGAATAAAGCTCTAAGTGAAGTATCTGATAAAGACAATGTTCATGTACAAGCTAGATCCTCTTATGACCAAAGAAAAGAAAATCTATTAAACAAGTTCACAATGGTTCTGAAGAAGCTGTTAAAGCTATGTCTAACTCTGATGAACGCGCTCTCAAACGCACCTCTGGTGATTTTGTTTTTGCAAACAACGCTTTGATAATTATGCGTCAGATAATTGTGACAAGCATTTGATCGACTGGCTCTAATACGAGTCAATGCTCTAATATAAAGTTTACACTATGATAATGGACTTACCCTCTGATTGAAGAAGTGCATGACATTCTCTGACTTTGACATCCTCGGAGATTTGTCTTCTTAATTGAAGATACACGAAATCAATTATGAAGATATATATGAATATGTCTTAAAAACAGATTTGCCTTAAATGTTGATTTAAGATCTTCAACAATAACATTCTCAACGGACACTTCTTCTCAGTATTTAAGTAGAAACTAATCAATCAATTGAGTAGTAGAGAGAAAGAAAAAGGCAATGTGTTAAGAAATTCTGTAAAAGTCTAGAACACATCAATAGAAAAGAATGAATGGAAAATCATCTCAAAGAGAGCTATTATAATTGATGTAAATCAAACAAGTTGTTTGATACACTTAAAATGATATAGGATTTCAAATGTAATATTCTCTCAATGAGAGTTAGAATCCAAGAAACAGACTTTGTGTCAATTTAGACACAAATTGGAACTAATGTAAATCAGTCTGATAGTGGCAACAACTCCTTCACCCATAAGAGGTATCTGAAGAGGTATAAAAATACTCATCAATCTAAACATCTTGACTGTTATAAGCTAGAAGGTTGAGAATACTTGAACACAGTCAGGTTGACTAGAAGATGTTCAATAAACGTGTGATTCTAATGGTTACAGTCTGAAGAGGCTAAAAAAAATAATACTCAAAACCTAAAAAGGCAAATTAATAAATACTTATATGCTATTATTGAAATACTGGACTAAGTTTTCGACAGTACTGAGACAAGATCTCTCTGTAATGGGAGGACTAGATGTAGCAACAATTTGTTGTAAACTAGTATAAAAAGAACATGTTTTTGGCTAAGAAATCAAAGTATTTTTAAGAAATGGCGAAACACAATTCAAACCCCATTGTCTTGTGTTTTCCAACATCTTCAGCGACAACCTGAAAACTACAATCCTCATTACCATCAACATCAACAATTTTGTCAATATATGAATGCGTAAAAAGAGACATATGGTCAATAAAGGGAATTTTTGGTTTGGGGAATGGATTAAGCAAGAGGTTTCCAATATGTGCACTCTTTTTTCTTGGTCATGATAACTTTGATTCAAAAACTAGACTGCTCAGATTTAGTGAACTAGCATGCTCCCACAAAGACGATGAACATTTAGTTGACGCATTTGTTGGCGTACACCTAACCTTCTTTAGTGCGCCTTTGGTTTTCACCTTCTCACTTAGTGTATTCAACGAAATCTGCTTTGTCAAATTGTTCCTAAAATACAAACGTGTACCTAAATTTTATACACTGTCACATAAATTCACTAAATTAACAATTATTCAATTCAACTAATTAAAACGTACTTGATTCTCTTTCAACTCTATTAAAATAGAAACATATGAATTGCCTTCTTTTATGACAACATCATCATCAAATTGTAGTCTCTTCCAATGAGTGTGTACCTCATCAAGTCGAATAGGTGTGTCATGCATTACTTTCTTAGCAATGATACAAGTACATGGCAAACTGTAAGTTTTTCTAATTACACAACCACACTTTGTACTGTCCATATTGCCTTTCTTTCCTCGAGCTTCTTCACAATGAATAAAATTCAATCCAGCTCGTGAAATTTTAAACACCAACTTCGAATACAAAACCTTGTCATTGTATCTATGTTCTAACACACTCAAATTCCTTCCAAATGAGGTTTGTATCTCAATGAATTGTGCATGCATCATATTGTTCATCCTTTCCCAACTCTTCAAAAATACTTTTTCAACCTACCGTGAGAAAATTCAACTATGTGTGTGGTTGTGTTGCCAAAGTGCAACACATGGTCTGTCCATGTTCTTACAAATTTTCTTCTTAACCACATCCAATATGGTACTTTCGACGTATTTAAGGAATTTTGGAAATTTTTCGCATGGCTTTTTGAACTTGACAACGGCACCAACATATGCATCCTCTGAAAGAGATTCCACTACAACGTCCCAAGCCCTCATTATGGTGTTCCATAATTATGTCTATTTGACATATTTCGCATTCGCATCTACAAGTTTTGCAAGTTTTACCTTCACATCCAACTAGCATTTAGCTCTAACATTTTTTGAAATATGATACCGTCATAAAAAAACAGTAGAGGTTGGAAAAATCTTTCCAAAAGCATTCATCAATGCGGTATCTTTGTCAATCACAATTATATTGGGAATCTTGTCTTTATACTTCAACAAATTACGACACATCTGTAGGACCCAAGTGAAATTATCCTCCTTTTCAAACAAGAGAAAAGAAAACTCATTTGAATATGTTATCTATATTGAAGTCACACCAACGATTTTAAACAATTGCTTTCATACTAATATGTTTTATAAGTCGAATCCATTAGCAACACAATCGGAAAAATGTTAAACAATTTGGCTGATTCTAGATGAGCCAAAAAAATATCGTAAATTTCATTTTCAGACTTATCATTCGTTTTATATATGTATACATATTTGTGATCATCCAAGCATTTTAACAGATGTTGCACTTCTGATTTCGGACCTCTTAAAGTCTTCTTGTATCTTTGACGCGCATTATAAATTTGCTTCATTGTAGTCACATTTTCATTTCTTCCGTCTTTCAAAGTCATTAGAATATTTTTTGGTGGAACCATGTTCCTTGTCATCTCACCAGCAAGTTCTATCTCTTCCTCATTTAAACAACCAACAATAAGATGACCTTCTAATTTTTTATCTATCTCATGGTTGTGTGATCATGACACAACACTAAGATTTCATTCTTTGGTTGTCATGAAATAACCACGCAACTTGAATGGACATTCACATTTCATAGATCTTGTGTCTTCGTGTTTTAACTTATTATTAGTTCCTTTATACACCATCCCTTTCATAACCCAATACAAAAAATTCTTTTCTTTTATCAGAACCGTGATGTTGTAATTACCACTGAAAATTCTAACTTAGCTACCTGACGACAAACCCAAGTAATCAAATCATCTCGGAAAATATATTTATTATCAGTAATGAAGTTTATCCCAACATCAATCACCATTGGCTTTGCAATATCCGATTACAAATCAGTTGCTTCCTTTGGTTTCAAATCAGGTACGAGCTCAGGTATGTCTTCAGGTGCAAGCCTAGGTTTAGGTTCGGTTGTTGGCTTAGAATTCCACTCGAGTGTCGGCAAATGTTTGGATTCAACTTTAGGCTCACCCATAACTAACTACAAATATTTAACACAAATTAAAACTCAATTATGCAGAAAACAAACCATTCGGACTCCATTAACAACTATCATATGCGTGAATCCGGTAGTGTTAAGTTTTTGAATTATTACTCATCTAAAGCCCCATGATTTTTTTTTTTATTAAAGGTACCATTATTTAATTATGACCAATCTTTTCCAACCGAATTTTCTGCGTATGCAAGAGTCAGATATGAAACCTCTAGCCACATAGGAGCTCAAATCACATAGCACTTCAACTAATTCATTTTGTTTGTTAAAGCCTCATAAAATTTAATAAGATGAAAGTAAACTTCAATTAAACACTATACATTAAAATCCCGTAACATCAATGGCTTTGTTCTGATGCAAGATTGAAGAAATTGAACCAGGTCCCTCTGCTTTATGTGTGCAAATAAACATTCTATCATGAAGAAATTTACATAATAACTAGAGAGTACTTGGTCTATATTATCAGATTTTTCTGCTTAACCGAAGAAAGATACATCACCTATCATCAGAAGACAAAAAAATTGTTTATTAATTGTCATTAAAAAATTATTTTCACTATTTCCTATACAAATCTTAAAAAAAAAAGAAAATAAAGTGAAAAAAATGTAAGAGATTTTATAATTATTTATAATTAAAAAATAAATAAAGGAATTAAAAAGTGAAATTAAAAGGTGTAGCCTAAACATTAGGGTAGCTAGCTTTTATTCGGAATAGGTAAGATGTGTGATGAAAGTAAAAGAAACAGTTTAGGAAATTACCTAATAGTCATGTTGCTAGTAATTGAATTATTGCAATGAATACCAAAGGAAACTTATTATTAAAATAATGAGATGTGACATTCTATGGAAAATGTCCTAGTTCATTAAGGAAATAGTGGTGTAAAGCTAAAATAGGATATGCAAGAAAATAAAATGTGATGAGGAAACATGTTTACATAATTCCTTTTCTAGCCATTCAGAAGTACTTCATCAATGAAAACTAGAAAAATGAAAACACAGTCTAGTTGTAGAGGATGTTAAACTCCCTTTTTTAAGACACTCCTAAACACAATTTTTATTTATTTTCGATGACTATGTTGCTAGTAATTTTCCAAAAGAATGTTAGCATATTTTTTAAGAATTTCATTTGTATGAGTAAAAAAAATTAATTTGTACCCACTTTCATCCTTAAACTATTTTACACATATAGTTTGGGAAATATTGTAGAATTTAGCATAGCAAGTGATATAATGATGTGTTTGATCGGATACATGATAAAAAAATAATTATACTTTGAATACATAGAAATTAATCTCTAACATGTAAATTTAGTGTAAAATTATTTTACATATGTATCTAATCATATCTTACCATGTAGATGTTTGTAGAGATTAATTAATTTAACAAAGTAACATAATGTGATAAATTGATATATTGATATAAAACCATTTTACATATGTATCCAATTATATCTTATATATAGATATTTGATAGGCTCTTTTTATGGTAACAATGGAAACTATGGTTCTAAACTAAGAAAGAGAAGATAAAGAGAAACTACCTAGAAATTAAAGACATATTCTCTTCATTTTCATTGATTTTCCAAAAATCTTCAGCACACTTAATATAATATTTTAAATAGATCATAGTGGCTCATGTGGCATAATTTCAAAGATCCTAAAAAAATACTAAAAGCATAATAATTTAAAATAATAACTAATATTTTAAAATATTAAATAAAATATATTAGCTAATAATTCATGATTGAGTTAACTACAAGTAGACCGCACAAATTTTGTAGATAAATTGATGGTAGAATGAGAGGAAGTGGGATAAATTGGTGCATGTTTGGTGGAATTTTTGGAAGAACTAAAATCCAATTTATGAGGAGTAAATTGATTCTTATTTGTTTGGATACGACTGTGCAGAATTGATTCTAGTTTGAAATTAAAATTTGTAGTTTCTGAGTTCAAATATAATTTTTACACTAAAATTGATTGTTGAACTCACTTTGATTTGAAAATATCCAAAAATAAATAAATTTACATTAAACTCACTTTTAACTAAAATCGATTTTACAAACTCAATTGCAGAAACCAAACACAATCGATTTTGTCGTCCCTAATTTCAACACTACGTAGAGAAAGCAATGATGCTACGCAATTGATCAATTAGATACAGAACAATTCCTCAATCAGATTCAAGAATCGAACATTGATGATAATGTCATTATGGAAATGTTTCACACTAGTGACAATGAAAATTGCACGTGCAATGCTTGTCTAGCTGTTCTCCTTTGATTAAAAGTGGTGATAATTTGATGTAATCACTACTTTTCACTCTTTTAACCTTCCATATAAAATAAACAAATGGATAAATTTATGGTATAAGAACCAATGGAATAGCTTTATAACTCTAAAATTCAATCCAAATTAACTAAATTGGTTTAGTTTGTTGCATGTTTAATCCAAACCAAAGAAACCTGACTTTTATATATTGACTCGGGTAATGATTTTATTTCATTCAGAATTGATCCCAAGACCAAACTATACCATTATATTGTATTATTATTTCTTTTATTGTAGTTTATCTTAAAAAATATGTTGCATAATATTTTTAAATTATTTTTCCAGACCATTGTAGTTTACGTATTTGTAATTTGTTTAATAGAGCAACAAAAAAATTGAGTGCTTGAAAAAAATTACATATTTTTTAAAATAAATGTGCTCACTTTTTTAAATTCGGACTTGATTATATCCAATCAAAACCAATTTGCTTCTTTAATTTAGTTTGGATCTCTGCAAAAAATATTGTGAAGACCAAACTTAATCAAAAAACTTCAAGTCCCTCATAGAATATTGATATGGTATGACATTAGTTTATAAAGAGAGATATATCGTATTCTTGATTGGTATTGTAGTGGTCAGTTAATCACAATATCAATCTAAGACTGTATCAAAAACTTATCAATTTGGATCATCCACCATTTATTTCCGACCATAAAATATGATTGCAATGTAGTCAACTCCATCAAAACCAAATCCATATTAGATATGTGAACATAATATGAACCATTTAATCTTTGACCTAATCAACGAGGTTGGTTGATATTTCAACTTCACAAAAGCGTATTTCAAATATATAATAAACCATTTAATGTTTGACCTAATCAATGAGGTTGGTTGATATTTCAACTTCACAAAAGCGTATTCCAAATATAATATAAGAATACAAATTGTCTAATCTTGATCGAATGATCTGCGCATCTAACCACTTGTTAACCACTTTAGTAAGAACATCCCATATGTCAACCACTATTTCTATCTAGGGCTATACATGGGGGTTAGACCAACCCGAATCAACCTAAAAAAAAGGTTTGAGTCAAGTAAATGAGTGTGAATAGACGACTCTGATTTCACAAAATAGAAAAGCATTCAAAATCTTTGGTACTGAATAAAACCAGACCCAACATATTTTACCCTTAAAAATTATTTGATTACTGTAAGACATTAACACTTTAGTTATTTTGATGTTTACAAGCATTTTATAAGACTTTGGTTATATTGATCCTTGTAATGAAAGTATTTTATGATGAATTTTATTATTTTGATATTTCATTATATATATATATATATATATATATATATATATATATATATATATATATATATAT
>JBBPBP010000004.1:50868931-50888315 GCA_037974735.1 Cicer chorassanicum
TATATATATATAATATTTATATAAACAAGTCTATCATTCACTCACACATATTACATTCATTTAGAATCATCATGAATTCATCAAACTAAACAACGGTCACACAAAAACTGAAGGTTTAAGTACTATTCAATAACAACTTAGAGAATATTTTAAGGATATTAAACTTCTAATTTGAGTACTAGACTTAATATAAATAAAACGAAGTCAAAACAATCAAGAAAATACTTTGAATTTAATCTCAAACTAGGTCAAATTAGCTTATCACATGTTAGACTCGTTCAACAAATCTGAAACATAAAATACCTCATTCCTAAACTAGGTAAATTTGCTCAGCGAAATTAAATTTCGCTTTGAGAATTTAATAAGATGCATAATCATGTTCTATAAATTTCAATACAACCCCTTCTCATTCCAACTCTCAAAACCCTCTTTACTCATCATTTAAACTAAAGAAAATTATTTGCAACCATATCAATACACATAATTTTTTTTACTCAAATATCAAACCATCTAAGCATGCAAACTTACTAAGAAACATGTAATCCCTTTTTTCAAAATCATAGTCAAGGGTTTCAACAATCACACATCAACATAAAAGTTAACGATACAATTGACAAAATCAAATGAATTTATCACATGTAAAGAGAAAATCAAGATATAAACTTGACTTTCCAAATATTCAATTCAAACAATCACTAATACACCCTAGAGAGGTTTTAAGTTGGTGATATGTTCCCTTTTGATTTCTCTACTTAGTAGATGGTGCACCTCATTTGTTTGGCTATGAGATCACCCTTTATGAAAATCCTAACCCTCTTTAATCTTCATGAATGAAAACACCCATGATTTCTTCTTCTTTCCTCCCTCCATGGATGAACCCTAGGCTTGAGTCGCCATCTTCCATTCTCCTTTCTCTACTTCACTTTTCTCTAATGTTTGATGAGATTGTGTTTATCATGTAGAAAATAAAGTAGGAGAATTTGGGAAATGACATGGAAGATGAATGGTTTCTTCCTTTATCTATTTACCTTATTTTCTTTCTTTCTCGTGCTCTTTTCATTATCGATTTGGAAAATGACATGCAAGATGAATGGATTTTTCCTTTATCTATTTACCTTATTTTCTTTCTTTCCCGTGCTATTTTCATTATCGGGTCTATATCCCTCTTCCTGATTTCCTATTCAATTGTGTTGATTCATTGCAATACCAAACACGGTTTTAAAATATGTTTTTAATACTAAATTTTACGTGAGTCTATCATGTTAAAACTATTTCCTGCTACGTGGTCGATTAAACTCTAAAAAATGAGAACTCTATTCAACTATATATTATATATACACCATTTATTCTAACACACGATCAGGCTAGAATGGACCAATATGTGATATTGAGTCCATTAGTATTTAAGCTTTACTTTGGGATCGAGAAATAAATAATTGAACATTGCAAATGTGACACACATTATGATTTGTATTCAATTATATATTTAGATGAAAGAACAATTAGTGCACAATATATTTTGGTCGTGAAAATGTTAAAATTGGATCACCAGTTTTTCCACAAATTGGGTGACAATGATGCATTGCTAAGGTGACACACATATAACGATTAATAAAAAAAGTTGTGTTTTAATTAAAATACAGAGAAGATTGGATTTGTAGTATACAGAGATCGTTGGGGAAATACAAGGAGGATAATGGGGCATATAAAAGCAAATAGAGAAGCTGCTACTTAGTATTGTTGATTGCCTCGTCTACACTTCAAGAGGTAAACACATGAGCTTATATGTGAAACTTTCTGCTTATATATATATCATTGGCTATGGATTCACTTCGCTTTGAGGTTTGGTCTTTGGCTATTGAAATGTATAACATCAGTATAGATCACATACCTTGGTTGTTTGCAAATCTTCTTAGAAAATAAAGAATAATATATGATAACCATTGTCATTTTTACCCCACACATAATTTGGTCTATTTATTGTATGAAACTATATCATTGTGACAAACAATTTCCTTAAATAATGACCCGAATCCCAGTTTCTTAATTCCACGATAGCTCTATATACTCCTAATCATCTTTAAGGAATCCAATAGCAAAGGAAAATTTTCTAAAACTTAAATGTTCAATATCAGAAATAGTCTTAATGTCTTTATAGCAAGTTGGACCTTCGACCACCGTAAGTATCATCCTTAAATAAAATAGTTCTCAAGTACTTGGAGGAACCCACATCAATATAGCAATATGTATAACCTCTCTTTCTTGGTTTTCAAGTCTTTTTATTCTTGACATAAACAAATTTAGAAATAAGTTGATTTGTAGTACCCCAATTTTGTCCGACTAATTAAAAATAATTCAAAAAATAAGTAATAATATTTTTAATAAACAATTTGTAATTTATTATTATAAAATCTAAAAAAATCATCATTTTACAAATTTGATCTAATTTTGAGTTAATATTTACATAGTTGTTCCCATTACATTACACCAAAAATAAATAAATAAAAAACAAAAAATGTATTGTTTTTATGATTTCAATTTATCTCATAGATATAAAGATTTATCCTTGTAGCCTATAAAGAACAAAAAAAATCAATCAAGAAGAGGTCTTTTTTTCTCCTTAGAAAATCAAAAAGAGAAAAGAACATAGTTTTTTCTTTTATTTATAAAAAAACTCTATTCATAACAAAAAAATCAATCAGGAAGAGGTTTTATTTTCTTCTTAGAAAATCAAAAGGAGAAAAGAAAAGAGGTTTTCTTTTTCAAAAAAGAAAGAAAAAAGAAACAACTTAAGAAAGAAAAATGTAGAGAGATCCAAAAATACACCATCTTCCTTCATCAAATCAAGTCATAACCGTAAACAAATCCAAACTTATTTTAACAACATATCAAACAAAAATTAAATAAAAAACCTGAATACTAATGAAGAGAAAATAACTGCTACTACCGCCGTTTTCGTCCACTGCGCGCAACTCCAACAACCCGTTGAACCACCACGTCGGCGGTTGACTCCAACCTATCACAAATCACACACGACACCCTCCGTCTTCTCTCTTCTCTCTCAAGCTTACCTTCCATCAGGTTCTCCCTCACTTTCTCTTATTTCTAGTTTTCTCTTTCAACCTCTGTTTTCTCTCCCTTTGAACAGAACAACTAAACCCTTCACCCTTCTGTTTACACTCTCCCTTTTCTTAATAATAACAATTCTAATTTTAACAACTTTAGGTTTTCATTCTTTTAAATAATATTTTTTACCATTTTTTTTTGTCAATTCTTTCAAATTGATTCAAGTTGGGCTCTCGGCCCATTTATTTTCCTTTACATTTTATTTATTTATTTTGTGATACAACTATAATTTTAATCTTTCCTTAAAATTTGGGATACAACTCATTCTCAAACAAAGATTTATTAAGTCTTAAAAAAAAATATAATCAAATATTAAAGTAATAATCTAGACGTGACTTTCTTTTAATCTTTGAGTTGTTAAGACATAAGTCGTGATTGCTTGGTAGTTCTAAAACTCATTTTCACAAACAAATTAATCAATAAAAAAATCATTTTTAGAAGGTTAACTAGATGTGACATCTTTTTAACATTGAGTTGTTAAGGCACAACTTGTACAACTTGATAGTCTTAAAGCTCGCATTTTAAAATAATTATTCAAATCAAACAAACCTATTTTCTTTTGTCAAAACAACTTGTTTATCAACAATAAAACAAACTTTCTTTAAAAACAATCAACACATCCACATTTTCTATCCAAGAACGACATAACTTTGATTTCTCCATCGCACTGGGAGATATGTAGGAGCAAGATCACACTCTTGTTAATACCTTCCCTAAGTATAGTCGACTTCCGAACTCTAAACTTAGTTTCAAATACCATTACTTTTTGTTTTTAAGGGTTTTCTATTGTTTTCCCTATTTTAAATAAACTTTGGTGACAACTCCATTAAATAATGTCTTCATAGCAAGTTGGACCTTTGACTACCGTAAGTGTCATCCTTAAATAAAGTAGTTCTCCAGTACTTGGAGGAACCCACATCAATATAGCAATAGGTATAACCTCTCTTTCTTGGTTTCCAAGTCATTTTATTCTTGACATAAACAAAATTAGAAATAAGTTTACCATATTTCAAAGTCGTTGCATATGGATAGACCTTGTTTGCTTCTTGCCAAGATGTAAACACTGGTTAAACAATACTTGGTTTTAATATGACATCATCAATACACTCAAAATCATCGAGGTAAACAAATTGTTATTGAGGTGGAAGAATAATCTTTCAAACAACTTACTTTCTTCCATGGATATGAAAAAGATAATATTCTCCAACATGCCTCACATGGTGACACATACCTATAATCAATGTATTGCTTAATTTCATCTAAGGAAAATCATACAAAAATTTATACTAGTTCACCCTTAACCATAGTCTATGTTCAGTCCTCACACATTGTGAGATTTTCCACTATTTTGTTGATAAGAACGTTCTTAACACTTTTATACTTTTCTTTATATCAATAGTGGACCTAATACAACCTATATTTTCACATCTTTAACAGGCTTACAACTTCAGTCTAAAAAGACTTAACACAATATCTCTGAAACTAACACACAAGAAAGACTTGAGAGCTTTTTACAATATATGGAGTAATGTTTGAGTTCTTTTTGCATGTGGAAACTCAAGGACAAATTTGAAAAGTAAAGTTATGTTGAGACAAAATCTCTCAAATGATTTTAATGATAACAAAATTGTTTAAAGATTATGATTGTGGTTTATGACTAATCTGTGCTTTTGAGTGAATTATTATAAGAAAACAGGTTAATAATCAATTAGATCAAAAGGGAGAAAAATCTGGGTTAATACATTAAATGTTCAAGCTGGAGGATAGGTCAGAGGATGGATCTTCAAGCTGAATAGCCATCCTCGCGGAAATAATGTTCTTAATTCATCAAAGTCAAAATAACATGAACAAATAAATATATGAAGCATCTGATCAAAAGGAATCCAAAGGCCAGTTGTACTAGGTTCAAAGGTGATTCAACGTTGGATTTTCAAGAAGTCACATGTTTGCAAACCACCATCCCATGTGCAAAGGCTAAGGGCAGCCCTATATTTCATTCTTGGTGATTGGAAAAATAAAGCAAAGTCAATATATAGAAAGGCAATTGCAAACAAACTCAAAATAGAAGTCACAAGTCTTGAAGAATGAGAAAAGAAAAAGGCTACACAAGACCAATGCTCAATGCTAGGCTGATGATAGACTGCATAGGTCCAAGCACAGCTGATGGCATTTTCGTAAATATGATGAAAGACCATGGATTGATTTGAATTGATCCCAAACGGTCACAAAAGCTTGTCTCATGGGAAGAACATCTCAATAACTCTATAAAAGGAAGCAAACTACTCATCATTCGAACACACAACAATATTGCAGAAAAAGATCAAGAATCTTAAGTTTATTAAAAGCAATATTCATCCTCTCTTCAAACTTTCTACATTCATACACTAGATCTTTGAAATATCTTTTTAGAAAGTGTTTAAGAAAAGAGAGAGCAATCATACTCATATCATTCTTTAATTTTCAAGTAAGTTGTACTTGAAAATATTTGAAACTTGATTGTAAGCTTGGTGAAGCTTGAGAATACACAAAGTGTAATCATCCTCGGTTAGAGGTTGATCTGTTGATCTTTAGTGAAATCTCACAAGGTTGTGAGGACTGGACGTAGCCATCATTGGGTGAACCAGGATAAAAGTTGTGTGTCTATCTCTTTATATTTTCCTTGCATTTATTCTGCCTTCAGTTGAAAAGTTTAAAAAACTATTTTCAGATCGCATCCTCTCCGAGAGGACAGAAATTCATAAACACTTGAAATTATTTTTAAATGCCAAAATCCCTATTCAACCCCCCTTCTAGTGATATTTAGCTCCATCAAGTTAACTGTATCAATACACTCAATGGATAAGCCACAAATTTGTAGTAAATATCTTAAGTGTGTATGATAAAAAAAGCCTTATGAAAAGGTGTAAGATTAAAAATAAGTAGATGATGATGTTGTAGCTTAGACTTTTATTTTTTTCGAGTGAGGAAAAAATTTCTATTTATAAATGTGAGAAACCTTCAGAATACCTTGGATAAAATGTGACTGTTGTACACGCATGCCTAGATAACTTGCCACTTGTTATTAGAAGTTCGTTAGTTTAGTGAATCTTGCAGCCATAATAATCTGTGCTTTAGGACATCGTTAATTTATCATGAAAATGAAGGACATATCTAACCTTCAAGTAATATTCTGAAAAGTGTATTTAAAATAGAAAAAGGTATCAACCAACTTTTGTACTTTGTAAGTTTGCTAAGGTACTCCTAAACTCTAAAGCTCATTTATTTCTAACGTGTGCTTTGAGCAGGGAAGAATATGATAGAGTTGAAGAATGCAAAAACGCCAAGGAACTCTGGGATACTCTAAAGATTCATCATGAAGGATCAAGCCATGTGAAGGAAGCAAGGATTGACATGGGAGTAAGAGAGTTTGAGTTATTTGAAATGAAGGAGGAAGAAACGATTGATGAAATGTTCTCAAGATTGACTATCATACTAAACAACCTGAGATCTCTTGGAAAGGTATATTCCGTTCAAGAGAGGATAAGAAAAATCTTGAGGAGTTTACCAAAAGAATGGAGACCAATGGTGACTGCCATCACAGAAGCAAGAGACTTGGCCAACATGAAATTAGAGGATTTGGTTGGAACTCTAAGAGCTCATGAACCTTTGTTGCTGGCTGACAAACCAAGCAAAAAAGGAAAAATGATAGCTTTAAAATCAAGCCAAACAGAAAGCTCATCATCCAAAAGAGTTGAAGAAGCCACTAAGAAAGAAAGTGCAGACTATCCTCTATCTGAGGATGAAGATGAACTTGCTCTCATTTCTAGAAGGATCCAGAGGATGATAAATCGTAGAGGATAGGACAAAAGATCCCCTCAAAAAGAAAAATTTGACAAAAGTCAGATTACTTGTTTTGGATGCAACAAGTTGGGTCACTACAAAACTGAGTGTCCTCTAAACAAAAAGGGATCAAGAAGATTTCCTCCCAAAAACAAATCCATGATGATCACGTGGGATGACAGTGATGATTCATCCTTTGAGCAAGAAAAGGAAGAAGAGGCCAACCTCTGTCTCATGGCAAATACAGAAAATGAAAAGGTAAGCATATCTGAACTTTGTCCTAATTGTGAACAATTAGAAATAGAGTTTGACAACCTTTTAAATGACTCAAACACTTTATCTAAAAAATGTGGATTTCTTAAAAACCAACTTTTTGAAATAAAGAAGCTAAATGAGGAACTTCAAGCTAAGAATAAAAAATATGAACAAACCATTCAAGACTTGCAGTTATCTCATGAAAAGCTATCTGAGCAACACTCTATTTTAAACAAAAAGACTATCAAAACCAATCCTCCAGAAGAGGATGCAGAGAAGGAAATTTTGAAAATAGAGGTTGAAGAACTCAAAAATGATATTTCCAACTTTGATAAATCCACCGATACTTTTCAAAAGATTATGGGATCACAATCTGGAATCTTTGACAAAGCTGGTATTGGATTTAAAAGCTCTCAAAAACAAAAACTCTATGAAAATTTTTTTATTCCAAAGAAACAAGAGGATAGGCCAAGATGCACCTTTTGCAAAAAACTTGGACATACTTTCAAAAGATGTTATGCCAAGAAAAGGGCAGATAACATTAAGAAAGGATGTTCATTCTGTGGTAAACATGGACATCAAGTTCCATTTGTTATCACAAAAGAAAATTCCTCACAAGAGGATGGACTAACCAACAAGGACCCACCTCTATATGGGTACCTAAGTCACTATTAAACTCAAACACAGGTACATCCTCTGATCAACAAAAGAAAGCCTTGGTTCTTGGACAGTGGCTGCTCAAGGCATATGACAGGGGATAGGCATTGCTTTATTTCATTGGAAATAAAGGATGGAGGATCGGTCACATTCGGAAATAATGATAAAGCTCAAATAAAAGGTAACGGTATCATTGGTAATAAAAATTCTGCCAAAATTGAAAATGTTCAATATGTAGATGGTTTAAAACATAACTTGCTTAGCATTAGCCAACTTTGTGATAGTGGTTTTGAAGTTATTTTTAAACCCAATCTATGCGAGGTTAAACACTCATCCTCGGGTAGAGTTTTCTTTTCCGGTTTTAGAAAAAAGAATTTATATGAGCTATATCTTGATGATTTGCCTACTGAATCTTGTTTTGTATCCATTGAAAATGATAAATGGGTATGGCACAAACGAGCTGGTCATACAAGTTTAAACACTATTTCTAAATTGTCTAAATTAGAATTAGTCAAAGGCCTTCCAAAAATTAATTTTGAAAAAGACAAAATTTGTGAAGCTTGTGCCAAAGGAAAACAAGTAAAAAGTAGCTTTCATTCTAAAAATGTTGCTTCCACAAACCATCCTCTTGAGCTACTTCATATTGATATTTTTGGTCCTATTAAAACTCATAGCCTTAGTGGAAAAAGGTACGGATTTGTAATTGTTGATGATTATTCACGCTTTACTTGGGTCTTATTTTTAAAACATAAAAATGATGCCTTTGAGGCGTTTCATTATTTTTGTAAGAAGATCCAAAATGAAAAGGGATCAAAAATTATCTCCGTAAGAAGTGACCATGGAGGTGAATTTGAAAATTAATCTTTCAAAAATATTTTGATGAAAACGGTATTTCTCACAATTTTTCTTGCCCAAGAACTCCTCAACAAAATGGAGTTGTTGAGAGGAAAAATAGAACTTTGCAAGAAATGGCTAGAACTATCTTGAATGAAGCCAACATTGAAAAATATTTTTGGGCTGAAGCAATTAATACCGCTTGTTATGTTTTAAATCGTGTATCCATTAGAAAGATTTTAAACAAAACTCCTTATGAACTATGAAATGGAAGAAAACCAAACATTTCATATTTTCACATATTTGGGTGTTATTGTTACATCCTAAATAATATTGAAAATTTGGGAAAGTTTGATTCAAAATCTGACAAGGGATTGTTTTTAGGATACTCCATTTCGTCTAAAGGTTATAGAATATATAATCTTAGGACTCAAACTGTGGAGGAATCCATGCATGTTATTTTTGATGAGTTTGATGACTTGTGCTTAGAAAAAATTGATAAATCTAAGGAAGATGAACCTTCATCCTCCAACGCACCCAGTCCAAACGAAGAGGATGAATCTGATCCATCCTCTCAGCAACCTCCACGAGGATGGAAAACAGTCACTTATCATCCTCCAGATCTGATTATTGGAGACACGGCTGATGGAGTAAGAACCAGACAATCTCTACGAGGAAATGCAGCTGCCATGGCCATGATTTCTCAAATTGAACCCAAAAATATTGATCAAGCCATTTGTGACAAATCATGGGTTGAAGCCATGATAGAAGAACTCTCACAATTCGAAAGAAACAAGGTATGGAACCTTGTACCTCTTCCACTTAAAAAATCCATCATTGGAACAAAATGGATATTCAGGAACAAACTGAATGAGGATGGAGAGGTAATAAGAAATAAAGCAAGGCTAGTTGCTCAAGGCTACAACCAACAAGAGGGTATTGACTACGATGAAACATTTGCACCGGTTGCAAGACTTGAAGTTATACGAATCCTCCTAGCACATGTCAAAAGTGCTTTTTTAAATGGTTTTCTAAATGAGGAGGTATATGTTAAACAACCTTCTGGATTTATTGATGAAAAGAAGCCCAATCATGTTTATAAACTCTCAAAAGCTCTTTACAATTTAAAGCAAGCTCCTCGAGCGTGGTATGAGAGGTTAAGCTCATTTTTAAAAGACAATGGTTTCTTAAGTGGACAGATAGATACAACACTCTTCAAGAAAACTATTGAAAAGGACTTATTGATTGTGCAAATTTATGTTGATGATATAATCTTTGGGTCTACAAACGAAAAGATGTGTGAAGATTTTGCCAACCTCATGCAAAGTGAATTCGAAATGAGCGTGATGGGAGAATTAAAATTCTTTCTTGGACTACAAATCAAGCAATTGAAAAATGATATCTTCATCTCACAAGAAAAATACACTAAAGATCTTCTCAACAAATACAACATGAGTTCAGCTAAGAGTATAGGAACTCCTATGCACCCATCCTCCATGCTTCACAAAGATGATGAAGGAACTCCAATTTCTGAGAAAGAATATAGAAGGATGATTGGATCCCTATTATACTTGACAGCAAGCAGACCGGACATAGTCTTTGTTGTAGGTCTTTGTGCAAGGTTTCAATCCTCTCCCAAAGAATCTCATCTTACAGTAGTTAAGAGGATTTTAAGATATCTTGTTGGTACAATTAATCTGGGAATCTGGTATGAGAAATGTTCAAATCTTGACCTCATAGCTTATTGTAATGCTGACTATGCGGGAGACAAAGTTAAAAGGAAGAGCACAAGTGGAGGATGCCAATTTCTTGGTAAATCTCTAATAAGTTGGTCATGCAAGAAACAATGTACCATTGCTCTATCAACTACAGAGGCTGAATATGTATCAGCTGCACAATGTTGCTCCCAACTACTGTGGATCAAGAACCAGCTAGAGGACTATTCTCTAAGGTACGCAAATATTCCAATCCTCTGTGATAATACAAGTGCTATAAATCTTTCAAAAAATCCAATTCAGCACTCTAGATCTAAGCACATTGAAATAAAACACCATTTTATAAGAGATCATGTTCAAAAAGGTGACATTGATTTAATTTTCATTGACACTGAAAATCAATTGGCAGACATTTTTACAAAACCTCTCCAGGAGGGTCGGTTTAAAAATATTTTGGAAAAACTGTCCATATTTGATTTTTCTAAAATTAATTGATTAATTGTTTTATCCATTATATCATTTCTGTTTTTATTGTTTTTGGTTGTTTTATTATTTTAATTTTTAATATTTGTGTGAAAGATCAAATCTGATTTTAAAAAACTAAAAGAGGGGGAAAATAGGCCTAGAGTTTAGAGGATGAAAGAACTCAGAGGACACAGAGTCCATTTTGATGTTTCTGCTTTAAATGCCTCAGACCTTGCGTGCACGCGCTCCCTTTCTCATTGGGCCGTCCATGTGGCGCCGTTTCCTTGATTCGCGCTAGCATTTAATGCTACAACGGCTGAAAGCCGTTTCCAACATGCGTGCTTCACACGCCCCCCTGCACGCCTTGTCCAATCAATCATGTTACATCCTCCCAGGCAAACTGCATCATCATTTTTTTTCTCTCTCTCCAACGTTTTTTTTTCGTTCTTCTCTTTTCTTTTATCTTCCATCAGCATAACTCCATAACTCCATAACTTCATCACTCTCCTCGTTGTCCTTCATCTCATTTCCTCTAAACCCAGAATTAATTTTCTCTTTCAACAATCATGGTAAGAACTAAGGTTGTTGCTAGAAGAAAAATCATATCTCCAAAATATGAAGAGGCTGAGGATCATTACTCTAGTACAGAGTCTGATCACCTTGAGGAAACCACAACTAACACCTCTGAAAATCAAACTTCATTATCTAATGTTGAATCCTCTGTCACTACCTCTCTCCCCTCCATTTCACCCAAACCTTCCAAACATTCATCCTCCACTCAAACCTCTGCTCCAACCAGACGATCCTCAAGAATCCTTTCTGGTGTTCTTTCATCTAGAAAATCTATTCCTCAAGACTCTACCATTCATCTTGTGGAATCAGAAGACTCCGAACAAATGCTTTCAACTGAACCAACCCCTTGTTCACCACCAATAAAAACTCCTGCCAAAATCTCCACTTCGATAAAATCCAAATCCTCTTCAAAAAGAACAAAGTCCACACCCTCACAAAAATCTAGACCAAATTCCATTTTTGATTCGGTTGACCACGAAACCAATTACTTATCCAAATGGGTCCACAAACCTGTGATAAATGGCAAACTTATTGATCTGGCTGACTTGAAGGAATGAGGTTTTAATGTTGAAGAGATTTTTGCTCAGTTGGGCTGGACCTCATTTCTCAAAATTAATGAGCCTCAATACCCTCGATTGGTAAGGGCATTCTATGCTGATTCAAACTGGTCTAAGGGAATTTCTGGGTTCACCATCATTCTGAAAGGTGTCCTCATGGAAATCACTCCCACTACCTTATGCCAAATCCTTGATATTCGAAATGAATGAGCTTACTTCTTTTCTGAAAATTGGTACTCTGAGTGCAGGATCACTCGCTCTTTTGTTTTGGCCAAAATTTTCATCCAACCTACTAAACCCCACGTTGCTTCAAACCTCCTCCCACTGTGTCGTGTTCTACACAACATTTGTGTTCACTGCATTGTCCCTCACGTTGGTAGTTTTGAAAAAGTAACTGAGTTGGATATTCTTCTACTTCATCATTTGATCATGGGCTCCTCTCTCCATCTGGGAAACATCATTTTTAATTTCATGTTAAATGCAACAATTTTGGGTAGGTCAGCACCGTATGGTATGATCTTAACCAAGCTTTTCAAGTTTTTCAAGGTTCTTTTGGATGATGAACCTTTTTGTCCAGTTCAATAACATATTCTCCATGAAGAATGTTAAACAGATGCGCCTTCAGCCATCTACAACACCCATTGAGTCGACCACCTCAAAGAAAAGGAAAACTAGAAGTTCCTCCTCTACTACTGCTCCACTTGAACAACCATCAAATCAACCTTCTTCTGAAGATACTCCCAATCCACCACAAGAGACCACTATGGAAGCTGCACCCACTCCTTCTCCGCTTCTGTCCACTGTTGTTCCCTCTCCACCAAAATCCCCTCCGCTGCCTTCTGATTTAAATATGCCCATTGAAGAGTCACAACCTCAATTCGCTAATGATCCTCCTCATGAGGATACTGCCAAAACTGGTCCTCGTGCTCTCATGGAAGACGGTGAAGAACTCTATTTTGATCTCAACCTTACATATCATCATTTTTCACCTGAGATTTTGCCTGAGGAATTTCCTCCTGTCTTGCAAGAAGATATTCTGATACCTCCCGCTTCTGCTCCTCTTTCAACTCATGTTAACATTGTTCTTGAACAACCCCAACCTCTGCCTGAGGTTCCTACTGGGTTCTGTTCTATTGACTCATTTTTAGCGCCAACAAATGATCAACCCTCTAAGGACAATGCTGTAAGTTCGCAGAATAAGAGCTCCAGCGTCAATAATCAGCCAAAGGACTCTGGCCCTGGCCCACGTACTAAGGAACGGAAGCTCACTAAGCATATGAAGCTCCTGAAAACCATCAGGAAGGATCAGCAGAAACTGATTCATCGTTTTGACCACCTCTAGAACTCGTTTGCACAATTTGGGGGAGATTGTTGAGACAAAATCTCTCAAATGATTTTAATGATAACAAAATTGTTTAAAGATTATGATTGTGGTTTATGACTAATCTGTGCTTTTGAGTGAATTATTATAAGAAAACAGGTTAATAATCAATTAGATCAAAAGGGAGAAAAATTTGGGTTAATACATTAAATGTTCAAGCTGGAGGATAGGTCAGAGGATGGATCTTCAAGCTGAATAGCCATCCTCGCGGAAATAATGTTCTTAATTCATAAAAGGAAGTCAAAATAACATGAATAAATAAATATATGAAGTATCTGATCAAAAGGAATCCAAAGGCCAGCTGTACTAGGTTCAAAGGTGATTCAACGTTGGATTTTCAAGAAGTCACATGTTTGCAAACCACCATCCCATGTGCAAAGGCTAAGGGCAGCCCTATATTTCATTCTTGGTGATTGGAAAAATAAAGCAAAGTCAATATATAGAAAGGCAACTGCAAACAAACTCAAAATAGAAGTCACAAGTCTTGAAGAATGAGGAAAGAAAAAGGCTACACAAGACCAAGGCTCAATGCTAGGCTGAGGATAGACTGCATAGGTCCAAGCACAGCTGATGGCATTTTCGTAAATATGATGAAAGACCATGGATTGATTTGAATTGATCCAAAACGGTTGCAAAAGCTTGTCTCATGGGAAGAACATCTCAAGAACTCTATAAAAGGCAACAAGCTACTCATCATTCGAACACACAACAATATTGCAGAAAAAGATCAAGAATCTTAAGTTTATCAAAAGCAATATTCATCCTCTCTTCGAACTTTCTACATTCATACACTAGATCTTTGAAATATCTTTTTAGAAAGTGTTTAAGAAAAGAGAGAGCAATCATACTCATATCATTCTGTAATTTTCAAGTAAGTTGTACTTGAAAATATTTGAAACTTGATTGTAAACTTGGTGAAGCTTGAGAATACACAAAGTGTAATCATCCTCGGTTAGAGGTTGATCTGTTGATCTTTAGTGAAATCTCACAAGGTTGTGAGGACTGGACGTAGCCATCATTGGGTGAACCAGGATAAAAGTTGTGTGTCTATCTCTTTATATTTTCCTTGCATTTATTCTGCCTTCAGTTGAAAAGTTTAAAAAACTATTTTCAGATCGCATCCTCTCTGAGAGGACATAAATTCATAAACACTTGAAATTATTTTTAAATGCCAAAATCCCTATTCAACCCCCCTTCTAATGATATTTAGCTCCATCAAGTTAACTGTATCAATACACTCAATGGATAAGCCACAAATTTGTAGTAAATATCTTAAGTGTGTATGATAAAAAAAAGCCTTATGAAAAGGTGTAAGATTAAAAATAAGTAGATGATGATGTTGTAGCTTAGACTTTTATTTTTTTCGAGTGAGGAAACAATTTCTATTTATAAATGTGAGAAACCTTCAGAATACCTTGGATAAAATGTGACTGTTGTACACGCATGCCTAGATAACTTGCCACTTGTTATTAGAAGTTCGTTAGTTTAGTGAATCTTGCAGCCATAATAATCTGTGCTTTAGGACATCGTTAATTTATCATGAAAATGAAGGACATATCTAACCTTCAAGTAATATTCTGAAAAGTGTATTTAAAATAGAAAAAGGTATCAACCAACTTTTGTACTTTGTAAGTTTGCATTTTGCCTTTTAGTGATACATTTCTTGGATAAGGTTTTTCTTTTTTATTTGCGTGTGAGACTACAAACTGCTTGTCTTGATTTTGCAATTGAGAGGCCATTGGTCTAAATAAAATCTAAATAATGCTGACATATTACTCTAGTGTCTTGTCTTCATGTCATGTTTTTAATATATTCCTTTTGCAAACTGTCACAAGAATGTTCTTGCTTTATTTTCAACTTCAATCATAAATGTATTTTTAATGTTAAAGAATCTTGAAATAAATTCTTGAACTAAGTTGATTTTTGTATTTTATTGAGTTGACTTGCATGTAATTTAAAATTTGATGTCTTACTAGAAGAATATTCTGATAAACCAGAAAGCATTCTATCATTTATGCCTTGAAAAGTCTTTTAATTTATATCTTTTAGTGAATGTATGTGGATTGTTATTGAAATTGAAATCTTTCTATTGATTAAAAACACTCAAGAAAACAAATTAGAGCATAATAAGATTTGTTGGAAATGATGATGAAATTAATGGAAAATTGTTGAAAATAATGATGACATTAATGAACTAGTGTTGTTGTTAATTGAAAAAATGAAGAAGTCCCACATAGGAGGGATATCACACACTAGTAGGGTATATAAGGTGGAGGTATGTACCTTGGGGTGTGCCCCAAGGGGTACCCCAATTTTGTGAAGGAGGAAGAACGAATGCAAATTTGACCACCACACACAAGCGTGTGCTGCTGCCGCCGTCCGTCTGGCCGGCCGGGCCTGGGCCTTGGCTTTGGCTTTGTGGTGTATTATTATTTTTTAGTAAATGAAAAATTAATTATTTATTTAATTAATTTTAAAATTGAATACTTGCGTTTTATCTCTTATTGTTACGTTAATTACGTAACTGCCTTTCACCGAGTCTACTTGATAATTTGATCCAGTCTTCCTTTCCTGATTTTGTGCGTCTGTTTTGCGCGGTCAAAACCCTAAACCTTGATGCCATGTAACTGTTGTTGCCCGGTCAAATTTCAGAGTCAAAACCTTAGCGCACGTTTTGGTAGTCAAACGCGCACGTTTTCTGATCGTGTGGAGCGCACGTTTGGTGACTCAAAGCTAATGGATCGCACCATTTTCTTTGATCCAGTTGCGGATTTCCTCTATAAATGGAGGGCTCTCGTCAGTTGGAAAACACACCAAAAGCACTCCGCATCTGAGGCTTTTCTCTCTTCTCCCCTTGTTCTTACTTCTTCTTCTTCTTCTTCTTCTTCTTCTTCTTCTTCTTCTTCTTCTTCTTCTTCTTCTTCTTTTTCTCTTGAGTGGCCTTAGTGCCATATTACGAGTGGTAGTCGTTAGACTGCCATATTGAGGGTGTAATTCTAGAACGGTTTTCTACGGTGCAGTAGAACTCTGATACAGTGATCTGCGCTGTTTTATCCTGGGGACTTCGTGGTTTATAGTCTACCTTGCACCATTTGGGCAGTGCCTCAAAACGTCTTAAAGAGAGCGACATAGTCCGCGACTCAACCCAGTAATATTTTCGGTGACATAAATTGTTTTTACAAACTTTTTCGAAATTCAAAAACAACAAGATTAGAATCAAAGTAAAAATATAATCAAGATGTTTGTTATCTTTAAAACATTAAATTAAGTTCTTGCCTCAACAATAATAGCTGTAATTAGATCATACAATTGGTTGATATACTTAAATAAGTATATAATTGAAGTACTTTTGTTACATCACTCCACATTCATGAGCTTGATACTTCATTAACAAAGTTGGATTGTAAGGTACAACATGCTTGTTGTCTAAAACAATGCCATTCTTGACAATTGTGTTATCATTAGATCTCTTTCTATGTGTATTATAACCATCTTGATCAATAATTATGAAATCTTGGTGTTTATTAGAATAACATTTAGAACCTTATAAATTTTCATGCAAGGTGATGACTTATTAGCATTGCATATGGATCATGTAATTTTTGACTAAGTTATAAAACTCTGGTTGATTTTCCATTTAAGAATCTCAACTCATATAATCATGTCTATTTCTTTTGGTGTAGGATACTTGCTTGATTAAAATTTAAGTTTGTGACAACCCTCTTTTTTGAACTTCAATAATGCACAGACCTAAAAATGTAACTAACATCAATAATATATAATATATTTTTGAAATTCAATAATGCACAGACCAAAAAATGTAGCTAACATCAATAATATATAATATATGTCATCATATAATAATGGATTCTCTAATCTTATTAAACCTTGCAACATTACTATCCCACCAAAATTCCTATATGCATTTCAACATTTACTACAGTCATTATTCCACTACATCTTGCCATTAACACATTATCCCACTATCTTGCCATTAGCACAATTCCAATTAAATTAGTCCAAGTACTAGTGTATATGAACGACCATCAATTTCAGTGGCATATGCATTCGACAATTACAATGTATTGAGAAACTCAATGACTGTACCAACCATAATGCCACCATCCATTGCATTCATAACCATCCTCCATTATATTTATGTGTTATTCAATGTATTATGACCAACATAACACTTTTTATTTGTTCATTTGTTGTAATTATCCATAACTTATATTTTTCCAAAGCATACCATTGCCACTATCCAATAATATTTACTTGTTTCTTTAGTACCATAGTTCAATCATGAATTCATATTTAATAGCAGATGCATTAACAACTCTCCAAACTATGTAAAATTAATGGCAAAAAATCCACATTCCTATAGACATTCATGAAAGCTACTGAGGCCTAAAATATGTCTTTGCACAAATGTTCATTCCTTGTCCTCTGCACACAAATTTAGCAGATGCATTAGCAATTCTTTTTTTCCCCATAGGTTCTCTCCACTAGAAGTAATCCTATTTGAAGCGCGTTGGACACTAAATGTGGATACCTCTTACAGCAGGAATTTGAATCCAGATTCAACATGTTGCGAGAGTTTTGTCCCTTCCGCTAGACCTAACCCGTTTGTGATGCATTATCAATTCTTCATGCTTTGAAAAATTAATGGCAAAAAATTCCACATTTCTATGACAATCTTTTAAAGCTATTGATACCTAAAATATGCCTTTGCACACAAGTTCTTTTCCTTTCCTCTGCACACAAATTTCACCTCTTCTCTTATTCATCCTTCAAACTCATCTATATTTGCTTCATCTATATCCTCGATTTCAAATGCCTCTTGCCCCATCAACCCTGCCACTATTGACAACTTCTACCACAAAGAAGCAATGAGATATTTGGCTCTAAAAATATATTTGGGTTTAATCAAATGAAGTGATTGATTGACAAAATCAATTTTAATATCCTCTCAATTATCGTAGTAGATGGTTCAACGGATAAACTATCGTATAAACTCAATGCATGATCTATTATATAAGCCATTTATGAGCTTTGAAATTTGTTGCATCTTTATATCATTATTTTCAGCAAGTGTTGTATAAATTTAACTTTTGCAAGTTCAAACCTTATGCAATTTTGCAGCTATAAAATCACATGAATAGGGGATTGCATCAAAACTGGTTAACATTAAATGCACAATATATAATATTTGAAAAATATATCTTGAAAATTGAATTTTGTTATTTTTAAAATTTTAACATTAAATGTTTCTTTAAACTTTAATAATTATTAATAATAATTTCACAAAATTGACTCATGCATCACACGAATAGACGTTAGAAGTTGCTAATTAAAGGAGTCTTACATGCTAGAAAAGTCTCAAGACACTCTGTTAGCCAAATCCTTTAACAAGTGATCAAATTTAATTTTGAAAACTCTTGAAATTATATCTAGACAATTTTGAGGAATCAAATGGAATTTGTGAAGTCATCTCTTTGAAAGTGATTAGCAAATATGAGAAACCAACAGAGCTTGAAATTCCTAATTTGGATTGCATGTGAATGTGATGAACAATTTTGAAAACTAAACAAATATTGAAATTGTCATGTCGTCAAAGTTTAATAGATCCATGTATCTTTTACTCTTCACAAATGAAGATGGTAAAACCACTATAAACCTCTGCATTTGGTATTCATATGCACTAATCAAGTTAAAAATTATTAACTTCAATTATATCCATTTGAATAGTCTTACAAAAAATTATTTGTGATTTATTGATAGTATAATTTTTTTTACACATGACCTTGTATCTATGAGTGTTTGCATCAAAACTGGTCTAAATAAAAAATGGCAAATGGTTCAAAAAATTGAAAGTCCCACAAAATCAAATATTATTTAATGTGATTAGAACTTTTTTTTTTTTTGTGTGGAAAACACTTGGATCAAATTAAATTTTGGATTCATTATTTATTTATTTATTTATGTTAATAGCATGTGATATT
>JBBPBP010000004.1:50909485-50933980 GCA_037974735.1 Cicer chorassanicum
ATATATATATATATATATATATATATATATATATATATATATGTGATTTTTCTTCATTTGGTATTTATTTCATTCTATCGTATGAGACTTCTATACAATCTGACTTGTGAATTTTCACAAACAACTATCGTGTATGTACTGTTGAGTAAAAATAAAATAGATTTAGAAATTTCAAATATATCGTATTTTTAAAAATTTTGACAACATAAAACATCTCAATAAAAAAAAACAAATAATTTCCTAATTTACCATTTAAATAATATATGATACAAAATTTTATATCTGTCATTGTCTTCCAATTTATAAATAAATATAAATAATATATGATACAGAATAATTTTCACAAATTGTTGTCATTTATATATTTCTGGAGAAGCATTTTAAATGACCAATATAATAATTGGAGTTAAAACCATAGAAAAATTGTTACCAATAATGATGTAGGAGCAATGAGTGTTGAATAATTGATTGTACTTTAATTTGTAACTCATGACACATGAATATTTATACATAACATTAGATGCTAAATAGTAATAATAGTAGTTAAATGTGTGTTAAAGCAAATTCGAGGTGGAATCACAAGGAGGATGGAAGAGGGAGGATGAAATAGTACCTTCTTTTAGACGTGCCACATAAGATTTTTGTTGAGGTGTCAATATTTGAATGAAATGTTAGAATATTGGATGATGTGTATGTGAGAGTCTATTTTAATATATTATAATAGATAAATAATATATGATACAGAATAATTTTCACAAATTGTTGTCATTTATATATTTCTTGAGAAGCATTTTAAATGACCAATATAATAATTGGAGTTAAAACCATAGAAAAATTGTTACCAATAATGATGTAGGAGCAATGAGTGTTGAATAACTAATATTGATTGTACTTTAATTTGTAACTCATGACACATGAATAGTTATACATAACATTAGATGCTAAATAGTAATAATAGTAGTTAAATGTGTGTTAAAGCAAATTCGAGGTGGAATCACAAGGAGGATGGAAGAGGGAGGATGAAATAGTACCTTTTTTTAGACATGCCACATAAGATTTTTGTTGAGGTGTCAATATTTGAATGAAATGGTAGAATATTGGATGATGTGTATGTGAGAGTCTATTTTAATATATTATAATAGATTCGAGGTGGAATGACAAGGAGGATGGAAGAGGGAGGATGAAATAGTACCTTCTTTTAGACGTGCCACATAAGATTTTTGTTGAGGTGTCAATATTTGAATGAAATGGTAGAATATTGGATGATGTGTATGTGAGAGTCTATTTTAATATATTATAATAGATACTCCGCTACAAACAATCTTGTAAAATTAAATCATCTTAATTATATCAAGGGTATACTTGAAAAACAAAGGTATCTTAGATTTCTAAAACAAGTTTTGTTTTGAAACAAAGTAAGAATGCTAAACACACTTTCACCAAAAAAAAAAAGCTAAATACACCAAAATTTTGGGAGGGAGGATAAATACATTCTGCAATAGTGAACAAAATACATTTTGAAGTCCCACATTGGAATATTTATAGTGAGTAGTATGGAGAAAGAAGTATAAAAGAGAAGTGTCTGTGTCTTTCCAATATACTTACCTGGATGGGGTCAATGGGTGATCAAGATGGCCCATGGCCTTGGCAAGTGACCTTCATTGCACTTAGAAGGGGTGCTAGCCTAAGGTCTACCCATGTGGTGGAGCCTACATCATAATTTGTTGCAGCGGGGGCCTGTATTCGCGCGGCCCCTTCCATTCTATTAACAACATTTCTTATAAAAAAGTTAAATTCTTGGTTTGCATGTACATGTGTTTTTTGATCATTATCCTACCAATCTCTACAAAGGGCTTATAACGACGATTTACACTATTTGGGGGATGGTTGAAGTATCAAATATTGTCTTATCACTATCAACATATAATTAAATCAAATGAACTCACGGTTTATCTTGCACCCTCAACAATTAAATCTTGCACCCTCAACAATCATTAGAGGATAAATATTTTCTTACGGACATAGTTACCATAAAAATCAATTATGGATTATTGTTCTTCAAACCAATCTGATTCTAACAAAGATTATACATATTTTTATCCTAATTCACAATAATTGTTACTACATACAATGTGTTCTCAATCCCTCCCCGTGCCTGTATCCATCTCCTTAAAAAAACTTAGTACCGTTAAGCCTTCTAAGGGAATACATTAAGTATTATCTAAGTCTCTCTAGGGTCGTATTTCATATCTTGAAAATGATTTAGTATCGCCAAGCCTTTCAAGGTGACACATTAAGTGTTATCTAAGTCTCTCTATGATCGAATCGCATCTCATCTCTTAAAAATTACATAGTATCGTCAAGCCTTCTAAGCTGACACTTTCAACCACTATGGTGCGTTTTACAAAAAAGGTTGCGTTTACGAAAAATTTCAGTTGTTAACTTTCTAAAATCTAAGAATATATGAAATACAATTTGAAATAATCAATCCAAGTATTTATAATTTAGAGGATATTCATTTTTCTTCTTGAATGATTTATAAGATGATAATTTTCATAGAGATGATATACAATACAAACACATCTTGTTGAGTGGATTTTGTTCTAGATATTACGATTTTTGATTTATATATTCCAATATTTGGAATATTTTCATCAACTTCAAACTATCACTGAAGTTAGCTCAAGTAGATCTTCATAATATAGTCGTTAGAAGATATTATAGTTATCTATTCGTAGTCAGAAAATAGTAATTGAAACTCATTGAGTTGACATCTACTTTCTAGGTTGTTGAGTACCGAAGATTGAGTCTTCAAAGGCCTCAACATTTGTACTCTGTCTATGTGCAACTTATTCTTCGCCTTTGATGACTTCATCTAATCTAATGTAACCTTAGGCACATGACTCTTTTTCTAGTCGAGCTTTCTAGACGATATTCTTCAGTCTAATTAGATGATGACATTGTCTTGTATCAGATGTTGCTTTTATATTCTAGGTTTGATGCTATTTGAAGACTAACGTAATCTATTTAATTTAATCATCACCGGATGATAGTTACCAAATGGTTCGTTTTTGACATGTTCTTGTATCATCAAACATTTCCTTTTTCTTCCTTTTCTATTTTCTTTTCTCTTTCCGGTTTTCTTATTAGATACTACTTGCATAATTCAGGAAATATCAAAGGATAAATTGATCTCTAATATGTTTCATCATCAAAACATCAAACATTACATTTTTCTTGAACTAATCTATTTCTTATAAAGTATAGACACAAATAAAAATTGTTTGATTTATTAATCTTTTAGTATCAATAATTTATCTTCATGATATGATTTTAATAGTTGATTTTTATCAAATTTAGGGGCCATTTCTACTAGACATCATATCATATTTTTGTGTGTATTTAATATTGTTTTCTTTTCTACTTTTAAAATCTGATGTGTGTTAGATTACGGAAACCCTTAATAAAATGTTCTAGAAAAATATTTATTGTGTTAAAAGAAAAGAAAAATTGTTTATCAAAATTATAATTATTTGACATTATCAAAAAGAAGGATATTGTAAGAACATATTCGTTCGAAAACAACGTACTCTTTGGTATTTTGATGATAACAAATATAAGACGTGTGCAGTTAATATATCCTCTGATAGCAAACCAAGAAAAGAAAATAAGAGAAAAAAAAATCATTTGGTGCTCATTGTCTAAGAGACATGAGTAATACATATTAAGTTTGTGACAAAAGAATAGACCATCTAGTACTAATTGTTTGGTAACAAATGAGAAGTACAAAATGAGTCAATCACACTCAAGGCCAAGACTGTATAGAGTTTACCATATATTAACATCAAAGTTAAACATTAAACGAGTCTGAAAAGAAAACTAGATTTGACTTCTATTGTAAGCTAACCCAAGTGTATAACATATGACCGTTTGGTACGAATATCCATTCAACAAATGACACACAACATCATTAAATTATCTAAACAAGGAGTCATTTGATAAGCTCACAATGTGAAGACAACATCAACATTTGCTTCCATCATAATGAAGAAGTCACCAAGAACAAAAGAAATGAAGTATGAAGTTTGAGCACAAAGATTGAGAAGAACTTTTGAAGCCTACGTACACAAAAGTCTGGAAAGAAACCACCAACTTTATGTCAAAGTTAAACGACTCTTCTCTAAGTGTCAATGAATCTCTTCAACGGATGACACTCTAATGAATGTCATACGTGTATCCGAAACTGATGCATGATGGACACAGGTACAACTTTAATATCAAAGGGGTTCATTCTTTCTCTAAGTGTCAATGGATCTCTTCAATGGGACTTCGCTATTTAGATGAACAAATGTTTATATTATTATTTATACGGAGGGCACCCCAAGTTATGGTTCTCTTTATTTTAGAATTTTATTAATTAGAGTGCTGGAAATGATAGTTAATGAATTAGAGAAGCCAACATAATTGTGATATGTTTGCTAAATGTGATATCTTTGCACTCTAGAAAACAATGACTAATGAAGAGGGTTAAAGACATTAAGTTTGATTACATTATTTTTAGTTTTTTGATGGTAGATGGACGAATGAAGGTGAAAGACTATCATATTTTGTTTTAAAATTTTCTTTTTGTGATAAATTAAATTGTTCGATTTAATTTTTTTTATAAATAATATTTATATTTTTTAATTATAATAAATAATTAAATCTATATGTATTAGTGTTAGTGTCAGTATATTTTTTACATTAACAACGTGGATGTGTCAGTGACTAACCGTTCAACTCTTCTTTTAAATTTCTAGATATTGTGAACAAGCATGTGATATTATGGATATTATATACCGGTTTAAAGTAATTAGGATCATAGGAATTGTTGGAGAATTTGGATAGATCCACGGTACTAACCAAAGAGATAGTTTTTTCAAAAAGATTTATGGATAGCTCTGTTGCTTTATTGAGTACAAAGGGAGTAATTTTTAGTACATTGCTTTTGGTGGTGGAAGAATAATATGTCTTGGGTGATTTGATAAATGTTAAGTTGGCACTTGCATTGTTATTATATCACTTTAATTGCGAGAAAGACTATAAGTATAACTTTGAATAAACAAGAAACTTTTGAAATAGTGTACACACCTCAACAAGGTTTAAAATAAAACTTTGTATAACATAGTTACACACATCAAGAAAGTTGAAATAGTTTAAACGTACAAGAAACATCCTTAAAATAATAATATATATATTTTTTTCATCTATTTATTTCAACCCTTATTTTGTTCTATTTCAAAACACAATCCATTCATCATGTCGAAAGGGAGAGGGTGGTTGTGTTGCAATGTGTTCTTATGGCGTGTACTACTTGTCATTCTTCAAAGCTCTGTCAGATATGCAGTTTGAGTCTTATTTTTATCTATCTCAGAAAATGCAGGTTTGCTTATTTTCTTAGTTATGTTGTTGTGATGAAGATGTAGTGTTGTTTGTGAAGCAGGTTGGTAGATTGAATTACAAAACACTTGACCCTCCAAGCATGTCTTCCCAGATAGCCTGACGACTCCATACTTTTGAGGAACTAACCACCTTGACCCTACATGCCAAGTCTTCTCCTAACAACCTGACAACCCCAGATGGAAGAAGGAACTAAACCACTAACGGGTTGGATACAAAAGATTGGAGCTTTAAGTGTTTGCTTCCAACTAAGCTGATTTCAAAATAACTCTAACATTCTAAGGAAAAACACTTAGAAAATATTTCTGAATAGAACAAATGTTTCTTTCTATGAACTCTAAAAATAACTTTGGAATTTTGAGTTTTGAGTTCTTCTCACTTTTTCTGATTTTTGATGATATTCTTCTTTAGCTTTGAATATCTATTTATAGATAAAATTAGGGTTTCAATTTAGTCCTTATTTAATTCTGAATTGTATATTCATTCTTAGTTTGATCAACAATGATCTTATTCAAAAATAGTTCTGAACATGTTTTTTGACAATATGTTCTTTAGTCAATTTTTTATTTCTTAATACAATCTGAGCAGTTCTTCTAGATTGATTATGTTAGTATTTTGTTCATATTAAGTTTGTAAATTTTGCATATTGATTTTGTTCGTCTTTTGTTCATATTGAGTTTGTAAATTTTTCAGATTGATTATGTTCGTATTTTGTTCAGATTGAATTTGTAAATTCTTCAGATTGATTTTGTTCATATTTTGTTGTAGATTAATCTTGATCAAATATTCTTATAAATAATTCATATCTTCTTGATCAAATCTAGATCATATCTTCTTTTCAACTTAGTCAAGGATTTTCTTCAATTATAAATCTGAATCAAATCTTATTTTATATTTTCTTCAAAAATACGAATCTTCTTTTATACTATGTGAAGTCAAATATATTGTTCTCATAAGATACTTTTGTTATCATCTAAACTCTAAGTATAAAACCAACTTGGTTCCAACAATTTACATTGTTGAAATTTGATATAGTCAAAATGTTGAAATATGACAAATTGTTGACTTTTGCTTTTCGAGATGGAAGGCAACTGTGATATTTCTCGATTTTAACACGTTAAGGAGACCCAACATGGGTTTCTACGCAGAGAGCGTCACACCAAAACTACCATTAAACGACAATGGGTTAAAGAAGAAAGCTCCCACTCTCAAACACATGTTGACTCTAAATATGTACAGGACAAGATGTATGCACCATTGTCACCGTCGCCACTATCACCACCTGCACCACCACATTTTGAGGACCATGTGGTGGAGCCTACATCATAATTTGTTGCAGTGGGGGCATGCGTTCGCGCGGCCCCTTCCATTCTAGTAACAACATTTCTTTTAAAAAAGTTAAATTCTTGGTTTGCATGTACATGTGGTTTTTGATCATTATCCTACCAATCTCTACAAAGGGCTTATAAGGACGATTTACACTATTTGGGAGATGGTTGAAGTACCAAATATTGTCTTAACACTATCAACTTAAATTATGCCAATTCTACGTTTAAATTTTAACTTTTACAAGTTACAAGTGCCTTTTGATTCCAAAGAATCATTTCTTTTGTTGCTTCGGATTTCCAAATTCATTATGTAGATATACATGCTGATTGATTCTAAATCATTTTTCCTCTCTTGGGCTTATTCAGTGCAACACAGTGTTTAAGGTCTTAAATTCTATCTACTAACGAAAAGGTCAATAAAGATCATATTATTACTTCCTTATGTAAGCATTAAAACTTAAGATGACACCAAAGAGTAAAAAAACAAATATAAATAATATGAAAAATGTTCGGTGTACACTCATAGGAATGTATACATCTTAAGAGATAAAAATAATAATATGATATAAATGATATATTGATCATATGAAAGAAAGAGAAAGATAGACGTAAAATAAAGTGTTGATTTAATGTACGAAAATTTAGAGTATATGTATATCATTGTTGTTGTCTTGGTTAGTTGCTTCCGGAAAACATAGGATTTTACAAACATGTAACTTAATGTACAATGATACTATTTGAAAATATTGTGTCTGCTATGAATTTTATATGCCCATAATTTGTCTTTATTTTTCTTTGATGTCAATAGTCATTTTATCATCTAACTCCTTGTACAAAACTTCTTATACACATTATAAATAATTGGATTTTTGTAGTTTTTTATTCAATCCAAAAAATGGGGAATAAGTAATAATGGACATTCGTTTAAGACAAAGAGTGATGAATGATTATTTGGAAGCAAAATTTTGTAGTCCCACATTGCTAATAAGAGAAATATATGAGCTTCAAAGTTATATAAAAAACACAGTTTATCTATGATAGAAACCATCTTTGCGCTTGGGGCAATGACGCAGCTAGTGAGGTAATAACCGAGGCGCGTCTATTGCTGGTTGAAAACTATTTCCAAACCCCCTCATTGGCTTGAGTTAACTCAAGCTTTTGAGAATTTTTGGAAGGACTCTCTTTGGGGTAAAGTCCTACGATTATAATTCAATATTTTTTTGTTCATTGATCTATTTTATGATGTTTAAGTGAGTATAAATTTCATTGTGTTTATTTGTTATGGTTGAGTTCATTTTACATTTTTATTAAGTTTTTATTTTTCGAAAGGCTTGGAATGAATATGATGATTTAAAAAATATTTAAATGAAATAATATTATTATATTTAGATAAAAATTAGCCTCGTAGTTAATTGAAGTTTTAATGGTTTCAAATAAATATATTATTTAGTAAATTAAAATAACATAATAATACAAATGAAATAAGCTTCATCAATAGTCTAATATGTTGTAAATATGATTGTGAATTCAAGTATTATAAACTTCAAATTATTTTAATAATCTAGAATACGGCCTGCGCGTTGCGCAACATATATAGACTTTAATATATTAGTATTATTGTAAATAAGATTTTAAAATTTTAAAAGTAATATAATTTATTGATTTTGTTTTTAGAGTATTTGTTTAAATGAATTTATTTGAGTAATTATTATATATGAGTTTATAAACACACATTTGAGAATATGTAGATTATTTTGGAGATCGTAATTGCAACTAATTCATATATTAAATTTTACTGATTGAATTATTGTTGTTAAAATTTAGTAATATTTTAATAAATGAATAGGATTTGAAACTAATAAAAAAATATTAAAATGTTTGATAAACCAATTTATAATTTAATATTTTATATCACATTTCATTCATTTAAGATTATGAGAAAATAGAATAAAAAGAATATTATGTAAAAAATATATACGCATTAAAATGTAGTAATAAGTATAAAGTCAATAGTATATTAACCATTAATCATTTATGGTCTATATGATAGATCAAATAATCTATTAAAATTAATATGTTAATCAATAATCTATTAAAATTTACATCTTTCTAATTATTACATTATTTTAAAGAAATATTAATTGCTAAACATTCATCACTCTCTCAAATGTTCAACTAAGAAATAAATCATTCTCTCAAATGTGTGGTTAGGATGCATAAAACCAAAAATAATAATTAATTTTTCAAATAAACTCATAGTGAAGACCATCCTACAAACAAAGTGCATAAATTATATTTCGTATTAATAATCTTAAAAGTATTTTAATCAATATTAATATATGTAATTATCTACCGTAAAATTAGATTAGTCATACTTTTTTTTACCCGTGTTGTCATGTAATTATAATTTTAAAATGATTGAGCATGAAATTGATCTAAGTTGGGACATTCGGACACAAAATGGAGAATACAAAGTGAAAAATAGAATTATAAATGAAAAAATAAGTGTTATTTTAATTGGAGTAAAAATAGTTGTAACTAACCTTTTAATTTAAATTTAGTTGCTCTCTTATTATAAAATATAAAAAGTGGAAGTACACATCTAAATTTATTGTCAAAATATTGTTAGAAAAAAAAAAAAATATATATATATATATATATAGATATATATGATTTCTTTCCTTTGGTATTTATTTCATTTTATCGTATGAGACTTCTATACAATCTGACTTGTGAATTTTCACAAACAACTCTCATTGTCTTCAAATTTATAAACAAACATAAATAATATCTGTCATTGTCTTCCAATTTATAAACAAACATAAATAATATATGATACAGAATAATTTTCACAAATTGTTGTCATTTATATATTTTTTGGGAAGCATTTAAAATGACCATTATAATAATTGGAGTTAAAACCATAGAAAAATTGTTACCAATAATGATGTAGGAGCAATGTGTTGAGTAACTAATATTGATTGTACTTTAATTTGTAACTCATGACATATGAATAGTTATACATAATATTAGATGCTAAATAATAATAATAGTAGTTAAATGTGTGTTAAAGCAAATTAGAGGTGGAATCATAAGGAGAATGGAAGAGGGAGGATGAAACAGTACCTTGTTTTAGACGTGGCACATAAGATTTTTGTTGAGGTGTCAATATTTGAATGAAATGGTAGAATATTGGATGATGTGTATGTGAGAGTCTATTTTAATATATTACTAGAATATAACCCGCGCGTTGCGCGGAATATATAGACTTTAACATATTAGTAGTATTGTAAATAAAATTTTAAAATTTCAAAAATAATATACTTTATTCATTTTGTTTGTAGAGTATTTTTTCAAGTAAGTTTATTTGAGTAATTATTATATATGAGTTGACAAACACACATTTGAGAATATGTAAAATGTTTTGCAGAACGTAATTGCAACCAATTCATATATTTAGTATTAAAAATCCATAGTGAAGATCACCCTACAAACAAAATTCATAAATTATATATAGTGTTAAAAATCTTAAAAGTATTTTAATAAATATTAATATATGTAACTATCTCCCACAAAATCAGAATAGTCATGCTCTTTTTTTGTGTTGTCAAATCTAAATTTATAGTCAAAATATTGTTAGAAAAATTTAAAAATAATTTTGTCATTTGTTATTCATTTCATTCTAATCCTGTCAAAGAAATGACAAATCTAAATTCCAATATTTTGAGTATGAGATTTCTATACAACATTACTTGAGAATTTTCACAAACAACTCGTATGTACGGTTGAGTAGAAGTAAAACAGATGTAGAAACTCTTCAAATTGATAGTATTTTTAAAAAAATTGACAATAAAAAACATCTCCGTAAAAAAACAAATAATTTTTTAATCTAAATATTAAACATTATTCTTTTATTTATAAATGGTAAATAGTTTTCTCAAGACACAATAATAACACTCATATAAAGTTCAATATGGACAATCTTCTTTGTCTTTTAAGGAGCCAATATATCTTTATGTCGTAGATAAGATCAAATATGTCTGCAAAAACAATATTCTAACTAACAATAATCAAGGTTTTGACAAAACTGGGCAAATAGGTATAATATGTTACAAAATACCACTTACTCAAAAGCTATTTGTGCAAAAAAAAAAAAAGAATTTTCCAACTATATCTACTTCTTTGAAAATAATTGGGTTGCAAGGCACTAATCGTAGAGATTGTTTGAAGAAGCAGAATAATATATGTAAAAAAAAAATTATATATTGTAACTCATGACACAATAATAGTTATACATAATATTAGTTGCTTAATAATAAAAATAGTAAAATGTGTG
This sequence comes from Cicer chorassanicum, assembly GCA_037974735.1. Classification (NCBI taxonomy): domain Eukaryota; kingdom Viridiplantae; phylum Streptophyta; class Magnoliopsida; order Fabales; family Fabaceae; genus Cicer; species Cicer chorassanicum. Next base: position 50,920,589 of record JBBPBP010000004.1, read on the forward strand.
TTAAAGCAAATTGAAAGTTGAACGATAAGGAGAATTGAAGAGGAAAAACATTTTAGATGTGCCACACAGGATTTTTTGTTGAGGTGGCAATATTTGAATGAAATGTCACAATATTAGATGATGTTTATGTGGGAGTCTATTTTAATACATTTAATAGATAATTGATAATAGATACTCCGCTACAAACAATCTTGTAAAATTAAATCATCTTAATCATATCAAGGGTATACTTGAAAAATAAAGGTATCTTAGATTTCTAAAACAAGTTTTGTTTTGAAACAAAGTAAGAATGCTAAACACACTTTCACCAACAAAAAAAATGCTAAATACACCAAAATTTTGGGAGGGAGAATAAATACATTCTGCAATAGTGAACAAAATACATTTTGAAGTCCCACATTGGAATATTTATAGTGAATAGTATGGAGAAAGAAGTATAAAAGAGAAGTGTATGTGTCATTCCAATATACTTACCTGGATGGGGTCAATGGGTGATCAAGATGGCCCATGGCCTAGGCAAGTGACCTTCATTGCACTTAGAGGGGGTGCTAGCCTAAGGTCTACCCATGTGGTGGATCCTATATCATAATTTGTTGCAGCGGGGGCCTGCGTTCGCGCGGCCCCTTCCATTCTAGTAACAACATTTCTTTTAAAAAAGTTAAATTCTTGGTTTGCAAGTACATGTGGTTTTTGATCATTATCCTACCAATCACTAAAAAGGGCTTATAAGGACGATTTAAACTATTTAGGGGATGGTTGAAGTACCAAATATTGTCTTAACACTATCAACATATAATTAAATCAAATGAACTCTCGATTTATCTTGCACCCTCAACAATTAAATCTTGCACCCTCAACAATCATTAGAGGATAAATATTTTCTTACGGACGTAGTTACCATAAAAATCAATTATGGATTATTGTTCTTCAAATCAATCTGATTCTAACAAAGATTACACATATTTTTATCCTTATTCACAATAATTGTTACTACATACAATGTGTTCTCAATGCCTCCCCGTGCCTATATCCATCTCCTTAAAAAAACTTAGTACTTTTAAGCCTTCTAAGGGAATACATTGAGTATTCTCTAAGTCTCTCTAGGATTGTATTTCATATCTTGAAAATGATTTAGTATCGCCAAGCCTTTCAAGGTGACACATTAAGTGTTATCTAAGTCTCTCTAGGATCGCATCACATCGCATCTCATCTCTTAAAAATTACATAGTATCGTTAAGCCTTCTAAGCTGACACTTTCAACCACTATGGTGCGTTTTACAAAAAAAGGTTGCGTCTACGAAAAATTTCAGTTGTTAACTCTCTAAAATCTAAGAATATATGAAATACAATTTGAAATAATCAATCCAAGTATTTATAATTTAGAGGATATTCATTTTTCTTCTTGAATGATTTATAAGATGATAATTTTCATAGAGACGATATACAATACAAACACATCTTGTTGAGTGGATTTTGTTCTAGATATTACGATTTTTGATCTATATATTTTCATCAACTTCAAACTATCACTGAAGTTAGCTCAAGAAGATCTTCATAATATAGTCGTTAGAAGATATTATAGTTATCTATTCGTAGTCAGAAAAGAGTATTTGAAACTCATTGAGTTGACATCTACTTTCTAGGTTGTTGAGTACCGAAGATTGAGTCTTCAAAGACTTCAACATTTGTACTCTGTCTATGTGCAACTTATTCTTCGCCTTTGATGACTTCATCTAATCTAATGTAACCTTAGGCACATGACTCTTTTTCTAGTCGAGCTTTCTAGACGATATTCTTCATTCTAATTAGATGATGACTTCGTCTTCTTGTATCAGATGTTGCTTTATATTCTAGGTATGATGCTATTTGAAGACTAACTTAATCTATTTAATTTAATCATCACCGGATGATAGTTACCAAATGGTTCATTTTTGACATGTTCTTGTATCATCAAACATTTTCTTTTTCTTTCTTTTCTATTTTCTTTTCTCTTTCCGGTTTTCTTATTAGATACTACTTGCATAATTCAAGAAATATCAAAGGATAAATTGATCTCTAACATGTTTCATCATCAAAACATCAAACATTACATTTTTCTTGAACTAATCTGGTTCTTATAAAGTATAGACACAAATAAAAATTGTTTGATTTATTAATCTTTTAGTATCAATAATTTATCTTCATGATATTATTTTAATAGTTGATTTTTATCAAATTTAGGGGCCATTTCTACTAGACATCATATCATATTTTTGTGTGTATTAAATATTGTTTTCTTTTCTACTTTTAAAATCTAATGTGTGTTAGATTACGGAAACCCTTAATAAAATGTTCTAGAAAAATATTTATTGTGTTAAAAGAAAAGAAAAATTGTTTATCAAAATTATAATTATTTGACATTATCAAAAAGAAAAGAACATATTCGTTCGAAAACAACGTACTCTTTGGTATTTTGATGATAACAAATATAAGACGTGTGCAGTTAATATATCCTCTGATAGCAAACCAAGAAAAGAAAATAAGAGAAAAGAAAATCATTTGGTGCTCATTGTCTAAGAGACATGAGTAATACATATTAAGTTTGTGACAAAAGAATAGACCATCTAGTACTAATTGTTTGGTAACAAATGAGAAGTACAAAATGAGTCAATCACACTCAAGGCCAAGACTGTATAGAGTTTACCATATATTAACATCAAAGTAAAACATTAAACGAGTCTGAAAAGAAAACTAGATTTGACTTCTATCGTAAGCTAACCCAAGTGTATAACATATGACAGTTTGGTACGAATATCCATTCAACAAATGACACACAACATCATTAAATTATCTAAACAAGGAGTCATTTGATAAGCTCACAATGTGAAGACAACATCAACATTTGCTTCCATCATAATGAAGAAGTCACCGAGAACAAAAGAAATGAAGTATGAAGTTTGAGCACAAAGATTGAGAAGAACTTTTGAAGCCTACGTACACAAAAGTCTGGAAAGAAACCACCAACTTTATGTCAAAGTTAAACGACTCTTCTCTAAGTGTCAATGAATCTCTTCAACGGATGACACTCTAATGAATGTCATACGTGTATCCGAAACTGATGCATGATGGACACAGGTACAACTTTAATATCAAAGGGGTTCATTCTTTCTCTAAGTGTCAATGGATCTCTTCAATGGGACTTCGCTATTTAGATGAACAAATGTTTATATTATTATTTATACGGAGGGCACCCCAAGTTATGGTTCTCTTTATTTTAGAATTTTATTAATTAGAGTGCTGGAAATGATAGTTAATGAATTAGAGAAGCCAACATAATTGTGATATGTTTGCTAAATGTGATATCTTTGCACTCTAGAAAACAATGACTAATGAAGAGGGTTAAAGACATTAAGTTTGATTACATTATTTTTAGTTTTTCGATGGTAGATGGACGAATGAGGGTGAAAGACTATCATATTTTGTTTTAAAATTTTCTTTTTGTGATAAATTAAATTGTTCGATTTAATTTTTTTTATAAATAATATTTATATTTTTTAATTATAATAAATAATTAAATCTATATGTATTAGTGTTAGTGTCAGTATATTTTTTACATTAACAACGTGGATGTGTCAGTGACTAACCGTTCAACTCTTCTTTTTAACTTTCTAGATATTGTGAACAAGCATGTGATATTATGGATATTATATACCGGTTTAAAGTAATTAGGATCATAGGAATTGTTGGAGAATTTGGATAGATCCACGGTACTAACCAAAGAGATAGTTTTTTCAAAAAGATTTATGGATAGCTCTGTTGCTTTATTGAGTACAAAGGGAGTAATTTTTAGTACATTGCTTTTGGTGGTGGAAGAATAATATGTCTTGGGTGATTTGATAACTGTTAAGTTGGCACTTGCATTGTTATTATATCACTTTAATTGCGAGAAAGACTATAAGTATAACTTTGAATAAACAAGAACGTTTTGAAATAGTGTACACACCTCAACAAGGTTTAAAATAAAACTTTGTATAACATAGTTACACACATCAAGAAAGTTGAAATAGTTTAAACGTACAAGAAACATCCTTAAAATAATAATATATATATTTTTTTCATTTATTTATTTCAACCCTTATTTTGTTCTATTTCAAAACACAATCCATTCATCATGTCGAAAGGGAGAGGGTGGTTGTGTTGCAATGTGTTCTTATAGCGTGTACTACTTGTCATTCTTCAAAGCTCTGTCAGATATGCAGTTTGAGTCTTATTTTTATCTATCTCAGAAAATGCAGGTTTGCTTATTTTCTTAGTTATGTTGTTGTGATGAAGATGTAGTGTTGTTTGTGAAGCAGGTTGGTAGATTGAATTACAAAACACTTGACCCTCCAAGCATGTCTTCCCAGATAGCCTGACGACCCAATACTTTTGAGGAACTAACCACCTTGACCCTACATGTCAAGTCTTCTCCTAACAACCTGACAACCCCAGATGGAAGAAGGAACTAAACCACTAACGGGTTGGATACAAAAGATTGGAGCTTTAAGTGTTTGCTTCCAACTAAGCAGATTTCAAAATAACTCTAACATTCTAAGGAAAAACACTTAGAAAATATTTCTGAATAGAACAAATGTTTCTTTCTATGAACTCTAAAAATAACTTTGGAATTTTGAGTTTTGAATTCTTCTCACTTTTTCTGATTTTTGATGATATTCTTCTTTAGCTTTGAATATCTATTTATAGATAAAATTAGGGTTTCAATTTAGTCCTTGTTTAATTCATAATTGTATCTTCATTCTTAGTTTGATCAACAATGATCTTATTCAAAAATAGTTCTGAACATGTTTTTTGATAATATGTTCTTTAGTCAATTTTTTATTTATGAATACAATCTGAGCAGTTCTTCTAGATTGATTATGTTAGTATTTTGTTCATATTATGTTTGTAAATTTTGCATATTGATTTTGTTCGTCTTTTGTTCATATTGAGTTTGTAAATTTTTCAGATTGATTATGTTCGTATTTTGTTTAGATTGAATTTGTAAATTCTTCAGATTGATTTTGTTCATATTTTGTTGTAGATTAATCTTGATCAAATATTCTTATAAATAATTCATATCTTCTTGATCAAATCTTGATCATATCTTCTTTTCAACTTAGTCAAAGATTTTCTTCAATTATAAATCTAAATCAAATCTTATTTTATATTTTCTTCAAAAATACGAATCTTCTTTTATACTATGTGAAGTCAAATATATTGTTCTCATAAGATACTTTTGTTATCATCTAAACTCTAAGTATAAAACCAACTTGGTTCCAACAATTTACATTGTTGAAATTTGATATAGTCAAAATGTTGAAATATGACAAATTGTTGACTTTTGCTTTTCGAGATGGAAGGCAACTGTGATATTTCTCGATTTTAACACGTTAAGGAGACCCAACATGGGTTTCTACGCAGAGAGCGTCACACCAAAACTACCATTAAACGACAATGGGTTAAAGATGAAAGCTCCCACTCTCAAACACATGTTGACTCTAAATATGTACAGGACAAGATGTATGCACCATTGTCACCGTCGCCACTATCACCACCTGCACCACCACATTTTGAGGACCATGTGGTGGAGCCTACATCATAATTTGTTGCAGTGGGGGCATGCGTTCGCGCGGCCCCTTCCATTCTAGTAACAACATTTCTTTTAAAAAAGTTAAATTCTTGGTTTGCATGTACATGTGGTTTTTGATCATTATCCTACCAATCTCTACAAAGGGCTTATAAGGACGATTTACACTATTTGGGAGATGGTTGAAGTACCAAATATTGTCTTAACACTATCAACTTAAATTATGCCAATTCTACGTTTAAATTTTAACTCTTACAAGTTACAAGTGCCTTTTGATTCCAAAGAATCATTTCTTTTGTTGCTTCGGATTTCCAAATTCATTATGTAGATATACATGCTGATTGATTCTAAATCATTTTTCCTCTCTTGGGCTTATTCAGTGCAACACAGTGTTTAAGGTCTTAAATTCTATCTACTAACGAAAAGGTCAATAAAGATCATATTATTACTTCCTTATGTAAGCATTAAAACATAAGATGACACCAAAGAGTAAAAAGACAAATATAAATAATATGAAAAATGTTCGGTGTACACTCATAGGAATGTATACATCTTAAGAGATAAAAATAATAATATGATATAAATGATATATTGATCATATGAAAGAAAGAGAAAGATAGACGTAAAATAAAGTGTTGATTTAATGTACGAAAATTTAGAGTATATGTATATCATTGTTGTTGTCTTGGTTAGTTGCTTCCGGAAAACATAGGATTTTACAAACATGTAACTTAATGTACAATGATACTATTTGAAAATATTGTGTCTGCTATGAATTTTATATGCCCATAATTTTTCTTTATTTTTCTTTGATGTCAATAGTCATTTTATCATCTAACTCCTTGTACAAAACTTCTTATACACGTTATAAATAATTGGATTTTTGTAGTTTTTTATTCAATCCAAAAAATGGGGAATAAGTAATAATGGACATTCGTTTAAGACAAAGAGTGATGAATGATGATTTGGAAGCAAAATTTTGTAGTCCCACATTGCTAATAAGAGAAATATATGAGCTTCGAAGTTATATAAAAAACACAGTTTATCTATGATAGAAATCATCTTTGCACTTGGGGCAATGACGCAGCTAGTGAGGTAATAACCGAGGCGCGTCTATTGCTGGTTGAAAACTATTTCCAAACCCCCTCATTGGCTTGAGTTAACTCAAACTTTTGAGAATTTTTGGAAGGACTCTCTTTGGGGTAAAGTCCTACGATTATAGTTCAATATTTTTTTGTTCATTGATCTATTTTATGATGTTTAAGTGAGTATAAATTTCATTGTGTTTATTTGTTATGGTTGAGTTCATTTTACATTTTTATTAAGTTTTTATTTTTCGAAAGGCTTGAAATGCATGTGATGATTTAAAAAATATTTAAATGAAATAATATTAATATATTTAGATAAAAATTAGCCTCATAGTTAATTGAAGTTTTAATGGTTTCAAATAAATATATTATTTAGTAAATTAAAATAACATAATAATAAAATGAAATAAGCTTCATCAATAGTCTAATATGTTGTAAATATGATTGTGAATTCAAGTATTATAAACTTCAAATTATTTTAATAATCTAGAATACGGCTTGCGCGTTGCGCAGCATATATAGACTTTAATATATTAGTATTATTGTAAATAAGATTTTAAAATTTTAAAAGTAATATAATTTATTGATTTTGTTTTTAGAGTATTTGTTTAAGTGAATTTATTTGAGTAATTATTATATATGAGTTTATAAACACACATTTGAGAATATGTAGATTATTTTGGAGATCGTAATTGCAACTAATTCATATATTAAATTTTACTGATTGAATTATTGTTGTTAAAATTTAGTAATATTTTAATAAATGAATAGGATTTGAAACTAATAAAAAAATATTAAAATGTTTGATAAACCAATTTATAATTTAATATTTTATATCACATTTCATTCATTTAAGATTATGAGAAAATAGAATAAAAAGAATATTATGTAAAAAATATATACGCATTAAAATGTAGTAATAAGTATAAAGTCAATAGTATATTAACCATTAATCATTTATGGTCTATATGATAGATCAAATAATCTATTAAAATTAATATGTTAATCAATAATCTATTAAAATTTACATCTTTCTAATTATTACATTATTTTAAAGAAATATTAATTGCTAAACATTCATCACTCTCTCAAATGTTCAACTAAGAAATAAATCATTCTCTCAAATGTGTGGTTAGGATGCATAAAACCAAAAATAATAATTAATTTTTCAAATAAACTCATAGTGAAGACCATCCTACAAACAAAGTGCATAAATTATATTTCGTATTAATAATCTTAAAAGTATTTTAATAAATATTAATATATGTAATTATCTACCGTAAATTTAGATTAGTCATACTTTTTTTTACCCGTGTTGTCATGTAATTATAATTTTAAAATGATTGAGCATGAAATTGATCTAAGTTGGGACATTCGGACACAAAATGGAGAATACAAAGTGAAAAATAGAATTATAAATGAAAATATATATATATATATATATATATATATATATATATATATATGATTTTTTTCATTTGGTATTTATTTCATTTTATTGTATGAGACTTCTATACAATCTGACTTGTGAATTTTCACAAACAACTCTAGTGTATGTACTGTTGAGTAAAAGTAAAATAGATTTAGAAACTTCAAATATATAGTATTTTTAAAAATTTTGACAACATAAAACATCTCTGTAAAAAAAACAAATAATTTCTTAATTTACTATTTAAATAATATATGATACAAAATAATTTTCACAAATTATATCTGTCATTGTCTTCCAATTTATAAACAAACATAAATAATATATGATACAGAATAATTTTCACAAATTGTTGTCATTTATATATTTCTTGAGAAGCATTTAAAATGACCAATATAATAATTGAAGTTAAAACCATAGAAAAATTGTTACCAAAAATGATGTAGGAGCAATGTGTTGAGTAACTAATATTGATTGTACTTTAATTTGTAACTCATGACACATGAATAGTTATACATAATATTAGATGCTAAATAATAATAATAGTAGTTAAACGTGTGTTAAAGCAAATTAGAGGTGGAATCATAAGGAGAATGGAAGAGGGAGGATGAAACAGTACCTTCTTTTAGACGTGCCACATAAGATTTTTGTTGAAGTGTCAATATTTGAATGAAATGGTAGAATATTGGATGATGAGTATGTGAGAGTCTATTTTAATATATTACTAGAATATAACTCGCGCGTTGCGCGGAATATATAGACTTTAACATATTAGTAGTATTGTAAATAAAATTTTAAAATTTCAAAAATAATATAATTTATTCATTTTGTTTGTAGAGTATTTTTTCAAGTAAGTTTATTTGAGTAATTATTATATATGAGTTGACAAACACACATTTGAGAATATGTAAAATGTTTTGCAGAACGTAATTGCAACTAATTCATATATTTAGTATTAAAAATCCATAGTGAAGATCACCCTACAAACAAAATTCATAAATTATATATAGTGTTAAAAATCTTAAAAGTATTTTAATAAATATTAATATATGTAACTATCTCCCGCAAAATCAGAATAGTCATGCTCTTTTTTTGTGTTGTCAAATCTAAATTTATAGTCAAAATATTGTTAGAAAAATTTAAAAATAATTTTGTCATTTGTTATTCATTTCATTCTAATCCTGTCAAAGAAATGACAAATCTAAATTCCAATATTTTGAGTATGAGACTTCTATACAAAATTACTTGAGAATTTTCACAAACAACTCGTATGTACGGTTGAGTAGAAGTAAAACAGATGTAGAAACTCTTCAAATTGATAGTATTTTTAAAAAAAATTGACAATAAAAAACATCTCCGTAAAAAAACAAATAATTTTTTAATCTAAATATTAAACATTATTCATTTATTTATAAATGGTAAATAGTTTTCTCAAGACACTATAATAACACTCATATAAAGTTCAATATGGACAATCTTCTTTGTCTTTTAAGGAGCCAATATATCTTTATGTCGTAGATAAGATCAAATATGTCTGCAAAATATTCTTATAAATAATTCATATCTTCTTGATCAAATCTTGATCATATCTTCCTTTCAACTTAGTCAAATATTTTCTTCAATTATAAATCTGAATCAAATATTATTTTAAATTTTCTTCAAAAATACGAATCTTCTTTTATACTATGTGAAGTCAAATATATTGTTCTCATAAGATACTTTTGTTATCATCTAAACTCTAAGTATAAAACCAACTTGGTTCCAACAATTTACGTTGTTGAAATTTGATATAGTCAAAATGTTGAAATATGACAAATTGTTGACTTTTGCTTTTCGAGATGGAAGGCAACTGTGATATTTCTCGATTCTAACACGCTAAGGAGACCCAACATGGGTTTGTACGCAGATAGCGTCAGACCAAAACTACCACTAAACGACAGTGGGTTAAAGATGAAAGCTCCCACTGTCAAACACATGTTGACTCTAAATATGTACAGGACAAGATGTTTGCACCACTGTCACTACCGCCACTATCACCACCTGCACCACCACATTTTGAGGACCATGTGGTGGCTCGCATATATGTTAAAGATTTAAGTTTTAATTATAAATTTATTTAATTATGGATTAATTATTTATTTATTTAATCATCAAAAGACTAACAATTGATTTTTTTTAGGAACATGTTCCTCTAAAATGTGTCAGGTTCCAGCTTCTACCGTGACTTGGTTTTGGAATTCAATCAAAGCCTTCGGCATAGCTAATCTTGGATGCACATGCTACAAGTTAATAGACGTTAGATTGTTGTCTACATTTGCTGAGAGGTGACACAAGGAGAGGACGATGTGTCATGTCTTCTACATTTGCCCATCATCGGACACTTACTAGCACATACACTACTAGTTAAAGAGGAAAAGGTGAGTGGTTTCTTAATGATCTTGGGATCAGCTTAGATGATGCGCTGACATAGGTTAAAAGAACCAGAGGAATCCATGTCAGATTCTCAACCCTTGAAGTCCAATTTTGGATTCATCTGAACAAATTAATTCAGTTTGCTGATGATGACGAGGTGATGGGATATCATCAATGTAACACCATTAGATACTATCTTCTCTACCTAGTGGACACTATCGTATTCATTGATAAAAGTGCAACGTACGTCGACGTTATGTACGTTCAGTACTTCAAAGACTTGGTTATTTTCTGAGAGTATGCATGAGGTGCTACTGTTCTTGTTATCTTGTACAGTCAACTTGGGGATGCTAGCAATCCCAAGACAAAACAACTAGCTAGTTACTTGTACCTATTCCAAATAATTAAGAATTAATTTAATCGGAATATCTTTTATAATAGTAGTAAATTTTATTGGAATATTATTTATAAGTAATTTGAGGAAATGTGTTGGTACTCTGGTTGGATTATATGTGAATCTAGGATGAAGTGTCCTCACTTGTCTGATCGTGTGCTTAAGCAATTTGGATATATCCAAACCATCCCACACATCTATATATATTTTCTCCTCCTACCATTAGTATGCAGGAGGTCAATCAAGCATATCTAAATTTTATATTGCATCTTGTTACTCCTGATATACGGGGGCTATCCGTGGACATGAGTTGGAAATTGTAGTTTGATATGTAACTTGTTTTTTAAGGTTTCTCATCCTTTCATGCAATCATTTCTAGAGGGAAATTCTCTAAGACCTATAGATTTGGAGGTTGTCATACAACAGGAGTCCGTGTCTGATCACACAAATGATGTATTTTTATATTGTAGGAGGAGACAAAGTAACACTAGGAATAAAGTTACACAATTGTATTTATGTATTAAAGAGTATTAATTTTGTTTTACATGTACATTATTTTAATATTTTGGTTAATTATAATATTTTAGTTAAACGTACATAGTTTTAATTTTGATTAATCTGGTATTCTTGTCAAATGTTGAGATTTGTGTTTCTTGAAATAAAAGTTGTTTGTGTGTTTGAGTTGCTAGTAAAAATAATTTAAATTAAAAATTGCATAAATAACATAATTTAAGAATTATATAAATAATCAAAACATAACATATCATAATTCTTCCATTACATAATGTAAATTAAAAATAACAATTTATATTAACTAAATCACGAATCTCTTAAATTGGTGGCAACATCCATTCACTTGATAGTGGGAATAAATAAATGGTGTTTACTAATCCCCCAGGTACCGAGTTTGATTCGCATGAAAGACATAGACTAGCTAATTTATAACTGGGGGAAAGGGGAGATCGAGAAGTCCGTTAATAATAGTGTCGGTTAGAGGGGCCGAACTATTACAAAAAAGTTACTTGGAGAACATTTTACTCGGGGAATACTTAGCGTACAACTTGATCGATCATTTATCTCTGTAAACATCATTAACTATGAATATGGATCTTACGTTTGCATCATTCTTAAGATGCATCCAATCAAAATGAACAATACATTCTGGGTTGTTATCTTTGAGTGTGGTGTAAGGACAAGGATATGATATATTAATCACATTTGTAGTGGTGTCACCCACCACTCTAAATATGCAGTTAAAATGACTTTTCATTTATGCCAGAGTATCGTCATTATAAATTTCAAATATTATTGGAGATTTTAAATGCTTGAAATAGACTTCAATCCGTTCTTGAACCATGTTTGAAATTATAATAAGAATTTTTTATTTAAGATTCATAGTGACCCAAAAGACTCTTATTTATATAGTGTCCGTGTAATATTGACCGCACAAATTAGGGTTAAACATGAACTACACAAATTGTATAAAAATGTATTTTACTTGGAAAAAAGAAAAACTTCAGTTATCTATCAGGTTCACGCATTCGATAGTTAATTTACGTTAAAAAAATACAGTATTGAATTATGGCATCTGGTAGTATATTTTACTTAAAAAAAAACACTTCAGTATACTACCATATAGTGCAATATGCAGAACCAGAAACAGCTTGCGAAGAACCAAAATCATATTAGGCCACAAATGATAGAAACAACATATATGCAGCAATATAAATTTGGTTTAAAGGTCATATAAATTGTCATATACATTTAGGGCCCGTTTGATGTACAGGATAACGAGACAGGATAGGATACACGTATCCTATTCCTCCCCTCCCTAATCCTTAGTTTGATGCATCAATCGGATATGATAAAGTAATAAAAAAACTTTAAATAATCTGGTTGCAGCCTCATTTTCTTATCCTTAATTTGAGGTGGGTTAAAATAATCCGTTCTCAAGTACATATCATTCTTCGCTTTTCTCTCTTCCTCTAACCTCACGAGTAGTGTTCGAGTCTATCCTATGCCACTCTTTCCATTTTTTATTTTTTTTCATATTTGCACTAATTTCTGATTGGTGAATTTAGGTTGATTTCTTTTTTTTTCATATATATGATGTTTTTGATTGATTTCTTATTTATTTTATTCTATAACAATATAAAAAAAAATTGATGAAAAATAATAATTATTTTTCTTTCAAGACAATGTTATGATAGTAAGGGCTTGTTTGATTGTGTTTTACTTTTTAGTTTTTGAAAATTATTTTATAAATAAATTTTAAAAAATTGTTTTTAAAAAGAAAATTTAACAAAATTTGTTTGCTAACTTTAATTTTTTAAAACAGTCTTTGACTAGAGAATTAAAAAAACTGAAAAATAAAAAGTAAAACTCCATTTATCTGTTTTGCTTTTTTAGTTTTTAAAAGTATAATATTAAAAATAGTTTTACAAAATAGTTTTTAAAAACAAGT
>JBBPBP010000004.1:50934133-50991058 GCA_037974735.1 Cicer chorassanicum
TCTAAATCATTCTTCAATTGTGATAGATAGAGAAATCACAATTTTTTCAAGTATATAAAATTACTTCATAAATTATTTACATTTTTATGATAGTTAGTCATTCTTCAATTGTGATAGATAGAGAAAACACAATTTTTATGATAGTGAGTCATTCTTCAATTGTGATGGATAGAGAAATCACAATTTTTCAAGTATATAAAATTACTTCATAAATTATTTACATTTTTTAGCATTTTTGTTTATTTATAAAAAATTATATGAATGTTATTTTGAAAGAAAAAAATTAAATAGATTATAAAGACAAATTTGTCATTTTATCAAAATATAAATCATATCATCTTGTTATCTGTTGTGTATCAAACACTGAATAGGATAAACTAATTTTATCAAGTTTGTTATCATGTGCACATCAAACACAGGACATGATAACTCTTTATCGTACCCATATCTTATCCTGTCTCTATCCTGCTCCTTATCCCATCATGTGCCTATCCTATCTGGTCCATCAAACGGGCCCTTAATAACTTCCTAATATGATTTAATAGTCATATACATCTTAACTAATTTATTCCAAGGTCAACGACATCATCTTCGTCTGCTACTTCAATCGTTTGCCGACGTTTGATTTTTTTGGTGGTTGGACACATTTTTTAATTTCCACGAGTTCATCAAACAAAGACATCATTTCCACATATTCTGATTCTGATTTGTGGTGCACTCTCCATTCTACAAATGTTGGAGGAAATGGACAATCGTACTTCAAGTATACATGAACAACATTATTTTGGTTGACTCATCAAAAGCACAAAATACGTGAAGTTGGATTTAGGGTTGGACGACCTCGTAAAAGGTTTCAGAAACTCCATCTTGAAACCTCATCAACTCAAAATCAACTCTATTGTATTGAGTTGCAACAAGATGTCCCAATTATGAAAACGACATCCACTTTTCTGTAGGTTCCTTGAAAAAACTTTTCAGGATATAAAGTGTCTTGATAACATTTAATCGTTTCTCTAACGAATACGATATGACATAATCTTATTTGTGTTTTTTTTATGTCTCTAATGAGATCATGTCATACAATTGCATGATTATCCTCGCCCTTACCAAGATGTGCAACGGCAACCCGAAATCCACAATTCCCATCACCAGCAAAATCCATAATTTTGTCAATATATGAATGCATAAAAAGAGACATAAGATCAATAAAGGAAAGTTTTGCTTTTAGGAATGGATTAGGCGAGGGATTCCCAATACGTGAGATCTTCTTTCTTGAGCATGATAACTTTGATTCAGTAACTGGATTGTCCATATATAGTGAATCAACATGTTCCCACAAAGACGACGAACATTTAGTTGACCCATCTATTGGCGTACACCTAACCTTCTTTGGTACGCCCTTGGTTTTCACCGTCTTGTAGGTGGATTCAACGACATTGTCTCTGGAAAAGATATTTCACGAAGTTGCTCTTAGATAAGTAGTTTTGTACCGTAATCCACTTTGTCAAACCGTTCTTGAAATACAAACGTGTACCTACATTTTATACATTATCACATGAATTCCATAAATTAGTAATTATTTAATTTGACTAACTAAATGTACATGAATTACCTTCATCTTTTACGACAACATCATCATCAAATCGTAGCCTCTTCCAATGAGTGTGTATCTCATCAAATCGAATAAGTGTATCATGCTTTACTTTCTTTGCAATAATCAAGCACATGAAAAATTGTAGGTTTTTCTAATTACACAACCACACTTTGTACTATCCATACCGCATTCATTTGTTTGTGTTTCTTCGCAATGAAAACAAATTCAATCCAGCTCTTGAAATTTTAAACACCAACTTCGAATACAAAACCTTGTCTTTGTATATGTGTTCTAACACACTCAAACTCCTTCCAAATAGGACTTGTATCTCAATGAATTGTGTTTGCATCATATTGTTCGTCGCTTTCCAACCTTCACCAAATCTTTATTATCCAACAAATACTTTTTCAACCTATCGTGACCAAATTTACTTTGTTTGTGATTGTGTGCCAAAGTGCAACACATGATCTATCCATGCTCTTACAATTTTCTCCTTCACCATATCCAATATGGTACTTTCAACATATTTGAGGAATTTCAGAAAATTTTCATACACCTTTTTGAACTCGACAACGGCACCAACATATGCATCCTCTGAAACGAGATTCCACTACAACGTCTTAAGCCCTCATTATAGTGTTCAATAACTATGTCAGTTTGATCTGTTTCACATTTGCATCTACAGGTTTCACAAGTTTTACCTTCACATCCAACTTGCATCTAGCTATAACATTTTTTGAAATATGATACTGACACAGTAAAGTTGTAGAAGATTGAAAAATATTTGCAACAACATTCATTAATGTGGTATCACTGTCAGTCACAATTACTTTGAAAATCTTGTCTTCAGACTTCAACAAATTATCACACATCTACCGAGTGAAATTATCCTCCTTTTCAAACATGAGAAAAACAAACCAACTGAATATGTCATCTCTGTTGAAGTCACGCCAAAGATCTCAAACAACAACATTTCATATTGATTTGTTTTATAAGTCGAGTCCATCAGCAACGCAATTGGAAAAGTGTTAAACAATTTGATTGATTTAGGATGAGCCCAAGAAATATCCTGAATTTGAATTTCAGACATATAATTCGTTATGTATTTGTGTACATATTTGTGATCATCCAAATATTTCAACAGATGTTGTATTTCTGATCTCTGACCTCTTAAAATCTTCTTGTATCTTAGACGCGCATTATAAACTTGATTAATTGTAGTCACATTTTTATTGTTTTGTCTTTCAAAGTCATTAGAATATTTTTGTGTGGAACCATGTTCCTTATCATCTCACCAACAAGTTCCTTCTCTTCTTCATCTAAACGACCAACAGATGTTGTATTTCTGATCTCTGACCTCTTAAAATCTTCTTGTATCTTAGACGCGCGTTATAAACTTGATTAATTGTAGTCACATTTTTATTGTTGTCTTTCAAAGTCATTAGAATATTTTTTTTGTGGAACCATGTTCCTTATCATCTCACCAACAAGTTCCTTCTCTTCCTCAATGAGATGACCTTCTAATTTTGTATCCATCTCATGGTTGTGTGATCCTGACACAACACTAAGATTCTATTATTTGGTTGTTAGGAAATAACCACGCAACATGAATGGACATCACATTTCTTAGATCATGCATCTTCGGGTTTCAACTTCATATTGGTTCTTTTATACACACCACCCTTTTCGCAACCCAATACAAAAAATTGTTTTCTATTATCAGAACCGTGATAAGATTTTGTAACTACAATTAAAAATCCTAACTTAGTTGTCTAACGACAAACCCAAGCAATCAAATCATCTTGGCAACTATATTTATTATCGGTAATAAAATTTATCCCAACACCAATGTCAATCACCACTAGCTCTTCAATATCCGATTTTAAATCAGTTGCTTCCTTCGATTTCAAGTCTGATACGAGCTCATGTATTTCTTCAGCTGTAGGCTCAGGTTTCAAATTGAGTGTCGACGAATGCTTGGATTCAGCTTCAGGCTCAACCATAACTAAAATATTTAACACAAATTAAAACTCAATTATGCAAAAAATAAACAATTTTGGATTGCATTAACACCTACTAGATGCTTGTTTCCTATAGTGTTCCAATTTTGAAAAACACACTATCGGATGCTTGAATTGGGTAGTGGTAAGTTTAAAATAATACATTACCATATCCCAAAATCTGGTACCACTTAGTACAACTTCAAAAACTTTAACAACCAAAATGACTATGACGAGGCTTTTAGAACTATATTACCTTTGCAATGAAGAAAAATAGAGTTGATGATGCCAAGTGATAGAAGAATTAGATTTTTGAACTCCAAAATCGTGAAAACAAGTGAAGGATTTGAGGTTGAGTGTTGAAAAAGTGTTTGGTGAGAAGATTGATATGACTTATGTATTAGTGCTTACTGGATGCGAGAATCCAATATAACTTAAATCACCTGATTCACACATCAGAGAATTTACCGATTTGAAGGGCCTCTAGACAATAGTGGAGGGGGCTGTCAAATTTCTTAAGAATCCATCGTATAATTGTTTATTTTCTTTAAATCTCTATATTTGATACCTGTTTCTATTGGTATATAATTCTAATCTACCTTTCATAATTTTTTTAATAAAATCATCAAATTTGTCACATGTAATAAATAACATTTTATGATAAGGTTACAAAGAAAATATATGCATATTTTAGGATGTGTAATCCAAGTGATAATTAGAATGGTGTTCGAGAGTGAAAATCTATGTAGTTATTACTAGAATGAGTGAAAATTTGTTATTGGAATGAATGAAAATGAGTTTATTGATAACCGTGGATCATTAAGGTGAGAATGAAAACGTCTGGATTGTGAATGATACAAAAAGAACAACATACAAACATGTAATTGTACAAGGAAAAAGTGATGAATCAGTTATATGTTTTTATATATTAGAGATCTCATAAGGTGGATGGATTCCTTTAAATAAGTCCACATATAATAAAAAAAGGTTTGAAATAAGCTTTATAAAGCACAACAAAACTGGGGAAGACTACACATCCTAAAAAATAATAATTTTCATCTAATTCTTTCTACCCTTATTTTTCTTTTTCGAAACCACAACCCATCCATCATCCGCTTCACCTGTAACCTCTGGCTGAGGCTCATTATTGTTAGTGGAATTCGCCTTAGATTTGGGTTTTGGAGCATCTACATCCATGTTTGCCGAATTACCATCCTCAATAATGCTTTCATCAGAATCATCATCTTCATCGTCATCGTCTTCATTACCATTCACCACCTAGAACAACATAAAATATTTAACATCAATTCAAGGAAAGTGGATGACCATCTAATTGTTACTCAGAACATGTATAATCGAGGAGAAATGTGTATCTATGAACCAAACATGGTAAATTAACATATATAGCAAATTTACTGTTACCATCATTTAGCCCCATGTTAGGAAATTAACATATAAGTTGTTCAAATGAATACCAATAACCTAGAACGATCCAATTTACAATTACACGCGTATATTAACTATTAAGTTCACAGATAGATCATCTCCATTTAATGAATCATCAAAAGCCTCCTCTAAATGTTTGCAGTGAAGACCTCTGAATAGTCTTCAATACCCAATAAAGCAAAACAAAATATGAGATGGCAAAACTCAGATTAAGATCCGTACAATTATAAAATAAAATCCTTAATACATAATTAGTAAATGATCCAATCAACAAAGTTCAGTCGATCAAGCAGCCCTAAAGTTGATCATTTCTTTTTAACACGGTGCAAGAGCATTTTATATCATTTCATAAATACCATGTCAACAACCACAATGGATCAAGTGTCAACATCTCAAGTAGCTATTTAGCCAAAGCTTAAGTTTCGGAAAGTGTACATCACAGATGTTAGAGGTGTTTGGCCAAAGGGGAGGGAGAGAAACAAGTTGGGGATTCAGAAGCATGTCAGTTAGATGTGTATGTTTCAGTTAGACACATAGAAGAGAGAATTAAGGTGAGTAGGAATATAGGAAGGAAATCTGGTGGAAAATGGCAGAGACAAATTAATTTGAAGTTATGTTGACAGAGGAGTGCCTCTGTAAGGTTAGGCTTGGCGACTTTCAAACAAATTTTCATCTTTGGAGGATCTTCCATACTATCAAACATCAATAATACCACACATTTGCATCTCCACTCTTTCTGTGAGTGAAAGCAAGGAAGTGTATCAATTACTACTCGCAAGAAACATGGTAAATTGTACTCCTCTATTTCTAATACAGAGAAGTATAATAATTATGGACTTATTTGTGAATATATCCTATCACTTTAACCTCCATGGATGACAAATGTGATGTATCGATTAAATTTATTAGTAGTGTTTCTTTAAGCAACTACACCAAGGCTTGAAGGTTTTTCAATCGACAGGCAGGGCAAATTTTAAAAGGAAAGGAGAGTGCCACTAGATAAAATTGCTGGACTGAGGCGCATAAAAAAGCATACAAAACGACTAATCTTACGATGAAAGGTAAGAAATTTGTGTGGTGTGTGTGAGAGAGAAACATCATTATATGATGTATCTAGTGTACTCAAACAAAGGATGCCAAAAAAACTTGTGTGTCTATCTTCATAATAGAGCATATAAACAATATTGTATCATACAGAATGAGACTAATGTATCATACAAAATGAGTAAAGTTTGTATTTTATAAGCACTCTGCACACAACTACGAGGTCCCGGGTTTGAACCTAAGACATGGTATTCAGCCTAACAATATTAACAATATCGGCATTTTGCTAATTGAGCTAGGTCTTACGGATAAGCCTAATCAAATCAAACCCAACATCACATAATACTGTGAGCATTACATTATCTTATAGTCTTGTAGCATGCAGATTTGCAGAGTAATAGAATAGGACACAACCAAATCATGCATCACATCAAGTATTAATTCAAGACTTTTTTCTCCAAAAATACCCCAACAACAACAACCAAACTTTATCCCACTAACTAGGGTCGGCTACATGGATCAAACGGCATCATAACATTCTATCATCTAGCATATCTAAACTTAAATCATTCAAACACATAACCCCATAAATATAATTATAAAACAGTTAATTTCCCTTCTATATGGATTGTGCCTTAATTTACCTTTTCCACATGAGGATGAGCAACTGGATTTCGACTCGCTTCCCTGATACGCTCGACAGAACTAAAATTACCATCTAAGCATTCTTCGTGCATAATCATTAGTTCTTCAGCTACCTATATAGAATATGTATATAATAAGTAAGAGCAAGTAAACAATGTGGACACAAACATAAGTCTCATAATAAATAAGAGCAAGTAAACAATGTGGACACAAACATAAGTCTCAAGTCGCAGAAAGGTTTTAAAAAAAGGTCACTCGCCGCAATTTAGGCACAACATCAATGTATTTTATGACTATGTGACTGCAATTGAAAACTCGCATTTGTAGTCGGCTCAAGCCTACTTGAACAAGATTCTCCGCAATGTTAAGGATCATGAAACAAGTGTAATTGCAGATTAAATCCTTGATTGGCAGAGTTGAGGGTCAAACAGTGTTGTCAATTGCAGACAGCGGAGAATGGCAGTTTGATCAAATTCTTCTAGCATCTCAATAGTGGCTATTTGACAACTCTTTATATTAAACTACTCATAAACATAAGCAATAAATAGACCAGAAATAAAAGAAAAAATATAGACCTCTTCAACGCTCCCATCTTGAATCTCTAAATTGAAAGAAAGCATGCCTTCATCGAGTAAGGCTTCTAGGTCATCAATATAAAGCGGCTCTATACAAAAATAAATAAATAATTCAGAATAAAATAACATTAAAATTTATAATAAAGAAAGAAAGAAATTAAGCGATGAATAAACCTTTGGATTGAGTAAACCAAGAAAGCACATCGGCGGCGAGTTGTTGAGCTTTAAGGTGAGAGTTACGGCCACCCCACTCGCGTTCAACGGCAGTTCGGAGCGCCGACCAACGGCTCAAAATCAAACCAATCCCTTCGTTGAATAGTTGGATTGATTGTCCTTGAAGCACTTTAGAACTCGACATCTGTGAAGATAGTAATACGAAGAGTATGAGAATTAGGGTTTATGTATCGGAGACAATACAAAGACAAGACGCTGTGCGAGGTGAGTGTTCCTCTTTCAAACTCAAACTCAATAAGTGCTTCAGCTTATTATTAGATTTATGATTTATGTTATAGTAGAAGCGATTGTTTATCGGGTCTTCAAAACACGGTATTGGTATCTATCAGCCCAGCGCCCAAAACGCTTCAAAATAACAAGTAGCAAATTGGTTTTAGAGATTAATTACGGATTTCTTATAAAAAAATAAATAAATAAAGAGGATATTATTAGTTAGGGATTTAAAACAATAAAAATTAAAGGTATTTTGTGTATTCACCATAATTAAAATCTTCTTTTAAATTTTTTTTTTTATATTTTCTGACAAACATAAAAAAATCTAAAAGTGATTTTTTTTTTTTTAAAAGTTGTCTTTTAAAAAATAAAGTTATAATAAATTGACTCTTAACCCTGTTTAGAATGATGGAATCATTTGAATGAATTAAAATATTTAATTACACTTGATTATGAACTCTTAATTAAAAACTACAAATTATATAGAAGTTACTCGATAGGTAATATATAGGATTATCATAATAGAAATGGTTATTATAGAAGAGGATATAACCCAAATTATGCCTATTATTGAATTTTGATCACATTAAACATCAAGTTAGATTGGGATATAAATTAATAGTAAAAAATAAACATACCAAGCAACGAATAAGCGAATTTTTGTTACTTTATAATAGTAAGTGTGTTTGTTGAATCAATATATATTAGTTTACAATATTTTTTTATTGACTCACGACTTATTAGACGAGTAGGTTATCTTAAGTGTCAACACTTATCAACTTTGACACATTTGGGTGTTGTGTTCTCGATACTAATTTATTGGTCAAGGAAAGGAGAAATTTTGGTAGGGCTAGTCCATTTGTAAACTGGAGATATAATGGAGGGCTAACCCAAATGTGAAAGGCCCTCGAAAAAAGAAGGAGGGAGGAAAAAACTAAAGGCCACCAAAAGCTAACTTGGATATTTGGCCATTTCTAAATGCTTATCATTTTAAATTAAGGGTAAAATATAAATCCGAATATGTTGTTGAATTCCACTTCACCGTTGAATATCCTGACATTTTTGCAATCTCAAAGTCACAAACAAAGATATCCAAAGTTGAAGAGAAATACATGTTTATTTTCAAGCAAAGAAAGGAAGCGAAAGACAAATGACAAACGACAACAGACGATGACTTTATATAGGCGACAAGGAACCAAACCAATATTTAAAGTCATTTAAGGTAAAAGCCTCAACCACAATAATTTTCCACCAATGGAGTGAATTTCTGTTAGTTTTAGGAAAAAACATTTAAAGGCAATAAAAAAACACGAGCACCATAAAAAACAAACGGTCATCCTAAGCATCCATGCCATTCAACATTGACGTGGGGAGGTTGTGTTCAATACCAACTTATTGGATCCCTTAGTCATTCTAAGTGCCCATGTCTTTCGACTTTGATGATCACGGCTATGTATGGTGCCAACTTATCAGACCACTTGGTCATCCTATGAACTCACGACCATTCTCAAGAACTGAGCTGAGGGAAGCCTTATGTTAGCCTTGACGTTCGGAGGTTGTGTTCGATATCAATTTATTGGCGTGCTTTGAAGTAAAAATGTCAATTATAAGAAAGGGGGTTTGAATTATAATTACCCCTTTTGAAAAATTCCTGTTAAAAAACTAAAAGTTTTACTCAAGATTGATCTTGGTTATAACGAAGATCGATCTTGGTTAGTGGAAAAACAACAATATCAATTTTATCAATATAAAAGCTGATTGTAATGCATGTAATAAATAGAGATAGAGATAGAGATATCACTCAAGTATGTATTCTGGTTCACCCAACCTTGGGCTACGTCCAGTCCTCACAAATGTGAGATTTTCCACTAAGTGCTCAAGGCAAGATTGTTCTTGGTTGTTACACAACTTTCGTAGATCAATCTTGATCTTTACACAACTTCCACCTTTCTACCTTAGAAAGGATTTCCATATTTACCTTAGCCTATTCCAGTAAGGATTTCACAAATTACCTTTTACAACATAAAAGGATTTCCACACACTTCTCAAGCTATGATGATACACTAGCTTTGAGTTACAAAGTAATGATGATGAAGATGTTTAGAATCTTAATATTACTCAACTCTTGTTTGAGGAATAGATTCTGTAACTTAAGACTTAGGTGTTACTGATTTAAGCACAACACAAAGAAAAAGATTTACAAGCCAAAGAATGATATTTGAGAGAGCTTAAATATGGATGTGAGATTGATGCTTTGCTTGGCACTTTGAGTTGTGTATTGTTCTTCATCTTGATGTTGCATTTATAAGCTCCAATAGAGGCTAGGACAGCTCACATAGCCGTTGAAATAAAGCCAGCTGTCATAGGACAGTAAGTGAACTGAAGCAGGCCAAAAGCAAGAGTGAAGAAGTTGAATCAATGAGTGTTCTTGTAGTCCAGGATCGATCCTCAGTTTAGTTTAACTGATTTGACTTTTGTACTCGATCCAGTACTATTTCTGAGGTTGCTTGTGTGCTTTTGAGTCAGTGTGCAGTCATGATTTGATAGTACAACTGTGATGTACTTTTACAGTCTGTACTTGTACTTGCATTTGTACAAAATGAAGAATGATCTTGCTTCTTATATTCCTTCATGAAGCTTGTCTTCATTCTTCAAATTCTTGATAAAGAGATAAGATTGACAAAGCTTCTAGAATGCAATCTTCTGCTCAGGATTGATCATTCTTGATTTTGATGGGAGTTAAGATCAATCTTCGTTTTGCAGAAGTCTGGCAGGATTGATCTTCGATCTGCTGTTTTTGCTTGCTTTGATTTTAATTGTATTTGTTTTGAATTGCTTGGACCTATCTTGTTTAACACACTCAAATACACAAGTTAAATACAAAAACACTTAGAATCATAATTAACATTCTTAATTAACTTTTTGTTTGTTTTCATCAAAACATTAAATTGAGATTTTGTCTCAACATGCTTGACCAACCTAAGAATATAGAGAAAGTCAATACCTGCTCAGAAATAGGGTGGAGATACTAAATGCATTAGTTATCTTGGAAGACAGTTGACCGAATGGCAACGGCGTCATCCTTCGCTGATCCCATGAGGCATGGCCAATCCTATAAGACATGCTTTTGACACGCATGTCTTTATTTCGTATCATCCCAATCATTAACAGGTATTGTAATAATATGGGGATCACAAGCTCAAATTAAGGTTGCGCTTGAGACAGGTTAGTGGACCATCCCTAATTATGGGACCACTATATAAATTTATCTATATTTTTTTTGATAGAAAAGTAATATTTTATTAATAAGAAAACAAGACACAATTACAAAGATAAGATAGCACAGAGACTAAACACAACCATGATCAACATCATATAATTCAACCATCAAAAGTTTCCTACACATGATCAAAGACAAACAAACCAATTACTTTAGATTGAGATTCCATAGTTTTTATATTTATCCGAATATATTTTATTTTTTCAACTTCAAACTCAAATCGACTATGTGGTTTATGATTTGTCAAAATTATCCTTAAGTTTGATAATTTTTTACAAGTTAAGATAATATTAATAATGTTGACACTTATCTTCGATTCTAAGACATCGCACTGAGACAGAAAAATAAATAAGGTAACACTAAGATAAAAAAAAATAAAACAATGTCACACTCAAATGACTAAATCATAAATAAAATACAAGACAAATAAATGTGTGAAAACTACTTATTTCAATATAATATAGAATAAAATGATTTGAAAATGTAATTCCCAACAAAAAAAAAGTTAACTTAAATCACCCTTCCGATAAATAAAGAAGTGAGGAAGCTAGTTTTTTCTACGGAGGCGGTTACTTTGTTTTAAACTCATCCATGTTATAATGTCGCCGTGTAAATGTATTTGCATGCCTCCATTTTAATTACATTCGCGACTTAATTCGTTATATAGTTTAAAAAGCTCGGTTTTTAATTTTTCTAAGATCAGTTTTAGATGAAGATAGAAATTTGCACTATTCCCTTTAGTAAAAATAAAATAAAAAAATTGCACTAATAATAATAAATCAGGTCAGTCATTATACATTTGAATCAATATCAATAGGTTACAAAAAAAAAAATCGAATATATTCTTCCGTAATTTATGTTATTTGTGAAAGTAAACCAAGTGGTTAGTAAAATCAAATTAGAATCAAATAGATGTGAGTCCAAATGGCTAAAATTATTCTTGGTTCAGATTTTATTTAAAAAAAAATCTCATTCTAAAGTTTATAATTAAAATCTAACATGACCTTAATTATTTTGCCTTTACATGAATTGTGGGACTAGTATTATTACGCAAGCAAAACACAGATGAATCGTTTCACCTGTAACTTTTCGTGCAAGTAATTCCATTAAATACTTCTATATCTTTTATTATCATTATTATTTTCATCAAATATTAATGTCTAAATAAGAAAAATAAATTATTCATGTCACATTTATTAACCAAGATGTGAAACTGAACAAATGTGAACCAAGAGCATTCATTGTCCTCTGCACTACATCAAGGTACCAACTAGAAATATTTGCATCAACAACTTTGATTTTATTGACAATCCTTGATGAACATACTAGTCTATGATTTCTTCTAGATGATGTGTATTCCAGTATCAAGTCATGTGATACAGGACATCAGGAGTTTTGAAGCTGGGATCTGTAGATGTCATGACCGGAAGTAGCCGGAGTTACCGGAGACAACCTGACAGAGAACGAGTACGGCACTGCAGGAACCAAATACTGGTCGTGGACGCACGGAGACCAACTATCATCTCCACCTAAACCCATGTGCTTGTGGTCCAGATGGATCTGTAATATCATCAAACAATGAGATATCGACACACCCGATCCAATCGAGAGATTAAAGATGGTAAATCAAGTCATAGTAATAGCAGTAGTAATAGTAGTAGTAATATAGTTTTTTTACCAAAGTTGACATAAATAACAAAAAGAAATATTGCCACCTTCTATTGATATGAACATTTAAATCATCTAATTGCTCAAATTAATTTGTATTGTATGATCTACTCACTCTCTCCCTTATTATCCAGTGTTGAGATTTCTCTCTTCCTTGATATAAGACTCTTTTCAAAATTACACATTCATTAATAATTTATGGTAAATACTAATAAGTGCTCTAAGAGCAAGTTAAACATCTAAAGGTAGAAATAATACATTAAAAAGTGCATTGGAAATTGCGTATTGAATTTTTGATAGCTCAAATTTTGTTTTTTCCAATACAAAATTTCTACTTTTGTATTGTTAACAAGTGCTTTACAAAAACACTTCTACGTAATTTACAATTGAAAAGCGTAATTTACATTTGAAAAACGTAATTTTTCTCTCTCATGGTATCAATAATTGTAATGGTAATTATGGAAAGGTAAGCACATATTTGACAAATTTAATGCTGCACCTACTTTTCTTAATACCAATTTTGTAAGTGGGTGTTATAATAAGGACGGAGGGAGTGAAGTAATCCATGTCAGAAAGCGCATAGCACAAGCACTATGTACAAAATGTAGCAAAAACTAGATGAATGCATCTAGTTTCAAATATGCACATCTACAAACTTTACCGCCTTATTCTTCGGACCCAAATGCGGTTTTTTGTCTGACCTTAAAAAAGGGATATCACATCTACACCTTAATCTATCAACATTTTATCAAATTATATTGCTACACTAGAAAAGTAAAACGATACTTATTTTTATTTTGCTAAAGCGACATTTATTTTGGAACAGAGGGAGTAATACATACCTCAATGCTATCTCCTTTAACGAGCTCGTCATCGTGTGCGGCGCGGTCAAGTTCCGAAGTGCTATAGTAGCTAGCACTCATTTGCATGGTTGGAGAGCTACCATACTTTGAAGCATATATTCCAAAACCACTTTTGTTCAGAAAAGTTGCCCATCTAACGTCTGCCCTTCCGCCACATTCGCCAGGAACAATATAAGGAACATGCAACTCATCAACATTCTTCTCATATATTGCAACCTGCGCAGCCGCCTTTCTATCAGGATAACACTCAAACGGCCCTCTTCCATACCAACTTACTTGATCAAATGATTTTTCTAAGTTCATCTCGATTCCCACACGTGGCAAAGGAGGAAGATCAGCATTTGGTTTCACATTGCAATCCACAATGACGTCGCCAGAAGCATAAATCGTATATGTCATGTCTGTTGTAAATAAAACTTTTGAACCCTCCTCACCCTTGGTAACACCATGGAAAACCACCAGCACTTTCACCATGTTTTCGGTCTTATTCTGAACAGAACAGCTCTCAGCAATAAAGTGGACACTATCAATTCCAGCAGCTTTCCACTTGGACAGGTAACTATCAGGTCCTCCTCCTTTATCATTGTCGATAGAAGCTCGCCAGAAACATGGGTGTATTCCCTTATTCATAACATGTACTCCTTTAACCTAACAATTATCAGCATAGTATAATTATCAATGTTTTGTCATGATTCAAAACAACTGTCAATTCAAACAAAATTGAGGACAATTTATATAAAACTTCTTATGCAGGGCCACAAACATACAACTCCACAATGAGAGAGAAACAATGATGCAAAATAGGGGAAAGGAAAAAACGAACCATAATAAACGGTGGAGGATGCACTTAATGGAGAAAAATCTAAGAGCCAAGAGTTTCCAATTTAATCGCAAATTTGACATATAGTGAAAAACTCAGTCTAGATTTACCTTCCAGCTTTCAATTAAGCCTGTTTTAGAGTTCAATGTTATGTCCCAAACATCTTGCTGACCGACTTTGATAGTATCTCCATGTGTTTCAACATTTAGAGTGCCACCAACAATATTGATAGCCTAGAATGATTCATGAAATAGAAAATTTTAAATCACACAACATATATATACATACATATATATAAAACATATTATATTAAACTTCAATCAGAGTTTTAAATAGAGGTCGCAATCCTGGATATTACGGAGAATCGCGGTCAAATGTAACCGATGCAGCCTCAATCGTGCTTGTGTTGCGATTTCGGCAACATAAAAAACCCTTATGTCGCGGCCTAGATCTCAGTTGCAGACCTTTTATTTAAAACCCTGATCTCAATACTCAAAGTCAATATTACGAAGAGGTAGGCTTCAGTTCTAAAATATATGAAAAATAAAAAATAAAATTACATGAGAAACAATGTCTCTCTTAGCAGGCAGTTGAACTTGAGAAGTGGAAACAATATGACCAGCTTCAACCCAGCGTGTAGAATTCAAAAGCTTAGCAGTAATTGTCAAGAATATTTCTTCTTCTGATGATGAATTCCATAGAGAATACCATGGACCTGATTGCCAATCGACCGCATAACTGCTCTGGGGCTTTATTGAGGGAAGGCTCAACTTACCAGATCCAAGGTTGTATCCATTTGCAGAAATATTCCAGCTGAAATCCAATCCTTCTGTTGTTTGAAAAAAATGAGTATTTTTTATCTGCAAAAAAATAAAACTAAAATGAATTATCAACTACATATTTGACTTAGGAAACACAAAATTCCAATGAATTATGAGTACCTCTAATTTTCCTTCATTTAAATTCACCTTGATTGGTTGGTATAAGTACTTAACTTCTGAAAAAAATAAAAACAGCAAAGCCATGACAAACCATGTAAGCCGATGAAAAATGCATAGAAATCCTAGGAAGCAGTGTGTCACAAAATGAAAATGTTGTCGATCGTGGATGACAGAAAATTGCAGTTTGTTCAAATTATGCTAGACTACAGTGCTATAGTGAAGTATTATCAAATGTATTTGATAATACTTTGTACTAAATAGCATATCACAAAACAATAGCGAGTTTTTCAAATTTCACTACACATTAGAGCTATAGTGCTACTATGTGACAACACTGCAAAGTGATACAATCTGTCAGCTTACCATGTAAAACAGGATGAGCAGTTCGATCAGGAAATGTGAGACCGTTCAAACAGAAATTCAAGTCATTGGGAATATCTCCAAATTCACCTCCATATGCCCAACGCTTTGTGCCATCTGCATGAACCTTCCACAGAGCCTATATGCAATCAAAGTACAAAATCCAGATAAAATAATTCACTTTTCAAGCAATGGTAATTATTCATCAATTGGTTGTCGTTTTATTTTTTCACTGTAACATTAAATAATGTATTTCAATTTTGTTCCTAGATTAATATTTTGTGTATCACTCTCAACTCATTATATTTCATTATGCATTTATGACAGTTTTTAATAGCCAATAGTTAATTATGACAGTTCTATAATATTGCTTCACTTATTCGTTCATTTATTGTTTTTCTTTATCTATGTGAAAAAACCTTAAACGACTTTTATTTCGGAGCTAAGGGAGTAGTATTCAAGGACCACTGACCTGATCAACCCAATCCCATATAAACCCTCCTTGGAGTCCAAATGTGTTGTCAATTGCTTCCCAATATACATGTAGATTCCCATTGCTGTTTCCCATTGCATGTGAATACCTGCCATTTGAGTTGGACATCACAAACAAAAAAACTATCATTATCTATCATTGAAAACAATTTGGAACAGTAGAAATCAAGTCATTATTTTGTTCGCGTGAAATTGGAAATCATACTCGCACAAAATCAGAGGACGTGTTTCGTTAGGATCATTGGCAATTTTCAACATGTCCCAAACACGCATATACATAGGGCACACAATATCAGTGCATGGAGTTCTTGATCCACCTCCTTCATAATGTACCACCCACGAAGAATCTCTTCCTCGAATCCAACCTGATGCATTAACAGATGGGGAAACAGATCAATAAATAAGATTCATGAACAAATTTTTTAATAAAAAGGTTTAAATATGTTTTTGGTCCTTACAGATATGCTTCGTTTTGATTTTAGTTCCTGTAGTTTTTTTTATACCCTTGCAAATTCTAACAAGTTTTAAAAAAGTCCTTTATGAATCTTTTTTAGTAAAAAAATAGTGACATGGCTAATTTTGGATGAAGTGACACATAGCGACCGTGTAATTGTTGTTGACTAGACAATATTTAATATTTAAAATTAAAATTCATTTTATTAACTCATTTAATTATTTAATTAACCAATTAAATAATAAATATTAAATAATTAAATGAGTTAATAAAGTGAATTTTAATTTTAAATATTAAATATTGTCTAGTCAACAACAATTGCACAGTCACCATGTGCCACTTTATCTAAATTAGCCATGTCACCATTTTTTTACAAAAAGATTCATAAAAGGACTTTTTTCAAATTTGTTAGAATTTGCAAGGGTATAAATCAAACAAAAAAAATTACAGGGACTAAAATCAAAACGAAGCATATTTGCAAGTACAAAAAACATATTTAAACCTAAAAAAAAAAACTCGAATGGAAGAACCTACCGGCCATAGCAAAATGATTTGTTCCGAATCCAGATTCATTCCCTAAAGACCAAGAAATAATGCAAGTGTGATTTTTATCCCTCTCAACCATGCCAATCACACGGTCCAACATTGCGGTTGCCCATACTGGCTCCATAGTAGGATGCTTAAGATGTTTAGAATAATCAAAACCATGTGTCTCAATATTAGCTTCATCTATCATGTACATGCCAAACAAATCACATAGCTCGTACCAACGTGGATGTTGAGGATAATGGCTGTTCCTCACGGCATTAATATTGTTTTGCTTCATTAAGACCAAGTCCTGTAGACACATCAATCATTAATGTCTGAAAAGAAAGGACATCTAACATGTTGGCCACCATTAATAAATGAACTAACAAACTTATCAAGAAATGATTCGACAAATATTAAGTTTTTATATTAGACCTAACTCGTCATAACAAAACCGGCTTGTAAGGTGGGAAATGCATTCTTTATAAACTATGTCAAAGCCTTATCTGTTTTCAATATGGAGCTTGAGTTTTTCCAATTACACTTTCTCATGCCCTGCACTATTGAGCTTGATGCATAGATAATATGATGGTGGCTCGAACTGATAGGCGTTAATACCATGTAAGAATTGTCTGTGTCAATGTTGTGTCATATGACAACACATAATTTACATTTATAGTCATAGAAGGAATCAAGTAATAATTATATCAGATTAAATCAAATCTTTAATTTGTGTAAACACTATGTCAAATTTTTAGATGCTATTATTTACATAATAATAAGCACGTGTTAAATATGCTTTCTACAAACAACAACCAAAGCCTTTTTCCACTAGATGGGTTTGAAAACATGGGCTAAACAACGCCTTAACATCATGTCATTAATCGAGTCCAATGATAGACCATTTAAATCTAAATATCTCTAAATGATTTAACCTATACTTCCTTGATCTCCTTAGATTAGATACAAAAGAAAAGACAAGAAAAGCAATACCTTGACCATGCAGGATTCTATGTTTGCCTTTCCAACTTCTGGATGATGTTCATGCCTGTTCACGCCTCTTATTACAACGGCATGTCCATTAACAAGCAGTTGTTTGTGGGCTTTAGATACATTTTTGAAGCCTACTTGACATGATTCACAGTCAACAACACGGCCAGATTTATCTTTGAGGACGACAACTAATGTATAGAGGTATGGCTGTGAGAAATGCAAACAAAAGAAGCTTTAAGAAAAATCAAATATATCAAAATAAACATTTAATCACAGAAAAATGTTAGTCATTGGCCGCAGAAAAATAAATTGAGACAAAAGTTACATGGGAAGAGGGTGAAATGAGATGAAACTCAGTAAACATCAGCAAGATCACGGTGACGGTATACGCATTGGACGCAAAATCGTCATAACCACTATAACACTATTTATCAATAGTAACTTAATCTAAATTAATGTTCAAAGTTTTAAATCATTGATTTACTAATCAATGAATAAACTCAATTATCCATACACATAAAAGAGATTGAAATTTCTCACTTGCTCTGCTGACCAAAGCTTTGGTGATTGAACTTTTCCCACGAGCGTATAACCATGAAACCCTAACGGTGCAGTTGTTGGTTGGAATGTTATGTCAGCTACATTAGATGAAAGTAGATCAGGATTCTCATCAGAGGATTCCCAGCTTCCAGAATCAAATAGAGTAGCTTCTATGGTGTAGTTTGTAAGAACATTATCCTTTGATGTGTCTTCTAATCTATCTATTTTTACTTCAACCTGTATAATGTATGCATGAGTTTGATAATATCAGATCTCCCAAACAACAATTACATACAAATATAAATAACATCTTCCACAAACAAGACTAGTTACAGATACATATACATAATTTAATAATGACATGAAAATAAGCAAGAATATTTTTCATAAAATGTTTATCCTTACCAGCATCTCCGCATAAGAAAAATCTTCAGCAAGGTTTGATTTGAAGAAATAGTCAGTGATAAATACCTATACATGTCAAATATTTTGAAAGATGTAAACATCAAGCAAGAAAAATAAAGTCAAAACAAAAATTAAATAAGACACGTAAATAAATCATTCTCAACTTGCACTTTCTAGGACATTTAATCTTAAATGAGGTTCATTTGGTATGTAATCTTTACTCTTTTGTTCTATAAAACATTATATGATCTCATTATAATACTGAAAAAATGTCAGATCTGGGTTCACTGCAGCTGCAAATTCACGCAGTTTGACACAAATGAGATCTCAGCCGTTCATTTCAGATCGAAAGGTCCAAATCAGTTACCGACGCAGTAACTACGTGGAATCCAATTCCAAAAATGGCAGCATCACATTTTGATTGTCATGTTCTAAACATTAAGATATTTCTTTTAAACCTTTGAGAATCAGCAATTAACTTACTATGATGAGAATGCTGCTCATAAGAGAGACAAGAGAAAGCAAATAGTTGTTGAGTAGAAATTTACAGAAAACTTAACAAACCTCGGGCTTTGCTAGAAGAAGAACATCACGGTGGATACCAGATAACCGCCAATGGTCCTGGTCCTCAAGGTAAGATCCATCACTCCATCTAAACACTTGAACGGCCAAAACGTTCTTCTCGTCTGAACCACATGGATGACAAAAATCAGTGATTTCAAACTCTGCAGGTAGCCTGCTGTCTTGACTGTCCTTGCAAAAATAACAAATTTTTGTTAATGAAACCATTAGTTGATTGATTTAGAAGATTCTTTAATAGTATCTTTGTTCTTCAAAGAAATCATGTAATACTAGTAAGACTCTTTATGCCACACCAAAATCTTTTTACTGAGTTGATAAATAAAGAAGCGAGATATCAACCAGCAAATACGTCATTGGGTTTGTGAAGTGTTGTTAAATAGCGGCAATATTAGCACCATACTGCTATAGTATAGTAGAATTTGAGCAAACCATTATTGTTCTGCGGCGCTATAACATTGTTGCGTAGCGAGTTTGAAGTAACCACTATATTTCACAATCCGCAATTGACAACACTGGATTTGTTAGTACCCATACCAGAGAGAGAGTTATACCTATATCCTATAGGATGCCCGTTTATCCATGCACAAAAGGCTGAATCAACTGCTTCAAAATGCAACAAAATTCTTCTACCTTTAACAATAAAAAAAATGTTATTAACAAGTAATTTAAACCAAAAACGTAGGAAATAAAAAATTAAACAACTGACAGGATTGCAAGCCATCAGAGTAATCCAAATAGACAACATTTTTGCTATATAAGATACCGAAAACAAATGGAAAAGATTGCAGAAACAGCTCTTGGAATAATTGCAACATCAAGAACCATCACCACTCATAACAACCCATGTTTTCGCAATACTCAATGACATTGATTACATTATTACAAAAATAGTCCAACAAACTTATTGTATAATATAGCATAATTGTATTTTATGTACAGTGTGTTGTAACCAAGTGGTAAATGAATTTCAGTTAAGTACAAATTGTTCACAAGAAAACGAGTTCAAATCCTAGCTGAAACAATTATTGATCAAACTTTACCTATCTATCAGTCAAACTCCTAATTACCAGTCATTTTCCCTTGAGAAATGGAAGGTACCCAAAAAAGTACAGTGTAATTTAGACACAGAACTAAGAGCGAAATAAAAACACCAAACAAATAAAGAAAACGCCAAATTCCTTCATAGTATATATTGATGAACAAAAGGAGAAAATAATATTAACAATGTTACAAGAATTGAATCATACCTTCCCACTCTTTAGGAAGATGGAAATACTCTCTGTAGCAGCCAGTAGGATTTTCATCAGGAACCAAAGGAGGATCTAGTGGAAATGGATATGTAACATTTGTATATATGGGACGGTCAAATCCATGCAGCTGCCAATTTGAAGGAACTGTCCAGTGTTGAGGAAAGTAATCAGACATGGATGACTAAATTCAGCACTTGTTGTGATAAAAAATGACATTAATCATTTCCAATACAAAATACAATACACACAACATGTACTATGCCTAATGTAGACTAAAGAGGGTTTCCTAAGGAAATTAAAGAAAACATTATCAATGGTTATTAATATTTTACGATACACGTGAGTTGTATCTCGTTTCGATACAATACTAAACTCAATCGATATGAATCTCTAGGGTGTATCTATTTTGGACAACAATTCCATCTTGAATCTTGATTGATTATAATGAATCCCGAGTCACTATGATAAATCCCGAATCATTCTAATGAATAACTACCTAAACTTAGTATAACTAACCATTTTCTTTGTCAACTTAGAATAGTCAGTCACTTTTCTTTTCTCATTTGATTTATGACTTGAATCTTGAATTATTTTGATCTCGTATATGATTTATCTACTTATAATTTTGCTATGTCTCTTATTTTTACTTAAAAAGCATCTTAATTTTATTAGTAATACATCTTGCAATTCATAATAAGATTTGATTCAATATTCGAAAATTTGGTCTTCGGATTCACGATTCAAATATCGATTTAATAACCGTGAATATTAAAGTTTGGAGGCTTCTTGCTGGCCTAACATATATACTGCTACAAGAGAGTAATACACTGCATACAAATGAATCATCTACTTATATATATATGTATATATATATATATATATATATATATATATATATATATATATATATATATATATATATATATATATATATATATATATATATATATATATATATATATATATATATATATATATATATATATATATATATATAGACAAAAACACTTGCACTTACCAGGTAAAGAATTCCACTCTGAATCCTGGAACTCAGTTTCATAAAACTTAGAAGGGACATTGTTGGGATTGGAAGCAATGAAAAATTTCCAAAATCCAGACAAAGATTTAACAAAAGGCAAGTCTTTGACCCAAAAAGCAGCACTATCAAGAGCTCCATTAACACCATCATCTTTCCAAACAGCAGATTCAGATACCAGATAATCCACTTTGCTGCGTCGATACCAATATTTCAGAGATCCTACACGTTTCATAAAATTCCATGTTATTTAAATACAAAAGAATCAAAAATTGTTAAACATATAACAAAAAATACAACAACTTTAGACCTTTTTTTTTTAAAAAAAAAAAAAAAAAAACTATTTAACAGACATTTTACAAAAGTTCACTAAGTGAACATTTATCTCCAAAGTACACAAATGTGCAGTGAATAATTGCTTCATTTTCAACCAAAACTTATACATCCCCAACTTCATTTTTCTGAAAAAATTGCTTCATTTTCTTCCCACACTTACACATCTCAACTTCATTTTTCTTAAATAATTGGTTCATTTTCTACCAACAAATATATCAACTTCATTTTTCTTAAAAGGTTTCATTCAATTGGAATTGTTGCAGACAATTAAAAATACATAAAAATATAATTCTGTGAATACAATTTATCAGGAAAAATAAAAACATATCAACAATTTTCTAACAAAAGTAGATACACCCTTTTGAAAAGAAAAAGAAAAATCAAATTATGGATTCAACCAATGACTACCCAATCTATTAAATCAAAACCCAAAACATGATTTCAAAAAAATCAAAGTGAAGAAAAAAAATAAAAATAAACTTTAAGATGCAAAAAAGATGGAAAGAGGTGTGTGATACCTTCAATAGATTCATGGCATTGTAAATGAACATGTGGGTCCCTTTTTCTCCATTTGATGAATGATGGGTCTTCCCAAACCTTATAACCATTGCTTGGAGCAAGGAGGAGTGGTCCAATCAAAGAAGAAGATGGAGAAGAAGACATTATCTCTAAACTAAAGTGTTTTTGGAACAAAATGAAAATTAAGAAGAAGATGATGTTTGGTTTTTTGATTGAATTAAGGATGAGTCAAAGGTTTTGGATTTGTGCATGTTGGTGATCAAAGCCAATGGAAGCGCCACATTTGTTGCCGTTTAATAGTTTGTAGTGAAGGTGGTGTGTATGGTTTTCTGCTAAGTGTTTTATTGATTGATTTCAAAGATGTTACGACTCGTCGTTTTGGGAATTGTTTTTTTTTTTCAATTCATTTGGTTTTCTTTTTTGTTAGTTAATTGGATTATTCTCTTTGTTGGGTGATGACAATTTTTATTACTGTCTGATTTTTCTCATTTTCCATGTGTGTTAATAATGTTTCATTTGAATTTATCATATTGAGTGTAATAGTTATGCATTGAGCCAATCATCTTATTACTATTACTATGTTTGTATTTATTATAACCGTTTTTTTTTTAAAACTATCAAATGTTTACGATTAAAATTAATTTACTCTCATGGTGAATGTATATTTTTTCTCTTTACTATTTGCATGTTACTACAGGATATATGAACAAAGGCAATTTCAGAAAGTTTTTTTTTACAATAGGCAATTTCAGAATGTACTCTTATGTAAAATCTGAAGTATCCTAAAGCAAAATGGTGTAGTAGAATACTTTTATATGAATTAAATGTTAATGGGAAAAGCATGTTGTATGCATTACTGTGGGGGGAAACCTATCTGCAACGAGTGTTAATGTGCTACCCAGAGAGCGTGAGTGAAGATATATAATTTGGACAGTACTAAAATAAAATAAAGATGGTTCTGGGTGGAGATGGTATAAATGATGCAAATTATGTCATCCAATATATCAGCGAACGTAAGATAAACATCAATTTGAGTGCTTAGCACCTTGGGATTTAAAGCATGAAATTTGCGTTTGTGTGGTTTGAAACAGTCACTCACCTTGGCGTTGGTACAAGAGTGTTAATGACTTCATTGTAACTCATGGTATTGTAGAATCATTCGTTAATCGATTGACTTATATATGTTATTAATGACAAGCTTATCTCTTTTTCTTACTTTTTTTTTTAATAAAAGAATGATGTGTTCGTTACTGCTCAAGACATGTTGGTCCTTTCAATACTGAAATATCTTAGAGCATAGTTTAAGATGGTGATGAAAATATTTTAAGCATAAAGATTAAAGGCAACCTGCGCTGAATTTCAAAATTGTCGCCAAATATCTAATTACACGCAAAATTAATACAAGCAAACATTGAATAAACCTAAGCATACCACAATTGGTTACAGACCAAAGCAGTTGAATGACACTCAGTACTCCTTTGTGCATTGAATTGCACAGATGAGACAAAGGAGAAAAATATAACCAGATAAATCTACCACTATACAGAAATTTAGAATGCTGGATAACCTATTCACAGAATAACAGCCAAGAGCTAATTCATGAAACAAAACAAAAGGATTCCATTCATGTACAGTGGTTTGGTCAATGTCTGGAAGCCGAATGGGATTGAGTGGTTAGATAAAATGATGAGCAGGGTAGTTTGCCAGGCAAATCACGAGCTATTACATTCAAATGTTGAAAATATAAACATTTGCATTTGTCCTATCATCATCAATCACAGGCTAAAAAAGAGTAACTATGAAGCTGAGACAACACAAACAAAATGGTAAACCTTTCCTACAGGAACATTGGTCGGTTGTGACAAACTATTCAGTTGCCTCAACTGTGCCGTTTCTGTACACAAAATATTATGGACACAACTTTCAACTTCTACTCATTGGTTTCCATAGGCATTGGAGTAGTGGTCTGCTCCCCTCCTGGAGTTGCAGTCTGCTCCCCTCCTGGATTTGGGGTAGCAGTCTGCTCCCCTCCATTTGGAGTTGAGGTCTGCTCCCCTCCTGGAGTTGCAGTTTGCTCCCCTCCTGGATTTGCAGTTTGCTCCCCTCCTGGATTTGCAGTCTGCTCCCTCTTTGGACGGGGCTTTCTGAAATATTTTCCGCAGAAAGATTCGGCTGTGTCTGCATATTTCTTCCTTACAAAGCTTTCAAGGCACTTGCGGTAAGAAAAGTCTTCTTTCTTACCATCTTTTAAAACCACATAAAAGCATCTGCTCTCCTGAAAATTGCTGTGTCTGCTAACCTGTCACCACAAGTCCTCCCAACATTAAAGAAAGGAAAATATAGAGATGGACAGGTGAAAGTCACAACATAATGTATAGCATAAACTGAAGCTGATACACAAATGAAGACATAATATATAGCTAAAAAGGCACATAAATAGAATTAGAGGATACCATGACATGGTCAATTCCGACACCCATTTTTGTTTCTTTATCTGGATGATGTTCAAAGACATTCTCAAGCACATATTGTTGGTCTTCGGCAGCTAGTGGATCGCCATCGTTGTACCTTTACACATGAATTTATCATCAGAAAAATAAGATAAAAAATGCAGCAGCTTTTTGTTATAAAACTCAAGTGGGAGATGGGAAAAGAACGAAAGTTGCAAAATGGAAAATAGCAGATATTGACCATAATCCATTATGAAAGCTTCTGCAGGAGGAAATATCATATTAGGTAACAATAGCTGTCACAGCTAATAGTAAGATTTCCGAAATGAAGTAACATGCTGTAAAATTATGGCAGCAGGGAGCAAAACGGTTGATCAGAGAGGTAACGTTTCCTTGAAAGGAAGAAATAACACCTTAAATAGTTGCAAATTATACACTTTTGAATAAGTAAAATAGGCATGACACCAAACTGGCATAACTTGAGCTTAGGGGTGGTTTTTACGGTAGGAAAAGGCACAAAGAAAATCACAATTTATTTTAGCCACATAAAGGCATAATTAAACATGAGAATTTGCACCTACTGAAATTTGCCTTGAAGAACTTACCCTTGTTGTTGCATGATTCTTCTGATGGACTGCACAATAGGTTCAATATCCTTCAGAATATCCTGCTCCTCAGAAGAGTATAAATCCAACCTCGGTCCAGGTGGTCTGGCAGGGCGATTCTTGTTTTTCCAGTCACCAGCATTTGGACCCCAACCTTGTGAACCTTGTGAACCTTCAAAACGGTTTTTCTTGAATGATTCTCTTCCTGGTTTCCCCCACTGAAAATTTTTGTCACTTTCAGAATTAGCAGAAGCAACTTGCGAGTCCCATCCACGTGAACTTGCAGCTGGATTTGACTCGTTCTTGGAATCCCAAGGTTGGTTTTCTTGTGATTTGGGTTTTCCCCAAGAGCTATTGGCAACTGGCACTTTGGCATCCCAACTGTCCTTTACATCATCAGACTTATGTTCCCAGGTATTGGATTTAGAAGAGTCTTCTTGCATAACATCAGCCACAGACTTTGATTCAACTTTCCACTTACCAGAGCTCCAAGAATCCTCTTGGATTTTTTCTGACCCACCATCATGTATTTCATCTTTTTTCTTTCCCCAGGAGGACCAATCATTCGATTTGGGTTTTGTTGCATCTTTGGTTGCACCCCAAGAACCCGTTTTGGGAGAGTCTTGGGTAACATCAGCTCCAGCTTTCCATTTCTGAGAGTTCCAAGAATCCTCTTGTACTTTTTTAGACTCGCCCTCATGTACTTCAGTTTTACTACTTCCCCAAGCTTTCCAGCCACCTGAGTTTGTTTTTGATTCATCATTGTTAGATCTAGAAGAGTCTTCTTGTACTAGATCAGCATTCCACTTTTGACTTGGGTTGGCCTCCCAAGCACCAGACTTTTGAGAGCTCCCAGACACCCATTGGGACCTTTCGGCTCCATCTTGTTCTCCAGATTTATTTCTTCCCCAAGAAGACTGATCACTATTTTGATTTGTATTGGCCCCCCAAGAATCAGACTTCGAAGAGTCTTCTTGAACAACACCAGCTTTCCACTTTTGAGAGCTCCCAGACTCCCATTGGGCCTTTTCTGCTCCGTCTTGTATTCCAGATTTATTTTTGCCCCAAGAAGGCTGATCACTGTTTTTATTTGTGTTGGCCTCCCAAGCACCAGGCTTTGAGGAGTCTTCTTGTATAACATCAGTTTTCCACTTTTGAGAACTCCCAGACTCCCATTGGGTCTTTACCGCTCCATCATCTTGTATTCCAGATTTATTTTTGCCCCAAGAAGGCTGATCACTGTTTTTATTTGTGTTGGCCTCCCAAGCGCCAGATTTTGAGGAGTCTTCTTGAATAACATCAGTTTTCCACTTTTGAGAACTCCCAGACTCCCATTGGGTCTTTACCGCTCCATCATCTTGTATTCCAGATTTATTTTTGCCCCAAGAAGGCTGATCACTGTTTTTATTGGTGTTGGCCCCCCAAGCGCCAGACTTTGAGGAGTCTTCTTGAATAACATCAGTTTTCCACTTTTGAGAAGTCCCAGACTCCCATTGGGTCTTTACCGCTCCATCATCTTGTACTCCAGATTTATTTCTTCCCCATGACGGCTGATCAGTATTTTGATTAGTGCCGGCCTCCCAAGCGCCAGACTTTGAAGAGTCTTTGATAATATCAGCTTTCAACTTTTGAGAGCTCCCAGACTCCCATTGGGTCTTAACCGCTCCATCATCTTGTACTCCAGATTTATTTCCTCCCCATGACGGCTGATCACTATTTTGATTTTTGCTGGTCTCCCAAGCGCCAGACTTTGAAGAATCTTCTTTGGTAATATCAGCTTTCCACTTTTGAGAGCTCCCAGAGCCCCATTGGTCCGTTTCAGCCACATCAACTTGTATTTCAGATTTATTTTGTCCCCAACCAGACCAATCATTTGTTGTTGTTTTGTTCTGATCTTTATTTGAATCCCAACCATTGGATGTTGAACCATTCAGTAGTTCAAAACTCTCATCAAAGACAGCATCAAATCCAGAGGTATGCTCTGGGGAC
The DNA here is from genome assembly GCA_037974735.1 of Cicer chorassanicum. Taxonomy (NCBI): domain Eukaryota; kingdom Viridiplantae; phylum Streptophyta; class Magnoliopsida; order Fabales; family Fabaceae; genus Cicer; species Cicer chorassanicum. The sequence goes on from JBBPBP010000004.1 coordinate 50,961,996, forward strand.
ATACCCCAGTCCATATTATCATCGTCCAGCAAATCATCAATGTCCTCACCCAAACAAGCGTTGTTTTCTTCGTCCCCATTGGCAAGGCCTTTGACCATGTTAAGAAAATTGTAAACATCCATCCCTTCAATCTCATTCGATTTTATCTGCAAAAGGAAAAATCAACATTAAAATTTAAAACAATGTTCTCTCTAGAAATAATCAAGTCAAGTATTAAATCCGACTATAGTCAAATACCTCTTTGGGATCCCATACAATATCAAATCTTGATCCTGTACCAACTGCCACATGTTTACCCCAGGAACAGGAGGCAACAATGCTTGTCAAAGAGTCTGCATGGCGTTTCTCAGCAGCTCTTTCAAAGCATTTTCTAGGAGTCTGCGTGATCACATGTATACAGTAAGAAAAATAATGACATCATACATCTTGTGATTTAAATATTTTAAAGGCACTTACAAAGAGTGTTGCATCGGTGAATGGTACTTGAATATTCAATTGGCGAGCCAGTGTTTTATAACCACCTGTATTAAAACCAACCAAATTTCCACCACAAGTCATACTACTTGCTAAGAGAATGAGATGCTCTCTGAGAACACCTTTTGCCACCATTCTTACTGATGCTGCAAGACGCTGCACACAGCACAAAAGGATAAATAAGAAAACATAAATCCCTAATGTTGGGGCTACTAACGAGTATACCATGATCAAGTCTCTTTCATCAAACTAAACTCAATAATTGACAATACCATAGCCAAAGTTATTTTGGTAGAAAAATATCACAAAAGAAGAGGAAACCACCAAAACAGACAAAAGACAGCATACATGTTACCAGCATTAATGATGTGGCCAGGAGCAGAAAGCACAGAAAAGTATGAATGTAGCTATACCCCAAATCAAACTTCAGGATAAATGGACAGCAAACCTACATAAAGATCTAAGCATGATGTTCCAACATCACTCATCAGAGGACTGCAAACATTGCATATTGCCATAAATATTGGCTAACTAATTTCTTTCAGAATTTTCGCATACAAAAATCTGAAAACAAATCTCAAGTTTTATGGACATGGGCTTAGTTAAACTCCACAAGAGCAGCTTATAAGATGTGGTTTGCCTAAGCTTAATAAAGTGGAAACATATGCCAACTATATGTCACTGAAGATCGTGATTCCTAGTCATATACACAGTAAAATGGGAAGGAGGGGCGATGCACTTTCACATAGTAACAAATGAGAAAATAAGCAGCTTCGACAATAAAAGAAAATACAGGAGATTACATCTAGCTGATTTTCAATGAAGATTTGAAACTGAAAGTAAGACTTCCGTGTTTACTAAAAATGCTTACGCACAAGAAGAAAAGCAGACATATACTTTAATGTTATATTAATATACTACCTCTGTCTCTAAATATAGAATTCTATTGACCAAATCACAAGAATTAAGAAAGTTGATAGTAGTATTAAATTTGTTAACAATTGATATTGTTTTATAATTTTAATCTTCAAGAGAGAGAATTAGTTAATGTTGCCGTCTTGTATTAATATTAGTAAAGAAATAATTAGTGAAGGTCTTATATTTAGGGACAGAGGTAATATTATTAAAAAGTTTACCTGAATCGCTTGGTCAAAAGTACATGATATCCCCAGTAGTTCTTGAATTTGCTTAATAGCATAAGGGGTAGAACGCCTAGTATCAATCAAATGGAGAACAGGAAGGCAGGAATCAAGTATGATCCTCCAAGCATCACCACTTTGTTTAACAGATTCCTTCTCAAGAATGACATCCAGTGCTAATTCACCATTAGAAGATTTGGAAGGGTTACGAACCCATGTGTTCGTGCCTGGATTAACCCAAATTATATTTGCCGAGCTGATACGAGGATCTCCTATTTATTTATGACAAAAATGGAAAGATTACTAATAAGAACACATGTAAGAAATGAATATATGTATTATTATAAACGCACTAAATGTGCAGAGAAACAAAAAAATATAATTGCAAAACAATATGGGCAAGAGAGTAAGTTGGAAGCAATTAACATCCTGAAGAGAAGACAGTTTACAGAAAACCCCACCACCCCCAGTTTGTTATTCAAGTAGTTAGTAAGTCAGAAAATGTTAGAAAGGTGGGTAACATTGCATATATAATTACGAGGAATAGGGAGGGACAAGGGAGACACTTTGAGAGAACTGTAATTGAGACTCAGGAGAACTTAGTCAACTTAAGTTACCCTTAATTGCTTGTACCTTGTTACCCAGACATGAAGGATACTACAAATTTGCAATAAATATTACAACATTTACCTTTAATTTTCTTGTTGTCTTTTGATCTCTTCTACATATACTAGTTGATAAATAAAACTGATATCAGAGATGGTTTCAATTCGTAAACTAGCTTCACGTTCTGACAAAAATAGAAACATAACAAGTGCAAGAACCGAATGCATGGAGAAACGTAACAAGTGCAAGAACTCAATGCATGGCAAAGATGTCGTGCAACGAACCTTGATGTGGCTGAAGTTGTACAACACACAAAATGGTCCAAAAAATCTTGCATTGCATTGATATGATACAGTGCAGCATCACGACCAACAGCGATAGGGAGACAGCGAGGGTGAGTTTCAAAAGTTGGTTTGACAAATTGAGGGAGATGAAGAGCAATGTAAGTGATGGGATAAGATATTACACATTTGGATGGGTAACAAGAGTCAAAGTGCTATTATCTTCTACTGAGGATGGGTTAAGAAGGAGAATGCATGAAGGGCGTGTCCCAAGAGTAGCCTTAAGGAGGAAGTAAAAGCAGAATTCATGATGCATCGCGTGTAATCTTTGGCTGAGTTCAAGGATCTAGCACAACTGGTAAGAAGAACATTATTTGAAGAGAGCAATTTGGAACCAAACAGAGGATTCTTTACCAGGAAAACTATGGGATTTAACCGGATGACAAGGGAAGGCGCCAAAACTGCAACTGGAAAGTAGGCCTCTTGATAAACAACCAGGGCTGGTTCCACAATCATTGAAGGGAAACTACACAGAACACAAAGCATGACCAAAGGGAGCACAAAAGAAGGAAGTAGGAGATCCCTCAAATTGCGTGAAACAGTGAGAGAGAAGAAAGTCATGGTGCTGGGGGATTTTAAGAATGGTAATTAAGGGCGGATATAGGTCTGTTGAAGTTGTGGGATTTTAGAGAAAAGGAGGAGAGAAAATAATTAGGGTTTGAATATTATTGATAATAGCTTAATGCTGACTTGATTACAAAAGACTCAATACTAATCTCTATTTATAGAGAAACATAGACTAAATCCTAAATTAGGAACAAATCATAATAATAATGAGAGATATTCTAAGATACTCTATGAATATAAATTAATCCTAGGAAATAACTCATAATAGATATTATATGATATTTTCTAATATTCTAACACTCTCCCTCAAGCTAAAGCTTACTAAGCTTTAGCTTGCTACAAGAAAACAATGTTTTGCTCCATAAAAAAAGATGGAAAGGCAACTCAGGGATGCATGTGAAGTCGGAGAGAATTGCTATAAATATAGCCTAGCCAGTCTGATTGATCATCAGCCTGAGAGAAATTCATGGCAGACAATTGAACAAAGCAAGCTCCGTTCTTCAAAAAAATTGCATTTGGAAGCTTCAAACCAATAATAATGGAGACTCAAAATATTTAAACTTGAATCTGCTTCAAGGAGAAAGATGCGTTCTTCAAGGAGAAAAAGGCAAGGCCAGTGCATCTGGGACAAATTGCCAAGATAAAGTAAGTCATGAAAATAAAAGACACCGTTAGAATAACCACCAACGGAAGAAGCCATCACTAATATAATTCATATGTGGAAAAAGGGACACCACCAAAATGATCGTCAGTGGGAATATAAGCCACTATTATAATCTATTAGTAATAACTAAATTGCATGACAAACACTAAAGAAGAAGCAGCGCAACTCTAACAAAACAAGTCATGATCGATCAACGGAATAAGAAAATGCGTCCAAAACAGGAGAGATAACAGTTGTTTGAACAATGACACATATTTTCGTTGATCAAAATTGGAGAGTAAGGGCAGATCTGAAACCATCAAAGAGAGAATAATCGTGCACCAAGAAGAATCTCATCAATTGAATTGCAAATCTTCCAAACCTTTCAGCTAAGAGCCCACTCATAAGGGCTGCAACAGCTGCCACAGCAAAGGCTAGAGAGTTTCCTCCACCAAAAATCTGATAAAAATCTGATCCCACGGTCCACTTCCCAAGGACACCACAACCTATGGGACCACTATTCCCAGATATTATTTCTTCAATCTGACCAAATAAATCGCTCACTGACATAGAAGGACGGAGCCCAGGCAGTTTAATCTGATCCAAGTTTCTAGGTTCCTTTGAATCAGCTTCAGAATTTAAAGTCCATTCTGTTGCACGATAGTCCATGACTTCTGAACTGGTGGAAGGTGCTTCACAGGGCACACTGTCTAAGGTAATGCCAGAAGGATCACTGTGCTCAATCGTAAAAGATGGTGACAGGGATGAATGAGGAGATCCCATGTTCTGAAAACGAGACATTGCTGATCCTTTGCCATTGACTTGATCACAATCTTTCAGAATCTCAGGTTTATCCAGAGCAGCACTTGGCGGATCAAAATAAGGTGAATCCAATATTATCACTGGCTGTTGGCTTAAGAACTTAAGACGTATGTCACACTGGATGAGCTTTTCAAAATGTTTGGTTAACATTCCTTGTGGACATTGCAAAAAATGCTGCCTGTGTTTGCTGGCCTGTCCATCAGTAAAATCTGATGTTGATTGCCATAGTGTGTGCTTTCTAGGATGAAGATTAGTTTCCCTAAAGAAAAGAGGATGTCTACCAACCACTACAGTCAATGAGCTAGGTCCATCCTCAGGACAATTTGCTTTAAGTGCCATGATATCTGACCATTGGATTTCTATCTTACTTTTCAGTTCACCTTCAAGAACTTCCCAAACCAACTTATGTTTGGCAAAGTAACACTCTGCCACTAAGTCACCCTCATACTTTGATTTATACTCCCATGAACCGATTCTTAAAAGGGTAGCAGGAAAATTTGAAGCCTTAAGCTTTTCATTAGAGCCTGAAGTAGCAGCAGCAGCAGCACCCCGAGTCTCCTTTTTCAGTCCAGAGTTTAAATGATCACTTTTCGTATTTGCAATATCACTATTATTCCCTTTAGAAAGCATCGTCTCTATCAAATCTAAAAACGAATTCTTCTTGAGACGTAATCCCAAAGGGCTAGGCTCATCAAGTATACTATTCTCTAACGCAGAAGAACTCAAAGATGCATCATTCGAAACACTCCATTGTTGATGCGAAGAGGATGAAATTTTGCAGCGCTTGTTGAGAGGACCGTGTTCTTCGTCAATCGAATCCTCGATCTCAAACTTCACCGTCATCGGCACCTTTTCACTATACGAAGCCGATTCTGAGCGGAGATTCCTAGAACCAATAATGTGAACCATGAATCACGAAATCGAATTACGCAGTGAAGTAAAATTGACAAGAAGTCAACAAATCGGAGTAGAAATCGACGGAGGTTTGTTTGGGGAAAAAAAACAGAAACCCTAACAGAAACAGAATTGAAATTGAAAATTGTGAATCGCCGGTGATCGGAACGGATAAGGGATACGGCGAAGAAACTTAAACTTTTTTTTTTTTAGGGTTAGAGGGTTGTTTGCCTGAAAAGTCGCCGGAAACAGTGGCAGTAACGGCAACAGTAGCGAACTGGACGGAAAACAAGTGAAACGCGTCGGAATGTTGGAAAAGAGAAACTATGTTTATATTCCCTAACTGTTGGGAACTCGGCAGTGGAATATTGGCAAATAGTTCAAGGAGGATCTAAATAGGCTCTAGATACCATGTTGAAGTTGTGGGATTTTAGAGAAAAGGAGGAGAGAAAATAATTAGGGTTTGAATATTATTGATAATAGCTTAATGCTGACTTGATTACAAAAGACTCAATACTAATCTCTATTTATAGAGAAACATAGACTAAATCCTAAATTAGGAACAAATCATAATAATAATGAGAGATATTCTAAGATACTCTATGAATATAAATTAATCCTAGGAAATAACTCAAGATACTCTAATATAATATAATAGATATTATAAGATATTTTTTAATATTCTAACAAGGTCAGACCACCCAAAAATGGCTTACGGCCGTCTAGCCTAATAGGTGTGGTAATGTAATGATACTAGTAGAGGAGAAAGGGGGAACAAATACTTCGTTAGATAAGTCAAGTCAGTAAATGGAGCCAAGAAAGTTAGTTGTAAGAGATTGTGAGTTGGCAAGTGAGGTGTGTAGAGAGTGAGTATGAGAATTATCTATCATTATAATTCTGCCTTCCCTCCCTTGACTCTGCTCTTCTCCTTATTCCTTGATTCTACTCTTCTCCTTATTGCTTCCTACATATATAGTTTTGGCTTACTATTCTCTGTCAGCAAGGCCTTTATTTACTAAGTTGTCATCCCTCTTTCAGCGAATCAATAAAACCACATTAGCATTTGCATTCCATTTGAGAGGTTTCATTACAATAAGATCTGACTTAAGGAAATGTAACCATATTAGGGTTGAGTCTTATTATTAGTGGGTTTCGAATGTACAGGATTACACTAGTAGTACTAATACTTTACCTTATTATTGGAATATAAAAGAATATTAATTCATAGTATGAAAAGAAAGTATTAATTAAATCAAGCATTACTAAATATTCTTTCTATCTTTCCCTACCCTATATATTGATTTAACAATAATAGATGTATAGTTCTTCATTGAAATATGAGTTGAAAAGAAATTACCTTGGATTATTGTATCTAAAAGAACTGGGCAAATCATGTCAGCAAGGACTTTAGTGGTTTGGTCTAAATCATCACCATCCGGCCAAAGGATTGTTACACAAGGGGCAGAATAATTCAGAGAAGAGCAAGACTCGCTGCAAAGAAGGAAAATACACAAGACCATAAGTTTTAAGCTGTAAGTGCAAAGGATTGCATTTTAAAAAGAAAAATAAATAAAGACTATAATGTAAATTGCAATGGTCATACGAGAAAGCATGTCATTGTAATCTTCAAAAGGCACTACACATACACCTTTTATCTTTTTCTGTTTTTTCTCTTGTTTTTTCTCTTCTTGTTTACGGGAGACAAAATATATTATGAGAAAATATACAAAAACATTTAATTTACATATACATATAATCTTTGTAAAGAGAAATTAATATTTCTCAATACAAAACCATTATCAATAGATAATAATCACAATTTAGAAAAAGACATCAATAACCATAACAGAAAAGCATAGATACCTTTTTCTTGCAGATGTTTCAATATATAATTCCCTCATAAACATATCACAAAATTACCATAAAAAGCATTTAGCTTGATACAGAATCACAGATACTATCTGATACTAATGGTACCATTCTCACTTTCTCATATCCTCCCATCCCAACATCCAGAAAATATGGCTTCTAAATCTAACTGACAGCTGGTAATAGGTAGGGTCTTCTTGGTAGGATACTAAAGTATGCTATTCCAGTTTTCTTGTTCTCTGCAACTTTTCTCTCGACGGTTTTCTATTATTTTCTATTCACAGACCTAATCTAATATGGCACCAGAGCTTTCTAGATCCTGTTACTATCTCCAAGACCAAATCTAATAATCCCCACCAGATTAGCATCAAATTGGGCTTGTGACCACTGCAACAAAAATCCAGCACATGCAAAGCAGGAGCAACAGGACACCTGCGAACCCACTACCAATCAGCGACTTTTCTGGAACCGTGCATCTTTTTGAATTTCAGTTCTGCATCACCGTGTAATCCCTTTTAGTGTGTCCATACAAAGTTTTTGGCTGCTGGAAAATCTGTTTGGTGTGTTTTTGTATGATACCGCCACCATCAGAGCTGCTGTTCCTGATCTACCACCACCAAAATCTAAGGACCATCTAAAGTTCATATAAGATCTCACATATTGTTTTCCCTGCTTCCAATCTCCCTCTTACGCAGCAACAGCCGTGAATCTTCGTCAAAAATCTGTCCTTCCTTTGCTGGTTTTGGGTCCCATGTCTCAATATCTAAGTACACTAATTAGTGTGTAATACAGACACAATTCAGACACCAGATTCCGTCACACGTAACCCGGTACTTTTTCCTTCTCAACATATTCCTATTCTTCTCACAACATGATAAACATGAACTAATTTGTACATGTACCATTAAGGCAAGTTCTAGTAAGTAAGTAGTAGTATAGATGTTAGTAAAGTCCCATACCAAAAATACAAGTAATTTTCTTATAAATAAAGAAAATTAGAGGATACTTCCTAGATATGTATCTGGTCATACCCCAAGAGTAGGATACGCCACTGTTATACCAGCCACCACTACTTACCCAACGGGTTAGATTATGTAAATTATCTTAGGGAAATGCTAATAAATGCCCTAAAAGCTAAAAGGGCATTGTTGAAGAAACTAAAATAGTTTGAAAGGTGTGTATCAATGCATTGAAAATTGAAATACTTGATTTTTTTCAATTGCTAACTACTTTATTTGGAATCCTTAAACAATGCCCTTAGGGCACTCGTTAGCAAGATCCATTCTCTTAAGTCCAAGACACAAGAAGGTTGAGCACTTCAATAATCAAGTTATTATGAGATCGGACTAAGAAAATGGGCCTTCAATGGTTGGCTGCCTTTTCAAACTTGATCAGAAATGAGGCCTTTACTACATTTTTATTTTCATGTTTTTTTATCAGTTTCTTCTTTTTCCCTGATTATGGGCATTTGCTACTGTCCTTAAATTAAACTTGCATCCATTTATTTCTAACAATGCTACTAATTTTATTATAGAACTAAAAACCCTCTGAAAAAATGCAAGAGAAGAACTTCATATTTAAATTCTATAAAAAATGCATATCAGTAATTGTTTAACAATATTTTACAACTTAAATTTATAGAATATAATAAAATTAACCATAAGAAAAAGATGGGTAACAAAAAGGAGAACAAAAAACATAAAGTAAGCCAAACAAGAAACACAGAACATATAAAAAATCTTCCCAGACTACAATTTATCCTTCATTAGATTAACAATAAAAGGAACAAAAATGAGCTCCTATGACTACACTTCCGAATCATATCCAAAGCAATTAATTATTTCATGTAAGCAAGAAAATTAAGAATTTATAGCAGTATATCAAATGTATATGGACAGACTAAAGATTAACCTGAAAAACAATTCAGTTTTCCTAAAAAAATGGAAAACTTTCTTCTTCCGACTAAAGGAATTAAGTCTTTCTTGGCATTTTTGGTAAACTTCAGACATATTGATCTTCAGCTTCTCTAACATCGCCTGCTCAAAATGATACATCATTCGTCAAAAGCATATTAACACAATAATGACAATTATATTGAGATAAAAATACATTCCCCTCCCATGAAAGAATAGCAAATTACATGTATTATAATTTATTCTATTTTAATAGAATCAAACTTATGCATTTTTATTGATTTTACTTCTCAGGATCACTAACATATAGTTTTGAACCTCCACTATAAACCAGGGTTATTACTAAGCTCAGTGCGGGAACAGTATACGTAGCCAGTTCAACCAGCTTATTTTATCAGACGTACAATCAAGCCAAGGTTTATAGTGGACAATTTTTAGGATATCTTTAAAAACTATAGGCTCTACAAAAACCATATCTTCAGTAAATCCAATAGAGTAATATCTTTAATCTTTGTTCTTAATCTTAAATCTTTTCCACTTCCCCTTATCAATGAATACATTCTCTTATTCCGTACGTATTTTGCGCTTGTCGTCATTTTATTACCCAACATTCACTATAAAGATCTCTCATCGTATCTCCATCAATCTTCTTATCAATTTCAGATCTCCAAAATAATAATACCTAAATGCTAATAATAAAGAAAAAAAAAGATGTTGCAGATGATTAACACACTCAAACAAGAAGGTTATCCCAAAATCCAGCAAAACAGAGGTTAGATTAGATTTAGGCCTAACATTAAACTTGTTGAAGTTGTGGGATTTTAGATAAAAGAAGAGAAAATAATAAGGGTTTTAATATTATTGATAATAGCTTTATGCTAACTTTATTACAAAAGACTCAATACTAATCTTTATTTATAGAGAAACATAGACTCAATCCTAAATCAGGAACAAGTCATAATAATAATGAGATATTCTAAGATATCTCTATGATTATAAATTGATCCTAGGAAATAACTCAAGATAGTCTAATATAATATAATAGATATTATCAGATATTTTCTAATATTCTAACACTTTCCCTCAAGCTAAAGCTTACTAAGCTTTAGCTTGTGACAAGAAAACAATGTATTGCTCCGCAAAAGAATAAAAGTGGATGGAAAGGCAACTCAGGGATGCAGGTGAAGTCTAAGAGGATTGCTATAAATAAAGCCTAATAGCCTGATTGATCATCACCTTGAGAGAAATTCATGGCAAGCAATTGAACAAAGTAAGGTCCATCCTAAAAAATAGCATTTGGAAGCTTCAAACCAATAATATCAAATACTCAAAATATTTAAACTAGAATTTGCTTCAAGGAGAGAGAGGCATGCTTTCAGAGAGAGAAAGGCAAGGCCAGTACATCTGGGACAAAGATGGAGCCAGTGTATCTAGGACAAATTGCCAAATTGTATGTATGTGGCTTGAAAGAAAAAACTTAAAACAGATTTGGAACCAAGAAGGAAAACCCAATCTAGACGACTGAAACACTATGCCGGAAGGCAGACACACACACCTGAGCTCGAGGCTGTTGCCGGCAGCATGTGGGATTAACATGGCAGATATTGAAGGGACATGAGCGCGCGTGGAGCAACTTTTGGCCTAAAAATTCTGGGTTGTGTGGATTGGGAGATTCCACACACAGTGGAAGTGGTTGTGTCGGAAAACTTTTCCAGCAGCGACCGCATACGGAAGGCAGCAGCAGACGGCGGAACTTGGAGGTAGCAGGTGTAACCGTAGCCCAAAACTAGAATACGAGGGAAGATTCAGAACCAGGAAGCCGAGGCGAGTTCAACGAAAGAGATCGTGTCTTAAACGACTGCCAGACACGCCATCGCACGCGGTGAAGAGCGACGACACGTGGATCTGACGCGCAGTGGCTTTCGGCGACGCGCTTTGAGGTGTGGGCCAATCTAGAAGAGCCAAAGCTGATGGAGTGGTCTTTTGCAGGAAAAGTCGTCGGGAACAATGGCAGTGATGGCGATAGTAGTGAACTGAACAAAAAACAAGGGAAACCAGTGCCCAAACGTGTCACGACAGTGGTTTAAAAAAGGAATGATCACGTTGGAAAAGAAAAACTATGATTATATTCCCAAACTGTTGGGAACTCGACAGCGGAATAGAGGAGGACTGTTCAAGGAGCATCGAAATAGGCTCTAGATACCATGTTGAAGTTGTGGGATTTTAAATATAAGGAGACAAAATAATAAGGGTTTTAATATTATTGATAATAGCTTAATGCTAACTTTATTACAAAAGACTCAATACTAATCATTATTTATAGAGAAACATAGATTCAATCCTAAATCAAGAACAAGTCATAATAATAATGAGAGATATTCTAAGATATCTCTATGATTATAAATTGATCTTAAGAAATAACTCAAGATACTCTAATATAATAGATATTATAAGATACTTTCTAATATTCTTGTTGAAGTTGTGGGATTTTAGAGAAAAGGAGGAGAGAAAATAATAAAGGTTTGAATATTATTGATAATAGCTTAATGCTGACTTGATTACAAAAGACTCAATACTAATCTCTATTTATAGAGAAACATAGACTCAATCCTAAATCAGGAATAAATCATAATAATAATGAGAAATATTCTAAGATATCTCTATGAATATAAATTGATCCTAGGAAATAATTCAAGATACTCTAATATAATATAATAGATATTGTAAGATATTTTCTAATTTTCTAACACTCCCCCTCGAGCTAAAGCTTACTAAGCTTTAGCTTGCTACAAGAAAATAATATGTTGCTCCACAAAATAATAATAAAAAGATGGAAAGGCAACTCAGGGATGCATGTGAAGTCGGAGAGAATTGCTATAAATATAGTCTTGCCAGATAGTGTGATTGATCATCAGCCTGAGAGAAATTCATGGCAAGCAATTGAACAAAGCAAGCTCCGTTCTTCTAAAAAACTGCATTTGGAAGCTTCAAACCAATAATATTGGAGACACAAAATAAAAGACACCGTTAGAATAACCACCAACAGAAAAAGTCATCACTAATATAATTCATATGTGGAAAAAAGGACACCACCAGAATGATCGTCGATGGGAATATAAGCCACTATTATAATCTATTAATAATAACTAAATTGCATGATAAACACTGAAGAAGAAGCAGTGCGACTCTAACGAAACGAAGTCATGATCGATCAACGGAATAAGAAAATGCGTCCAAAACAGGAGAGATAACGGTTGTTTGAACAACGACACATATTTTCGTTGATCAAAATTGGAGAATAAGGGCAAATCTAAAACCATCGAAGAGAGAATAATCGTGCACCAAGAAGAATCCCATCAATTGAATTGCAAATCTTCCGAACCTGTCAGCTAAGAGCCCACTCATAAGGGCTGCAACAGGTGCCACGGCAAAGGCTGGAGAGTTTCCTCCACCAAAAAATCTGATCCCACGATACACTTCCCAAGGACACCACAATCTATGCACAAAACTTATGCACATTGAGATTACACCATAGCGACAATCCTTGCCACGACGCTTCATCTCATTCAACAAAGTTGCAACGGAGTGCGCACCTGTGGCGCCTAAAGGATCCCCAAGAGCGATCGCACCACCATTGACATTGACTCTACTTGGATCAAGACCCAATTTCTTGCATGAATAGACAAACTGTGATGCAAATGTGTCATTGATTTCGAACAAGTTGATGTTACCAAGTTCAAGACCAGCAGATTTCACTGCAGCTGGAATAGCAAAAGCTGGACCAACACCCATGACAGCAGGATCAACACCAACGGCGGCAAAACTCCTGAAGATTCCAAGAATAGGACGCCCCTTTTGGACAGCCACACTTCTCTTCGTGAGGAGCACTACGGCATCACCATCACTTACTTGGCTAGCATTCCTTGCAGTTGTGGTTCCATCCTTTTTAAACGCAGGCTTTACCTTTGCTAGATCCATCATATTTGCGTTTTGGCCGGAAACCGTCATCAACAGAAACAATAATTTGCTTCTCCTCTCCAGTTTTAGGATCCACAATCTTTGTAGAAACTAGAATGATTTCTTCTTTGAATTTACCAGTTGTTGTTGCAGCTGCGGCGCGCCTGTGAGACTCAACAGCAGCCGGATCTTGCTCCTGCCTTGTAACGCCGTAACGTTCAGCAACGTTTTCAGAAGTGATTCCCATAGGAAGAAGACAGTCCCGGGCTTGTGCAAAGGTTTCCACCTTTGGGTTAATATTGCGATGCCTCAAAATGTTATCTTGTGACATACACTCCAATCCAGCCCCAATTCCAATGTCATAGAAACCAGCTTTTATGTAAGCAGCAACATCGGCAACTGCTTGAAGTCCAGATGAACATTGTCTATTGACAGTTCGAAGTGGCACAGTCTCTGGGAAACCAGCATAAAATGCCGCCATTCTGCATTCCGTTGTTTTTTTCTGACCCTGGTCCTAAAACTGTGCCAACAATAATGTCTCCTACTTCACTTGGTTCCACATTTGTTTTCTCTATCACAGCCTTGAGAACTGGGGCAAGTAGATCATCCGGAAGGGTGTCCTTGAATCCCCCACGCTTTGCTTTGCAAATGGCGGTACGATATGCAGCTACAATCACAAATCATTTTCAGATCCACCTGTTTGCCCAGCAGAACAGAATGAAGCTGAGAGATCAGTGGGTTGATGAGTATGAGATAAAAAAACTGAATTTGAAGAATTATGTTGTAAATTTTCAAGAAGAACTATCTGTCTTTCAATTTCTTTCTCCATATTTTTTAATTGAAAACCTTTCTCTATTTCTCTCCTTGAGAGTATCTTTGGAGTTTTGACGACGAACGGCCGAGGCGAGCTGAAGCAAGGCAGCAGCGGCGCAAGACGGCAAGAGGGCGGCACGGCAGCAGCGCAACGCAACGCAGCAGGAGAGTGAGAGAGGAAGAGAGAGCCGCGCGCACCTGCAACGATGCGTGAAAAAAATGGGTTTTAGGGTTTCGGCCTGAGAGCTTATGTGTTTAAATAGACTAAGGATAAACCCGCCGGTGATCGGAACGGATAAGGGATACGACGGGGAAACTTAAACCATTTGTTTTTTTTTAGGGCAGAGGTTTGTTTGCCGGAAAAGTCGCCAAAAACAGTGGCGGTGAAGGCGGCAGTAGTGGACTGGACGGAAAACGAGTGAAACGGATGTTGGAATGTAACACAATAGTGGTTTGAAAAATGAATGTTCACGTTGAAAAAAAAGAAACTATGATTATATTCCCTAACTGTTGGGAACTCGGAAGCGGAATATTGGCAAACAGTTTAAGGAGGATCGAAATAGGCTCTAGATACCATGTTGAAGTTGTGGGATTTTAGAGAAAAGGAGGAGAGAAAATAATAAGGGTTTGAATATTATTGATAATAGCTTAATGCTGACTTGATTACAAAAGACTCAATACTAATCTCTATTTATAGAGAAACATAGACTCAATCCTAAATCAGGAATAAATCATAATAATAATGAGAGATATTCTAAGATATCTCTATGAATATAAATTGATCCTAAGAAATAATTCAAGATACTCTAATATAATATAATAGATATTATAAGATATTTTCTAATATTCTAACAATTCTAACAAAACTATTAGGAATTTAGGATATCTACAAAAGCATCATATGGTAAATTTGGCATCCCAACTATGTTTGCACCCCAAATCAACCACCTATCATTTGCAACACCCTAAAAATTATATTAAAATGAAAAGAGGGAAAATAAACCTTGGGGGGACTAGACCAATACCCAAGGTAACAACAGTGTGCGAGAATTACAATTGTCTCATTAAAAACCTTACCAGGAAAACCCATAGGGATGAAACCTTGGTGAAGGAAAAAAGAGTGCAGTGCGAGAAAGCAAAAACTACTATACCAAAATAACGATGTTTGAACAAATAAAACATTTTCTACTATAGAACAGCTACTAAGCACTAAGTTAGACATTGAAATGTAGGACTAAGCTTATGACAACCTGAGGCTCTAATAATCTCACTATCACATGCCTTCAATTTTCTTTATTTGGCTGCTGATATTCATTGAGATAAACAGTAGGTAAAATATATAGATTAGCTGCTCAAAAGTTAAGAATTTATGCACACATACTTATCTTTTGAGTAAAATAATACAAATAGTAATATTTCAAATGTTCAAAAGATACATTCAAAAAGAATTATAAAAAAAATATTTCAAATGTTCAAAAGAAATCTTCAAATTTCTTTCTAAATGATTAAACATTTTCAAACAAGTTATTATATGCTTTTACAATTCAATATATAAAAAAAATGTCAATTTGATTCATCTAAAAAAGCAAGAGCCACCAATTATGCATACTTAGTTCACTGTCATTTTATATAAAACACTACAAAAATTACAAAAATAATTAAGAAATAATGGCTCAGAGTGCTTTCCAATTCCATTGCGTATCTGATAAAGAAAACCTAACCAAAAAGGCAGACGCATGAAAAACATCCTAGAGGATTTGTTATAAAATTTAAAAAACGTACTAGTTGCATGCATCAAAGCCTAAACATGTTTAAAAAAATTCAATAACCTCATTTAGATGAATATGACCAACAAGGCCTGCATCTTCAGAACCATCATTGCGTCTTCGCTGCTGCTGGTATCTGCAGATGAGAAACATGTCCCAAATAAAGTAAATACAACCTTTCAAATATCACAATATAACTAGTTCAATTTTTTTTTTTGAAGAAAATTACTAGTTCAATTAACACTAATTAAATGTTTTACCCCGAATAAAATACGGAGTACTTAGCAAGTATATATCAGAAAATTACATAGTACATATAAGGAATTGACATCATCATGAACTAAGAGGATAAGCCATGCATACTATCCATTCTTCAAGCCTAAAAAGCTCGTCCAAACTCCAAAGGGAACATATTAGAGACATAAAACCATTCATTGACCCACATCTAAAAGCTAAACCCTTAAAAAAATTAGTCCTTGGCAGAAAAAATAGTCATCACAAACATTTTTTCAAGCCTGTTGACACGAATTGTAATCAGACAAAACTATGGAGAAGGCATTAGATGAATCCCAAATCTCAAACCCAACCCCAAAAACAAATGTTGACAGGCATAAGTACAATTGACAACTTTTTTTTTAACAAAGTACAATTCACAATATTTGATAAAGACAAATGAGGCTTTAAACTACAAAGTAACTAATTACCCATGGTTGATCCATTCTTTATAAGAAACAAGGAATTTTTAGAAACTAAAAGATATATGCTGAATATAGCAAAATAATTAAACCAAGATAGAAAACTTACTCAACAGTGAAATCTAGTGCTGCATCCTTGAGGCTTACTTTTCTCAATTGATTTTTAACCAAATATGCAGCATTTTCACGACAGTAACTCCTCCCACAATCACAATCATTCAAATATAAAATTACTCGACGATCATTTGGTTCATTCCTAAAGTTCACCTTGCAAAGGAGTATTTCCTGAAGATAAATAAGTAAATAAGTAAATATCTCAAAAAAAAACTATTAGTGAGATATGAGAAACAGATGTCTATTATTCACTAAGAAATTATTACCTTCATAAACTCCCAGGAAGAATTGCTGCTAGGACTAGCATCAAGGACTGCTTTATAGGCAGGGTTTGACATGGAAGTTGCAGCTAAGACACCAACAGGCTCACCAGCTGGGAATAAGGGCTGAGATTTGTCTCCAGATTGTATGCCATACTCAAACTGGATGATGGAATTACTACATACATTTCTCACGGTTCCATCATAGCAAATCACAACATCCCGGAGAATGGCCATCAAGTTCTTAAATAGTGTGCCTGGTTCAGATAATCCTCTAGAAGAGCGGACAATTATTTCTCTTGTTGCAATTGAATGCACCAACTCTTCATATGGATCTAAACCATGAAAGAAGCATCCTTTGAGCAACCCAAACTCAGCAGAGGGATAACCATCCCCATCATAGAAACACTTCACGTGAAAATGAGAACCTACATCCTCAACCAATCCCTTGGAATAAAACTTTCCTCTCTCAAAGAGTTGTTGGCCTAAGAAGCCAATCTGTTGAACCACCTTGTCAAGAGCCGACTTACTCTTCGAATCAATCAAATCTCCAAGTTTGGTTGACTTCAAAGCAAAATTTATGACAGGGAGTTCAATATCTTGCATGTGTTTCTCCAGTTGTTGTGCCACCAGCTCTTTGTATACGACCCTCAGCTGATGCAACAAAGGAGAAATTTTCCCAATGCTTCTATTGATAACCCTTTTCACTGCCCTGGATATTGAAAAGTCTTGCAATCCAACACTAAATCCATGAGCAAATATGTTTTCCATCAGAAAGGGCTGGAGCACATCAAAGAAATTCAGTGCCTCCTTAGGACCCTGGCTAAAAAAAATTGAGGCCGCTACTTCATTTATAATTGAAGGCAGAAGATCTCTGGTAAAATCAAATTCTAAGATTTCCCTTTGCCTAATCAAGTATCGTCCTCCAGTACAATCAAAAGAGGAAGGCAAAGCACACTGCAACATTTGAACAGATGTCCAATAAGAATCGCCAGAACCGGCCTTCACCAAAGCAGGCATTGGCAAAGGCAGTGAAAGAAACATGGCCATTTGATTTGCTGCTGCTCTATCCAAAAAACAACTCTTGACTAGCATCTTGAGTGACAATAATGAATCTGTGGATAACTGAAGGTTC
Organism: Cicer chorassanicum; assembly: GCA_037974735.1. Classification (NCBI taxonomy): domain Eukaryota; kingdom Viridiplantae; phylum Streptophyta; class Magnoliopsida; order Fabales; family Fabaceae; genus Cicer; species Cicer chorassanicum. The sequence goes on from JBBPBP010000004.1 coordinate 50,980,004, forward strand.
AGATTACCACTATGAGAGCTGAGAAGTTGTTTCTCTACAGAGAAAAGCTCCAAAACCTCAGCCTTAGCAGCAAGTGACTGGGGATAAAAAAGATGGACACAGTCACCATCAAAATCAGCCCCTAGGGGTCCACATATTAGCGGATTTATTTTGACAGTGTGGTCGTCATGGATGTACACTACAAGCGCTTGCAATGAGTGTTTGTGAGTAGTAGGTGGTCTGTTGATGAAGACAATATCCCCATCCATAATCCTCCGATGCACTATTTGACCAGGTTTAAGATATGTGTGCCCCTTTGATCCCTCCCTTAATGAGTAAGTTGACACACCTTCCTTGTACGTCAAGCACAAATTTTCATCAACCAACTTTTGTAAATAACGGATGTTATGTATGCTTACTCTCTCCTCAAATGTTATCCTTTGAGCAACCTCAAGTGGAATTCCTACTTCATTTATCTTCTTATAGCCATCTCCAGTTATCACATTACGGGAAGAAAAACCTGAACCCTTTCTTATAAATAAAGTCCTCATTTTCTCTAACCATGCTTTTGTTGAGGAATCATTCAGCTCTTTATTGACCCCATAGCGTGTTTCTATATCTCGTGTTGCCTTAGAAGTACCCCTAACTTGAAGATACTGATCAACCACTGATTGCAAGTCGTTAGCTTCCACTTGATGAGACTCAAAGTTTGGTTCACCTGATCTAGAACTTCTGATGATTTCAACCTTCCTAAGCAATTTTCTAAGAATTGTCATGGCAGGATCCTGCAATGTGAGACAGATACATAACTTTCTGAAGCACTACAAAATAACTTTATAATCAAGTAACAAATCACATTATCATTTCCTCACCGAAGACATGACACTGACACCATCTGAAACTACTGGCACGGACAAGCAATTTGGTGGTACCGGAAGGTATTTCAAAACATATCCATCTTGAGGAAAATATCCTTTTATAGCAAGTTTCTTATTTGTTTCTTGTGGAAATCTTTTGATAATTTCCATCACCTGGTAGATATTTGACAAGAAAACTGTAAATGAAAATCAAATGACAAGTTTTAACTGCAACGTAAAAAAGTAAAATACGAAGCATATAACAGTTATAGCCTGAAAGTATCAATTATAAACCTATTTGACAGTCAATCACAAGCATTTTGAGTACAAATATCAATCATACAGAAAATGCAAATATAATTCCAACAGTGTGATTTATTAAAAATATAAGATGGCCAAATAATAATTATATGCCACAATACACCAGAGTGAACCAAAAGAAGCATTTTGTCATTCATGGGAAGCGGATGCTGGCAAGGCCGTGACACTACATAGCTGATTCATTTTAAAAAAATCCATTTGAATGCCTCGTATATTGAATCTTCAAAGTAAATGTGTTTAGGGAATGAAACAATAATAAAATGCAAGGTACTACCTCTGTCCCCTATATATAGGACCCTCTTATGAAATTTCTGTCCCTTTTTATAAGACCCTCTTTGAATTTTCAACTACATTAATTACTCTTTTTACTAACATACCCCTAATTAATTTACATCTTATTCTGCAATCAACAATAAATACTATAATGAAAGCATTAACTAATTCTCTCTTTTGAACGGTAAACATGTAAAAACAATATCAATTATTAAAAAAATTTAATATTATGTCAAAATATGATTCTGTATAATATCCCTCAAGTATAAGGATTCAGTTGAATAGGAGTACTAGTAGGGATTTAGTTATATATGAGTACTAATAGGATTTGGTTGTTTAGTAATCTAGTATATATATATATATATATATATATATATATATATATATATATATATATATATATATATATATATATGATGTATTGCCAATATATTTCAATTCAATAAATATACTTTTACTCTAATTCTTAACATGGTATCAGAATTTTTAACATGGTAATAGAGCTCTCGATCTTTGAGAGCCTTGCTTCCGCATAAATTTGCCGCCTTCATTGCGGTTTTCTTTTTTCTGAATCCTTAGCCACCTTAATTGTGGCCCTTTTTTGCTGCCTTCATTGCAGCAACTTAACGTCTGTTTAACAGCCTTCTAAATCTCCATGAACCAGCCTTCTTTTTGTGATCTCTGAAGTCTGTTTGTTGCCTTCTTTGTTCTGAAACCAGCCGTCACTGCCGTGAACACAACTTTCAACTTCTCTCACCACTGTTGAAGATTATTGACCACTATACACTGACCGTATCACACCACCGTCCTCCAATCAGCCGTTCGCAGCCGTTTCTTCGTAGATCGTAAATCAGAGAAACTTGCTGTTTTTTGTTTTTCATCCATGGCGGGAGAAGGAGTAGTGATTCATAATGGAACCGAGACTGAAACAGGAAATAAAAAATTCCAAGCCGAATTGCAAAACCTCTCATCCGTTCACAAGTTGAATGGGAAGAACTATTTGAAGTGGTCTCAAATTGTGCACACGTTTTTGAAAGGTAAAGGGATGGCAGAACACTTAACAGATGAACCCCCAAAAGAAACAGATCCCAAATTTAAGAGGTGGGATAAAGAGGATTCTATGCTCATGGCATGGTTATGGGATGCAATGACCTCAGAAATCAGTGACACTTGCATGTTTCTCAGCACTGCAAAGGAGATTTGGAAGGCATTAGAAAAGACTTATTCCAAAGCTAAAGATGCTGCCCAAATATACGATGTGAAGGTGAAAACTGTGGCTGCTAAACAGGGAAACAAGACTGTTACTGAGTATGCAAATCATCTCAAAGCTTTGTGGATGGAGTTGGATCATTGCAGAGTTATAAAAGTCAAGTGTTCAGCAGATACAGCATTACTCAAGGAGTATATTGAACAGGATAGAGTCTATGATTTCTTGGTGGGACTCAACTCTGATTTTGATCAAGTTAGAGTGCAAATCCTTGGTAAGGAGAAAGTGCCAGAAATTAATGAAGTAGTGGCTATAGTGAGAAGTGAAGAAAGTAGAAGGGGACTAATGCTGACAGTCCCACCAGTGGAAAGCTCAGCAATGATGGTTGACCAAAAGAAAGGAGGAGCCTATGTGGAGAAGAAAGGTGAAGGAGTGTGGTGTACCTATTGCAACAAGCCTCGCCACACTCGCGAAGAATGCTGGAAATTGAACGGGAAGCCACCTAGTAGAGTGTGGGGCTCTCCAAACCGAGACAAGGAGGGGAAAAAAAAGGGAGATCAAGCACACATAACTACAGGTACTAGTGAAGAAAGTCGAGAAGATATGACACAACTGAACCAAGATGAGGTAGAAAAGTTGAGATCTTTACTCACTAGTTTGGAGAAACCCACAGGTACTTGCTCTTTGGCACATTCAGGACAAGCACTCGGGGAGGACGATTGGATATGCTAGAGAATGGAATGGCCCTTTTTGCCGCCTTCATTGCGGTTTCTATTTTCCTGAAATCTTAGCCACCTTCATTGTGGTCCTTTTTGCCGCCTTCATTGCGGTTTCGCCTTCATTGCGGTTTCTATTTTCCTAAAATCTTAGCCACCTTCATTGTGGTCCTTTTTGCCGCCTTCATTGGGGTTTCGCCTTCATTGCGGTTTAGCCTTCATTGCGGTTTCGCCTTCATTGCGGTTTCGCCTTCATTGTGGTTTCTATTTTCCTAAATCCTTAGCCACCTTCATTGTGGCCCTTTTTTGCTACCTTCATTGCAACAACTTGCGATTTCTTTTTGGCCTAATTTGCACTCCATATAACTCCTCCCATGACAACCTTGCAGATCTTCTAACTAAAGGGCTAAGCAGTAGCAACTTTGAAAGAATTGTATTGAAGTTGGGAATAGAGAACACCTATTCACCAGCTTGAGGGGGAGTGTCAAAATATGATTCTGTTTAATATCCCTCAAGTAAAGGGATTCAGTTGAATAGGAGTACTGTAGGGATTTAGTTATATATGAGTACTAATAGGATTTGGATGTTTAGTAATCTAGTATATATATATCTGATGCATTGCCAATATATTTCAATTCAATAAATATATTTTTACTCTAATTCTTAACATGGTATCAGAATTTTTAACATATTACTATCAAATTTCTTAATTCCTGTGATTTGATAAATGAGGTCCTATATATAGGGACGAAGGCAGTAACTAAAACCAAACCGGACAGCCAGCCAGTTAGAAAACCCCTGATAACCGCTAAGTCCAAGAACCAGTCAAAAAACAGTTGAAATAGGTCAAAACCAACGGTCCGCGAAAACTCAAAAGCACCTTGGTCAACCGTGACATTTTCTTCTTTCCTCCTGTTGCAAGAGAAGAACATAGGTAGAACATATCCACAAATGAAAGATAAATCAGAAATGTGGAGATATTGTTCTTCCTCCTTTAACCATTGAGACCATCATGTGGAAGAAAGACCAAATCTTTGGAAACCTTGTTAGAACTGATGCTGTGAAGCTCACCCCAAAAAAAAAGATGATGCCAGTGAAATGAAAGGCACACCAGAACAATTAAATAAATTGGTAGAGGACAAAGAAAACTGGTTAATGTAAAGGAGAAAGAAGAGTAAAAGACATGATGGAAGTGGCATTTGGTAGTGCACACTTCTAGTCATATTGGGCAGTGGAATACGATGACACAATGACAAAGTAAATGAGTGTTTTTAATATGACAAAAAAACACAACTAAATTTTGGGGATGATTTAAATTTGGTGTTGGTTACAGTTTACATGTTACGGATTGATGTCTATCATTTATTTGTTTTATTAAGTATTAACAATATGTCTATCCTTTATTATTTATTTATTCATTACTAAAATTAGAAACTATATATGATTCATTATTAATTGATGTCTTTCATTATATCAATCAATCCTATTTGTCCAAAATAGACAGTATTCTAGAAAAATTGAATTTTATTTAATTATCATAAATCTGATATGAAATCTTATTAAAATATACTCTTATATGTATATTAAATTTGAGTCACAAAAAAAATTAGTATATAAAATAAAATATTTATGTTAATATAACTAGTTCAACCACAATTGAACTGTTGAACCTTGAACCAATGCCTTCACTCGTTCAACTACTGGTCCGATTTTAATTACCTTGATAAGATGTTTGTTTGAGAGTGTGCCGATAGCATTCCTCTTCCCAGGAAAATATAAGAAAGACAAATCATCTATGGGACATTGACTGAAAATAGCTTGATAGTAACTTCATACAAAAGACTAAACACGAACCCCTATATATAGTTAGGCACCAAAATAACCCCTCAGCAAATTTTGTGAAAGTTTATTATAGGAAAAGAGGGAAGGCTGTCAACTAATTGTTGGTTGCTAGTTAGTTGTTGGTTAGTAGGTCGGGAGCAGTTATTTTCTAGGCTTATTGTATGCTGATTGGTCCTATGGCTTATAAATAGTACTGAACCCTCCCTGAGAGAAAGTAGAATTCTTTTAATCTAAAGTTTAAACTACTGAGTGTACTAGTGCGAAGAGATTAGAATTCTCTTTGTTTCTTTTTTCCTTTTTCAATAAAACTACGGCAAATAAACCACGTTTCGCTAATCATAAAGAGTAGGAATTGCAAGTTCCTAACAACAGTGATGCTAGACTCCTAATCCTAAATATAGTGCAATCAGGAATCAAATAATAATAATATAAAATCTAATCTTAAGAGATAATTTAAGATACTCAACATAAATTTGGTCCTAGAAAATAAACTTGTTAGTAACTTGAGCAATATTTCAAAACACTAGCCATTTTAAGCAGCACAATAACAATGAAAGCCAGTAGAAACCATACCTCACAAGGAAGCAAAGCTCGAGTATGATCACCCCCATAGCGATAGCCATATTTTTCTAAAAAACCCCAAAAACCGTCATGCATCTTTGACTTTGGAACCTTCAGTGCCAAGTAACAAGCCCCATCAGCTGTTTTGACCTCCCGAATAGAAACTTGTGCGGCACTGACATCCTAAGAGGAAAATATAACTATCATGAACTTTGGACACAAATATTTATGGAAATAACAAGTTCCCATCTATAACAAAGTATCATAATAGCAAAACAAAATTTAGCCAACATATTGGTTTGGAAGAACACGTTGAATATTAATTTCAGCACCAAAAATAACAAGCAGTAAAAATAAAGCACAGAATAAACTACAGTTAAGCTAGCAATTAGCAAACCATCGAAAGAAAAAATAAATCATACATAGAAAAAACAGAACACATCAAAAATAAATAACAAGCCTTCACATTTTTTCGTTGAATGAGACCTACATAAACTAGAGTTACGGAAACAAATCACCATTTGGAAGCAAATGGACAATCTTGTGCCAGAAAAAGTTGTCAAGGAAGTCAAAATCAAGATCCTAAATAGGATTGTGATGTTACCCACAATTCTAGTGTTTTTGCCAAAATATTGCATGTTTAGACCTGCCCAATAATTTTTCAATATAGTTCCCACTTTTCAGCACTTCTTCAACATTTATGATGACACCACCGGTGTCTCTAGAAAGTATCGTAAATCATAGCTATTCTCTGAAAAGTTAATGATTCTAGTGGTGGTTGCAATTGTGGCCAATGGTTCCAGGTCAACTATATACATATCAAACTTAGCATATGATATGCCTACAAATAATAACATTATTATTATTTCACATTCTCAGATGCTATCTAAATACTCTTTAAATCTTAATGCATGACATAATTTTAAAAATGTTTTCATTTTGAAACTTAATCAATTACAAAATTAGGAGACAAGAATGTATCAACAAAAAGGATAACATATGATTGGTTCATACTAACCTCACAACAGGGAGATAATAAACTCTGTGCCAAACCACTGCTTGAAGAAGGAAACTGAAAGGTTATGAGCCAGAATTAGAGAGAGAGAGAGAGAGTTTGAGAGAAAACTGAATACTCATTGATACTTAAAAATGATAAAACTGAATCTATCTCTGCCACGGCAGTTTATTTATAGATCCAGAGTCTAGTTCCACAAACTAAGGCAGTAATAACTGCCAAAGAGAAACAGTTATCTGACAGCTGTTAATAGCTGGCAATAACCGCAATGTCAGCCGGCAGTGGCACTAACAAATAACAGAAAATGGACTAGTTAAGTGACTTAAAACAAGTGCAACTATTACAAAATGTATTCTCTTACAGCCAGTAAGATCAACACACAAGATGGCATAAGATGAAGGTTGTATCCTTTTCGTACCTAAATCTATCAGACAGTGCATGATAGCCGGATTACTATACAATTTAGGAAAACAAAATTAACAAACCAAACCTTAATAAGCTAGTACTATCTTTGTAATGAGAACAACAAAAGAAAAAAAAGAGTATGATCTTAACAATAAAATTTTTACAAATTTATTAAATTTAAATGTTACATTTCCTACTGGATCTGAATTAATGAAGTCGCAGCTTTTTATTGCAATACAAAACAGAAGCATATCTACCAACCCTAAATTTAAAGGTGAGGAGCACTCCTATATGTACATGTACATGGACACTCGTATCTAACAATTATTTTATTTCCATGATATCCATTTAGCCAACTTCTTTACATAAGCCCTACTATTTTTCACAGTTATTGTTTACATATGATATTACTATTGATCCAAATTCCAAATTCAACCCAGCTGCTTCATCAAATTGATCATCAACTCTATTTTAGAATAGGGCATGACAATATTTACTCGAATACTAGTTTTATTACTATATCAATTTTCATAAAATAATAAAAACTGTAGCAGCATAATTTAATAGTTACTTATTTCCACAGTCAGTATTTCATAGCTGAAGTATAGCATGTTTCACAATTCTTTTATTATTAAAAAAACAAAGAACATTATTTAAATTACCATAAAAACGAATTAAAAAAAAAAACAGTCTGCTGTTAACCAATTGGTCATTGGTTTGATAAAAAAAAAAATATTATGATAACGAGTATTATATTATTAATATTTCAAACAAGTTGACACCTTAAATCTTATTTAATTTTCCTAAAATTTATATCAAGTACAATCAAGGAAAAACATTTCTATAGACAGTATAACATGATTAGTTCTTTTGAAATTACCATTTATCAGCATAATGTTGGATTTATTCGTAATAATTTTATTAATTTCATTGACAAACATATACAGATTTGAATCATTTAACTATTTTATGCAATATAAAAGAAATTGCAATGAAATGGTATGCAATATTTTCAAAAATACTTAGGCCTCAAACGTGCTTGTTGAAACCAACTAATATTGAAATTAATTTATTACTGAAATGGATTTCAATACTTAAATTGAATAAAACGAAAATTTCCAGCCCGAGTACAAAATTTAATTCATAATCTTTAACTATACGGAGCTAAATATGCTACAAAGAAGTAAGGCAATGCTTTTCTTAAGAGAAACTACAATTGAATTCCAAAAGGATTGGGTTGATTTTAGCTGGCATAGCTGGCAGTGATTTGTAAGTGTCATTCTAAGCCCTTATTAAGGTTGGTGGTGTGTCCTTGCTTTGGAATGGGGTAGCCCTCCCTCTTCCCTTAACTCACTTCACTTCAAACCCAAACAACATAATAAATACATAAGGCTAATACATGGTGTGTTTTAAATTTTACAACAATACATGTTAGAATAAGATCATACAGAGTATTAATATAAGAGCTATATTAAATAGGAGTGGTTAATAAAAGTAAAAGCTAAAATGAGTTTCACAGTTAAAATATGAGACCACTTAGTTGTGCTTTAGGAAATGGAATTTACCTGAAATTAAGAAAAACTTTGAACAATCAAAAAATGGGTATCCCAATACTCTCGCAGTCTCACTCAAATCCAAAAAGTTTTTATGGTGCAGGCTTTTGTGATTGAAAATTATGATAAAAGAGAGGAGAACACGAAAAAAGATATATAACTCAATGGAAAGTAGCCTTTCTTGAGTCTTTAAATTTAAGGCTTAATATTTTATTTTTACCTGAAATTAAGAAAAACTTTGAACAATCAAAAAATGGGTATCCTAATACTCTCGCAGTCTCACTCAAATCCAAAAAGTTTTTATGGTGCAGGCTTTTGTGGTTGAAAATTATGCTAAAAGAGAGAACATGAAAAAAGATATATAACTCAATAGAAAGTAGTCAATATAAATATACACTTTTTACTTTTGGTCCTTGGTATTTTGTTTTTAATCCTTGCAAATATACATTTTTTGCTTTTGGCCCCTGTAAATATTCATTTTAGTCCTTAGATGGAGGGACTAAAATCAAATATTTTACATATAACAAGGATTAATTCCAATATGAATAAATTTTGCAGGGACTAAAAACAAACAATATTACAAGAATTAAATCAAAAACGTGAAAGCATATTTAAACCTTAATTTAAATAATAATTAAGCAAACAGGTAAAAGTGAAAATCAAAACTCTGCCACTAACTATCTTTCACAAGTTATAAAAATTAAAAAAGCTAAAGAACTGTGTTCACATTCTATTTGGGTGATACCTTGGTTTTCTTCAGTTTTAAGCAGTTTAGGCAGACCAGGCTCAGTATTTTCTTCAACTCAGTAACATGGCTAGGATGGTATATTGGAACTGGAAGTTCAATATATCCAAAGTGGCCTGAAAAGTAATATTGATTCAACACCAATTCATTTGAAATGTAACATTTTTTCCATTGAAATGACAACACAAAAAACGATCAAATAACAGACCTTCGCATTTTCCTGCTTCAGAAGTGCCACAAGATTCACATCGTCCAAATTCAAGGGGAAGCCCAAGGAATGGATTTGCCAGCTGACTAGCATGACTAATTGTGGAATCGCTAATGGATGCAGTACTCTATCAACAAAAAACAGCAAATTTCACAAAATATATTGATCAAATCCAATAAAATATCAAAATGGCCATAACAACATAGCAAAGCCTAGTAACAAATACTGAAATCAGAAACTTCTTTTACTGATGAAAATTAAAAACCAAAACCCTAACTGGTAAGCAGCCATATAGGCATACATAAACACCCAGAGAATACAACTTTGTCTGTTTTGAGTTCTTTTCACAAAAGTTAAAAAAACACCAAAATTTCACACTGCACATTTATAACATGAATAAATTACAAGAAATATCAATATCAAAACAAAAGAAAAACACTCCAAATAAGGTTCTTAAAGGAACCCAGGAAATACATTGGGTACTTACAATTTCATGGCGTGTAGCCATACTAAAACGGATGCCAACAACCTTCGCATCTAAAACACTTGAAGTAGGATTATCTTCCATCACTTCCTTGGTAAATCTACAGCTCCTGCCAACAGATAACTCATAATCATGAATCATTACTTTTAATGTGTAAGCCTTAAAAGTTTCAACAGAATTAAGGCAGAAAGAGAAATAAATAAAAAACAATGGAACAGAAAATTACTGGAAAGATGAGCTAGTACAACTTTTATTTACAAACTTTCACAGAATTAAGCAAATAAACCAATCTCCAAAGACAGCATAGAACAAATACATCTAACTAACATATCCATAAAATAATTGACCACCACAAATGTTTGAAAGGATGACTAGATATTGCGTATTAAACCGCTAATATAAATCTTTTCAAATATCAAGCACCCTAACAAATAGGTGATGCCACCATTCTTAAAAAGTACCATAACCCTAAGAACACTAGGATCAAACAAACAGTTCAGAAATCATTCATCAAACCATAACCATTAATTAAAGCACTTGAATAATAGAGAAATTATACCAAACTGTGTGTTCAAACAATACAAAGCAAAGGCATATTTATAACTATGTGCTAGAGAGTGTTAATCACTGACAACCATAAATGGCGAGCAATTATCTCGCAATAACAAAACTTCCCCTTAATTAGAACATAATTGGTTTTACATACACATATAAATTCACTAATCCACTTCTCTAGAGAACACAAATTCACTAATCCACTTATCATCATTTAACCAAACTCCTTAAATGGGATAAAAAATCTCTCAACAACATTGAATCATTTTTCACCAAAAAAAGAAATGGAAAAAAAAAATCCACCCACCTACGCAACCGGTTACAAGAATCACAA
>JBBPBP010000004.1:50991104-51002159 GCA_037974735.1 Cicer chorassanicum
AAAAAAAAAAAAAAAAAAAAAAAAAAAACTCTAAATAAACAAATGCAAGTGACATGTGAAGTTGTCAAGAAAAGGAGAAAAAAATTGAGAGAAAATTTGCAATGACCTTGAATTTTTTCCCCAAAATGATGATCTTCGAAGAAAATAGAGCAAGTCAAACTAAAATCCAACCAGAAAAATTAAAAATAAAAAACACAAAAATTAAAAATATAAACATTACAATTTTCAACCATTTCTTACCTCAAACGAAAAACTGTGTGAAATTAGAGCGTCTCAGCGAGCTGAACAGAAAACCCTAAACCAAAAAAAAACACAATACAGAATGAGAATACAAAATCAATACCCAAAAAAACAACACAGAGCGTTACGTTTTTGCATGAAACAAAAATGTAGAACAAATAACACAGAAAAAATTGAAGTACCAAATCGTAAGTATTGATCTTCAGCTGAGGAAAACGCTAAAAAAGCGTCTCCATGAGCTAACTGAAAACCCTAAACCGCAAAAAACATATAAACAGAAATGAGAACACAATACGCAAAATCGGAAGCGTAAAACGACATAGAGAGATGCGTTTATGCATGAAACGAAAATGTAGAAGCGTTAAGAGAGAAAAATCGAAGTACCGAGTGGTTAATGTGTTGATTGTTAACTGAACAAAAAGGGTTTGAAATGAGAGAGAAGAAAAGAGTTGAGAGAGTGAAATGAAATGAGAGAGAAATGGAAGAGTGAAGTGAGTGTGAGTGAAATTTTGGTTGTGCTTGTTGCATGAAATGAAACAAATTTTGCGATTTAGACAGAAATTAAAAAATTAAAATGAAATGGAAAATGTATTTTGTTTGTGTGTTGGTGTTTGTGTAAGAGAGAGACTGGGTTTTTGGTAGAGGGGTTTTGGAGGTCAATGACGATTTTGGGATCATTGACTTTTTGGTGAGTATTTAGTTAGTGGTGACCTTGTGTACAAAATTGGGATTTTGTTCCAATTTTTTTAAGTAAGAATGTAACGGCTGTACCCAAGTTTGCACTTTACTTGCTGTGATTAGAGAGACTTAACCTGAGTTAAGTAGGCTAGTTAAGTTTTGATGACTATAGATGGGATTCTTTGCACTAAGTTTAGGCCTTAGGGTAATTTTAAGTGTCATTTGAAGCCTCGAATTGATTTTCTTTTAATAAAATAATATATTTGAAGAGTAAAGTGTTCATTTGAGTAGTTGAAAGTAATATTAGTAAAAGTTAGGTGATTTCTATGATAAACAAAAAATACTTGGATAGACAGTTTAATAATAGGAGGATATTATGGGAAAAATTGAATAAATGTTATTTTGAAATTCTAAAGTGACTAATAATTTAAGAAAGAAAAGTACATTCTAAAAGTAACACTTATAAATACATAGAAATTAAATTAGTTGCACACTCTATTCCAACTTATTGCATGAGTTCTTTTCTTTTATCAACAATTTGGGAAGAAAAAATCAATAAAATGCTAAACTCTTTTTGGTGAGGTTGGAATAGAAATAATAGAAGAGAAATTAATTGGCTAAGATGGAATTGTTTGGCCATGAGGAAATATGGTGACATAGGATTCCTTCATTTGTAAGGTTTTGACTACTTTGGCTATGTTAGGGAAGACCATGATACTGTAGTGGCACGATCTTCAAAGTTAGAAATTACCCGGATCAGAATTTTTTGAAAGCTCGTTTTGGATCATAACCCATACGAAAGTACTCACACTTCACATGTAGTAGTCAAAGGAGGATTGAGATAGCGAATAGCAAAATAAATGAATGACGTGATTGCTGGTTGAGTGGAAAAGATCACCCCTACATTACTAGTCTTACGCATTTGGAACATGAGAACATGAAAGTTTCATATTTAATTGATCAAAATAACAAGGTACGAAAGTTTGATGTTTTTACTAATTTGTTCAATTCACATTATGCGAAAAGTATTTTATCTATGCCAATTTACAGAGTCAATGAGATATATGAGTATGTTTGAAAATTCACAAACCATGGAGAGTGTAGAGTGAAGTCAGCCTACAACTATACCATGGAAGAGCTAGTAGATAATAATGATCTCGGAATGGATGGGAATTGGGTGAAAATATGGATTTTAAAAATCCCCTCAAAAGATCAAAGTGATCATTTGGCGTGTAGCTCCAGGGTGTTTGCCTACAAGATATTGCCTTCAAGATCAAAAAGTGAATTACTCTTATTTTGTGTGCATTGTGAGGGCTCCTAAAAGAATAATTAGCATACCTTTTATTATGATTGAAAAGAATTATTTTATTGATTAAAAAGGTAAAGGTACACATCATTTATACTACAACCGATGTAGTACAAAGGCAGTAAAATTACACAAGAAAGATAAACTATTATCAGTAAAATTACACAAAAAAGATAAACTAACTATAATCTAACAGCCCCCTTCAAGCTAGATCATAGATGTCAATCATGTGTAGCTTGGATAAAATGGAATGAAAATGTGAAGGATGAAGAGGTTTGGTGTAGATGTCTACTAACTGGTTCGAGGAAGAAACTGGGAGAAGATGAACGATGCTTAACATTAACTAATCACGAACTAGGTGACAATCCAACTCGATGTGTTTACGATATTCATTGAAAATAGTGAAGGTATTACAACAACCATTATAGGTCGAGGTGCAAAAAGGGATGGGTCGAAAATTGAAAAGTTCATCAGAGTTTTTTTAACGAAGTGAAATAAGTGGTTACAAAAGAATCACCTTGTCTCAGAGAAGAGAGATCAGAAGTAATTTGAGAAATTCTTACAAAATCACCATGTGAGAATCTTTGTTTGAGTTCTTGCCAAATTGAAGACGCATCATCAATCCAAAGGATCCTACTTACAATTTCAGGAGAAATAGAGTGAAAAAGCCAAGAAATGACGAGGGTATTGCAACGTTTCCAAGTCGCATGAGTCGAATCTTGAAGATCTAGTTTCTTGATGATTCCATTGATGAAACCAAATTTGTTCTTCATTTTAAGTGTAAGATACATGGTAATTTGAACCATCAAGAACCGGTGTAACACCCCAATATTTTCATATATATTATATATGTGTCTTTTTAGTAATTGTTATGAGTTATTATTTAATTAATAATTATTCTATTATAAATAAATTAAATTAAATTTTATCACACTCAATGTTACCAGAATAATTATAACCTTTATTTTTATTTAATTGTTTTGGCGTGACAATTACATGGGGACAGTTTATGACGTGATTATTTCCTAAATTGACTACTGTGTATTTTTTTATTTGATTAGTTTCGATAATCATGAAATTGATGTTACCGGAATAATTATAACTTTTATTTTTATTTAATTGTTTTGGCGTGACAATTACATGGAGACGGTTTATGACGCGATTATTTCCTAAATTGACTATTGTGTATTTTTTTTTATTTGATTAGTTTCGATAATCATGAAATTGATGTGTTAGATATGTTTGTTTTATTTTGTTATGTGTGACATACGGTGATCTTCTTGTCTTGCTTGATTTATTTTAGTTGATAAAATATTAGTCGAATTATTTAATTAAATTATAATTTATAGAAGTTATATTGTTGTCAGTTTTATTTTCGATCAAATCATTATTCAATTTAGGAGATAGTAGAGTTAGTGAAACTCAGCCCTCGTGTATAAGTGTTTTGAAAAAAAAATTGGTCAATCCATTTTATTTTTAGTATAAAAAAAATAGTGACTCATTCTTTTACTCTCCTTCATGACAAGATTTATGACAATTCATGGTGTTGTCTTGACATAATGTAACTTTATGTCATTGTCTGAACCAATTAAGAGAGCAAATAATAGATAATGTACATTATTTCATTCTTGACACCATGCACCCGCTTCTCTCTCTTACTTAACCCCTTTAATTTATTTTTGAAATGAAGATTATAAATTTAATTATGAGTTTTTTTGTGCAATTAAGAGAGGACAACAAAAGACTACTCTCCTCTTTATATCTCACGCATTCCTCTATTTTAAACCAAAATTACGATTTTATTTTAATTCTCCACAAAAATAATTCTATGCAATTTTTGGTTTCGTAACTATTGGATAAAAAATTAAAAAGGTGATGTGACACTCTCTAATTTATTCATTTAATTAAAAGGGGTGTTGTGACACCCTACAATATATGGTGCACTCTACTAGTTAATCCTAATTAACACATACACATAAATACACATGATTTTAATTGGTTTTGTAACAACCTAATAAAATTAAAGAAATAGTAACCATTGGTAGCATAATTTTGAAATTAAGTGCACTTCAATTTTAGACAAGAAATCAATGGTAATATTGCAATGTAAATAGCTATTGAAACCCTCTTATTTTAACAATCTCACTACTGCTTCTTCTATTCATACATTTGCATTAGGCCCTCTTGCTGTTACACCTACTTGTCATTCGTACACTCCCAAAATAATTTTCTAAGTCGTAAATCCCAATATCTATTCATGTTGAATTCATCGTTGCCTCATGAGCTATTTCTTGTGCGAATTTAGAGGTGTTAAGAAAGAAAGCGCCTAAGGTAAGAGCTTTTCCCCATGCAAGGTTAGGCTAGATATTAAATTAATAGTTTGTAAGATATTGATATATGTCTTGATGACTTAAAAGAAAAATGTTGATTTTTTGTTTGCCTTAAAGAATTTAACTATAATGTTTTGTTTTTATGAGTCATATGTTTGGCTTGATAAACTTAATTTTAAAATTTCGATTTTTTATTTATTATAACATGAGTAATATGTTTGTTGTCATATACTTGATGTAAAGTTGCTATTTTTGTGTTGTCTAGGTGTAATTAATTATAAAGTTATGATTTTTATTATGATCTCATGAGTAATATCTTTGTTAGGATGTTTTTAATTTAAAGTTTCGATTTTTGTGCTATTTCATTTCAAAGTTTTGATTTTTATGAATACTATATGAGTCTTGAGGGAATTGATGAAAATTTTAATTTTTAATTGTGATAATATGATTAAGTTGATTTTTGTGATGTGTTTAGTGGTAAACCTTGAGTTGTATGTCTAAATGACTAATAATTGGGAGAAATTTTATAGTAGAAGAAATAAAGTTTATATTTGTATGTGTTCTTCATTATTTGAGTTTTGATGTCTATCAATAACACGTGGCTAATCCAATCTTATAGTTTATAAAATGAAAGTTGTGACTCTAAGACATTTATTCGCATGTTTGTGTGTTATATATTTGGGATTACAAAATTACTGATTCTCGATTGTAAGCATCCATGAGAATAAAATGTTGATGTCATATGTGATTAAAATTTAATCTTGAATATTTTTATCTTTGTGGTTGCCTAAGTGGCTGGTTATATGTGTTTTAAATATTATTATCTTTGTGGTTGCCTAATGATAAGGATCTCAAGAGCATGAAGATGATCCATATTTTTAATAAATTAGGATGAACTTTATTTATTTTCATTTGGTTTGTAATAATTAAACCAAATCAATAAATATCTAAATATTCTTACACACACCCTAACTATTTTTGACAAAAATATCTAATCTTATTGCAACTCAATTATTGACAAGTAAATTTTTTTGCAATTAGAGATATTTTTAACGAAACAGTCCGATAATAAATTCTTCGTGACGTAATTAAATTATTTCTCGTCAAATAATGTTAAACGGTCTCAAAAGATATTTTTGGCATTTAACACACAAAATACCATTAAAATTGGTTAAAAGCCTCATAATTCAACACCAAAAATATACTAAAATTGCATAAATTAGAATTTAAAACTAAGGGTTTTACAGTACCAGAGAAAGAAAATCAGAGGAAAGTCACTAGACGAAGCGAACAAAGGAAGTGACCAGAGGAAGTGATCAGAGGTTGAGATCATAGGAACACAAATTAAACGCATTTACCTGTAAACATATGTCTCTGAAAGTAACGTGCCTCTGAAGGTTACGGATATTGCATCTGATGTCTGGTCTGAAGTCTGGGTATGATGTTTCGATCTGATAACTGGGTCTGAAGACTGCCTTTGAAGAATGGCTTTGAAACTAAGTTTGAAGACTGCCTCTAAAGACTGAATTTGAAGCAGGTCTATGAAGCCTTTGCATGTCATTGATGTGCACAAACTCAGCATGCCTCTAAAGAGTTCATATCAAGGTATAATTAACTCTGAAGAGATTGTTCAAATCATAAATTCAAAGTTCACAATCTGCTGATCAAAATGGTGTAACACACTCCAAATGATGCATCTGATATGCAACTTCTAATGTTGCACTGACTCTGAAGTTTCAACAAGGTGATTGGCCCAATGCCACTAATTCTAAGTCATGCAATTCTGCCTCTGACTATCATTATTCCAAAAATACAACATCTCACTCCAACAAGAAAGTCAATGCCTCTAAAGGAAATTCAATAGTTGAAATTGAAAAAATTAAGTATGAAAAGAAGACTTAGTTGAATCAAAAACTTGTGAAAATCCAAGAACAATCTGAATCCATTCCAGCTCAAATCAAACAAGAGTATGAAAGGAAATTCGTGTTTTTGAAGATAATCTAAAATAAGATTTGATTCAGATTTATAATTGAAGAAAATCTTTGACCAAGTTGAATAAAAGATATGGTCAAAATTTGAATAAGATATGATCAAGATCTTATCACAAGAAGATATGAATTTTTTAGAAGAAGATTTGATCAAGATTCATCTACAAGAAGATAAGAATTATTTACAAGAAGATTTGATCAAGATTTATCACAAGAAGATTTGAATTATTTACAAGAAGATTTGATCAAGATTTATCTACAAGAAGATATGAATTATTTACAAGAAGATTTCATCAAGATTTATCACAAGAAGATATGAATTATTTACAAGAAGATACGATCAAGAATTGTTTACAAGAAGAAACACTCACAAGAAGATACATTTATTATTTGCAAACATATGACAAAGGAGAAACCCTAACCTATTCTATAAATATATACTCGAGGCTGAAAAAAAACATAAGAAAACTCACAAGCACAAAATTTCTTAAGTCATTAGAGTTCATAAGGTTAAGGTCTAGAGAAACACTTGCTCAAAAGAAATATTTTCTTAGTGTTTTTTAGTGTGAGAGTCATGGTACAGTCAGCTTGTTAGAAGCAAACTAATTTGTTCTAAACTCTTGTAACCCAACCCGATAGTGGCTTTTGTGTTCCTCAAACAATCTTTCGGTTTTCAAGTTGTGTTGAGAAGATTTGTCTTGTAGAGTCAAGGTGTTTGTGTTCCTCAAAAAGTCTGTATGCGTCAGGTTGTTTTGAGAAGACTGGTTTGTAGGCCTAGGTTTTGTGTAATTCAAGTTTTGACTTAGTTGAATAAATCTTTCTGAGTAAGGGGACTCGATGTAGCTACCAAGTTGGTGGTGAACCTGAATAAATTCTTGTGTCACTTTAATTCTGCAATTCTTGTTTTACTTCTGCCTCTGATCACTTAACCTGATTTCTACTACTTTTATTCTAAGTAAGTCACCAAATCCAAACAAGTTTTAAATAAATTAGCAAAAAGAATCCAACTTAGTCAAACACAATTCAATCCCCTTCTCGTGTTTGCACCTTCAGCATAGTCCTTGAGTTGGATTGATTTCAAACAAGTTAGTGATGAAGACAATGCACAATTAATAACAGCATTCTCAATTGAAGAAATCAAAGAAGTAATTTGGAGTTGTGATGGCAACAAAAACCCAAGTCCTCATGGCTTCAATTTCAAATTCTTTCAAGCTTGTTGGGATATAATCCAAGATAATGTGGTTGGGTTTGTTAATGAACTTCATTAAAATGCAAAGTTTTCCAAAGGTATATATGCTTCTTTTTTGCACTACAAGATTTTGTTGATTTTGCTAGAGCCAAAATCGTAGAAAATGCTGAAAGAAATAGGAAAACACTACTTTTCCTATAGAGCCAAATGGTCCAAGGCAAAACAGTCGTCGAACAACAATACCAAGGGCCAAACACTAACTAAATGGCTTTTTACATGAGGAAAAACATGTGATTTTCTAGGGCCATTGCCCTCGAAAATATCTTGGGGTTGAGGCCCTCGCAATGTTCGTAGGGCTAGAGCCTTCGCTAATTCAAATACTCTTATTGGTTCCTAAGTATAGGCCTTTGACAAAACAAATCAATTGACTGGTTCCGAGGGCTCTAGCCCTCGTTGATTTCACGTGTTGGAATATACTGAGAGCTAAAGTCCTCGCTATTGTCAAATTTGACACATTTTCTCAAGGTTTAGGCCCTCACTAATAAATCTAGATTACAAAAAATTAATTTTATATTTTAAATTCATATTAAAATAATTACATTATTTAATTTTTTAATTAAAATTTATAATAAAAATTCATTTAAATTTAACTATATATAATTGAGTTTAACCTTGTTTTTAATTGTACCCAATTTGAAATTAATTGTTGCTTGGGGACAAGCAACAAACTAAGTTTGGGGTTGTGATAATTCTTCATCATATGCATATTTTTTATTATTTTTAGTCTTATTTATTTTTAATCATTAGTTAATTTAAGAAGTTATTTGATATATTTTGTTAATTTTAGTTCTTCGATTTAATAAAACTAGCGTGTTGCGTGGCAATGGATATATATATATTTCTGGTCGCTGCAAATAAAAGTCATTTTGATTTTGATCTCTGTAATATTTTTTTTTGAATAATACCCTTGCAAATTCTAAAATATTTTTAAAAATTTCTTAATGTGATTTTTTTATTAAAACACCTTGAAGTGAGTAATTTTGAATGATGTGACACATACTGTGTAAATATTGTTAATTGGGTAATAATTAATTATAAAAATATTATATCTATATATTTACAGTATTATTAACTTTTTTTTACAAAGTCACATTATTAACTTAATTAATGAAATTTATTACAAATATCACCGTTATAACATGTTCAATCAACATTCAACAACGTTATTCATTTTTTCAACTTCATAATCATTAATCTTCATCCAGGTACCCAAAAACTTTTCAATATCTAGAAACACAATTCCAAAACCCATCATCAAAACCCAATATTGTTATTTTGAGTAAAAAAATCCCAAAATTCATCTTCCCAAAGTGTAGTAGAAAATAAATTTGCACTAAATATGAGATGGACAACTACAAACTTAGAAAATAAATCAAAATAAGTTATGTTTGAGAATTAACCCAAATGCACAAACGCAGAAGGGTACCACAATAGCAACAAAAGTTTATGCATTAACATCAATAAATATACAATAAAATCACAAATTAAACAGATATGAAATCAAAAGAAATAATGGTGAAGAAACCGACAAATGTCGTTGTTGTTCAACAGCTTCTCTGTTGTATATCAAAGATGGAATCACACACAAAGAAATGAGGTTAGAGAAGGCGTCTCCACCGGAGAGAGAGAGAGAGAGTGGAAGAGTAGAGGAGAAATCAAATTGGGGGTTAGGATTCTGACATCATAGTATTCCTTCAATTTTAGGGTTCAGTTGAAGTGGGAAGAGTGAACATAAAGAATGCAGAAGAGAAAATAAATAGAGAATGGAGAACAAAGTATTGTCGAAGGGCTACAATCCTATTATGTATTTCTTGGCTTGAGTTTTTGAAGAGTGGTTGCTGGATGTAGGAAAATTTCTAGGATTTTAGGTTAAAGATGAGTTTGTAGTGGTTAGTTTTTATTTATTAATAATAATAATAATAATCAAATTTAATTTAATTTGATTAATATTTTACTAATTAATTGTTATCTGATCAACAACGTTTACACATTCAACACGTGCCACATCACTCAAAATTAGCCACATCAACATTTTTTTAATCAAAAAATGACATTAAGGACTTTTTTTAGAACATTTTAGAATTTGCAAGGGTATTATTCAAAAAAAAAAAATACAGGGATCAAAATCAAAATGACTCATATTTGTGGGGACTAAAACCATATTTAAGCCTATATTTTTTTTAATATATTTGTATTTGTAAATATTGTATTGTGAATATATTATGCTGTACAAATAAAATAAAAATATAATGATTAAGTATAAAATTAGAATATTAACATTTTTAATTTATGAAAAAAAAGGAGAATGATTTTTTTTGATAAATTTTATATTATTTTAATTATATATTTTTACCCTTTAAATTTTTGCTTGTTTGTACCGTTGTTGCCACGATCCAATTAGTAATAATTGTTTATGTTTGAAGAACTTTTAAGCATTTGTACTAATAATGTTATTTGATGCAACACAATCAAATGAATTGTCAAACAAAAAATCAAAGAGTTAAGATAAAAAAAAACACTACCAAAGGGTGAATGAATATTTATTTGCATAACTTATTGATTAATATTGTGAAAATAAGACTGTTATAAATAGAAAGAGATTGAATCATTATAATACTTTTGTATTTATAATTAATTAATTTGTAAGTTTTTCTATGAAAAAATGTTAGCACACAACCAATATTAATTAAAAAATATAAAATAAATTAAATCAAACATCATTATTTTGACAAGTTCTACGATATATAATAAAAAACAGAGTGTGTATACTATGAATTTTTTTATCAATAATTTTCTTTAATTTGTTCACGTATGCATTACTATAGTATCTATTAAAATTAACTAAATTAAGATTTTTGTTATATAGATGACATGTCATTCAACTATTGGTGATTTAAGTTTGATAATACCAAAACATGTTAATTTTCAATGTAGCATAGAAGTCTCCCATTATTTTTAATTGTGAACATAGAAATATGGTTGAACAATATATATTACTTTTACATGAATATATGAGTTTATGATTCCTTAATTGAATTATATAATATTTTTTTAGATAAGCAAATGTTAGAAATTATGTTAGTGTTTAGGGATTCAACTCTAGAGTCTAGATCTACTATTAGTATTTTATTTTATATCCACGGGCTTTCAGACATGCGTGTAACTTTATGAGTATTTTTGAATTTTTTTAATGTCGTCAATTGTTTTAACTTTTAGCGTTCTATTTTTTTTTTTTTATACAGATTTAACATAACATTCAATAAA
>JBBPBP010000004.1:51002455-51016268 GCA_037974735.1 Cicer chorassanicum
GTCTAACTTATGTGATACTTTATTTGCATTTATTAGGAAATGAATTACAATGATTATATTTATATTAAGAAGGTATAATATGTTTTGACTATTAATAAATCTGTTAATAATGATAATGGACATGTAATTATTATTTTGAGAATGAAGATTAAAAGTAACATAACCGTTTTTATCAATAAATAAATACATCAATAGCATTAAGAGTAATCAATTTTTCAAATTATGTATAGATCTATTGCTATATATGTACTTATTTGTTGAAATGTAATATTAATTTTTTTTTTATTTTGAATAATTTTATAAAACTTAAATTGTTGATAAAATATTCATAATTGTTAAAATTTCAACGTTTAGTGTTAAAAAATATAATAGCATTGATCAAATGTGGTGAACGTGTGAAAGAATGAAAGAAGATTGCAAATGACTGCTTGATTTTTTTTCATTACATGTTAATCAAGTATGTATCTTGAAATGTGCATAGATTCTCCATTGTTTCTTTCTAGTGTCAATAAAATGACTCAAAATAGAACACAACATACATGTCTAATCTTTGTAGACATTTTATAGTTAGAAAAGTTACTTAAGTGTGAGTAGAGTAGGTGTGACTTCATGAAAATGAGTCTATATTTGCAACTGATCACTAAAACATTTGAGATGGGATAATATTAATATAGGAAATTTTTGTCACCAACTAATCCGTAGGGATAAGTATAGTTAGAATTGGAGGATGAGTCTTAGCGAAAGTAAAAAGAAGAAATGGAGGAGTTGTGAAAGTCGATGAGAGTGGGAGGATACTAGAATTATTTTCATTAGTAACTATTGTTAGTAGATTTTCAATAAAGATGTGATGTGGTGTGTGAAATGCAAAAGCTAAATAGAGGTATGGAAAATGTGAAATGCATTGTAGAAGCTTGTAAAGGGTGTCATATAGGAATATAAGTTTTTGGATTTTCAATAGAGATATGATATGGTGTGTGAAATGCAAAAGCTAACTAGAAGTATGAAAAATGTAAAATGAATTGTAGAGACTTGTAAAGGATGCCACATAGGAATATAAGCGATGTGGCATACTTATAGTGATGCGTCATATAAGTGTGTGAGGTGTCAATCAATAACATTTGGAGTTTGTTTTAATATATATAAATAGATGTTTATGTTCTTATTTCCTTGATTAAGTAGAGATTTTTCGTAGTTTTGCGTTGTTTCTTTATTTTAGCGCAATGCTGAATTTTTGTGAGAAATCAACATGACATGTGTGAAGTATTCCAGCCGTATCTGGAGTTGCAAATGTCCAATTGAAGTCAAACCAAGTGAAAATGAAATCTACTATCCATAGCTACAACTTTCGTGAAGACACCAGAATCAAATTCGGAATAAAAAGAGGAGAAAATGCAGTAAATGTTAGACAACAGATGTTGTGCGCCTGGAGCGCAAATGTGGCGCGTGACGCGCTGCAGAATGCATAAAAACACATTTTCTCAATTTCTAGGGATCTTTTTGGCTATTGGGAAGTTTGGAGACTTGTGCCATAGCAGAGAAACTCAAAGACGACTGATTTTAACACCATTGAAGAAGTTTTATCAAGAATCATTCATGAATCTTTCTTGTAATTCTTCTTTAATCTCTATCTTTTGTATCTCTGTCATGAGTAACTAAACCATATTTGTTAGGGATGAGTGAAACAATATGAAACCCTTATTTGTATGATTTGATTTTTTGTTATATGAATGAGTTTATTGAATTATTTTTCTCATCTCTGTGCTTAATGCCTTTTATTGTTGGATCAACTTTAAACTAATTTACGATTCGTATTTTGAAATGACAATGGACTTTATGAATGCTTGAGATGAGAAATTCATGATATTGTAGTCTAGGGAAAAATGCAGGTCATGAAACCAATTACATTATTTGTAGATACAATAGTTTAATAAGAGAGTTCTTGTACTGTAAAACTTAATTCTGATCTTAAATCCACTAAGAAATTAAGGGTTACTTTGGAATTAAAGATTTTGTCACTAAGATATTAGGGCAAAAATAATAAAAAGAATTTGGTAATAATTTAATTAGGGAATTTAGTATCTAGGATCAAATTAGAAACCAAGGTTCGATTCGAAGTGAAACTCATCTCTGACATTTTTCTTATTATAAAAGTTCAATTCTATTACCCTTGTTAGTTTCAAATTTCAATCAATTCTAAAACGCAATCCTTAAGTTCGACACTCGGTACTACCATTTTATTATTACTTTTAACGACTTAGTAAACTTGTTGAAACTCAATCACTAGAAGACTGAGGTGAAACAACCGATGATTGCGTTGAAAAATACTAATGCAAAGATGGTTGATTCAAACTAGGCCGATTATTACCATACGAAGAGGTTAGCATATTTGACCGATAATATCCTCCTTGTTGATATTGAGAAGATGTCGACCGATGAGTATGTAGCGGAGGCATCTACTATTGATAATTATATTGTGATGGTGGCATCTGCATTCGCTGATAATTATATTGAGAAGAATAGGAAGATCAATTTTGCATTTGTTGATATTCGACCAATAATATTGAGAAGATGTCGACGATCGAGTATGCAGTGGAGGCATCTGTTGTTGATAATTATATTGTGGAAGGTAACATTTGCTCCTGCTCATAATTATATTGAGAAGAATATGAAGATCGATTTGCATTTGTTGAGAATTACAGAGCTCCTCCCATATTTTTCTTTCAAACTCCCATTGTTTCTCCTCCTCCATCTTCAAAGTAGTCTCAATAACTCTCAGCATCGATTCCTCATGTCCTTGCCCCAACAAATGCTGACTCTCTAAATGCTTTTACTTTAGCTCTTGTTGAATCCTTTGAATTTCAATTTCAATTTGTATTGTATCATGGTATGATCGACATGTGCTATTGTAGCTAGCTAAAGAGTAGTCGGTGTACAATCTTGATGGTCCTTTTTTCATTGTACTGTATTCTTCTCCCCACTCGCCTCAATCCACTTAGTGCACTCAATATTTTTCATCTCATCTGCACTAGGTCAACTCTTAGGGAGAAGAGTTGCATGGCTCATGTAGCACCCCACATAACTTTTCTAGAAAATAATGTAGAATGTTGCAAATTAATATCATTATAGTCTAACTTCACAGAAGAGAAATCATAATAAGTATCGAAATACAATTTTATAATTTTCACACTTAGACAACATAGCTAAATTACAAAATTACAAAAACAATAACTATTAAACATCAACATTAAAAACTTGATTCGAGTCCAAAGGTGAGTTCCATAAAAGGCTGAGAGTAGTTAGAAAATAGGGGGTGAGATAATAATCTTAGTTAGTTCCATAAAAAGGGGAGGGTAGTTAGAAAGTATATTTTTTAAAACATCAAAAATAGAAAGAATACAAAGTTCATTTTTATAAAACATTTGATATAAATTAATGTTTGAAAACCTTTCGATTCAATCATTTTTTCATCCCAATCTCAACGTGAGACACCAAGATATATGTGATCATTTTGTAAGATAGGTATTGATCATGACCACAATAGGCGTCCCAAGTGCTCTTCTCTATATATATTTTGTTAATGAAACACCATCATATTTCATAGTATTATTTCTAGTCATTTAATTTAAAAGATATAATTGAAAAATGAAACTTTGACATAAGAAAAGTATAGTATCTTTTTCAATTAAATCATGCATATTGCAACATCAAACTTATTAATCAATCAACCATTAACAATATAGTTCGAATCAATATTAAGGAATACTACAAACTAACCACACATAAAAACTACAAGGAACATTTCAAAATATGTCAAACTCACTAACAAGAATATATGAGGTAAAACCATATATGAGGTAAAACCATTCTAACAAGAATATATGAGGTAAAACCATATATGAGGTAAAACCATATATTGATGTGGTTTTTTAGAAGTAGAAACTCACAATGATATTTGTTATAATAAAAGAGACAGTTTAATTTGTGTCGTATCGATAAAAATAAAAATAAAATGAATGAGTTGAGTGTAGTTTAGTGGTCAATTTTTGGTCTGAAATCGTCCATACAGATCATTTTTTTTTATCTCTTTTGTTTAAATAAGCTATTTTCACCCATTTTAGTTTTCTACCTGTTTTTTTACGTTTCATCGTTTTATTGCGAAATTATTTTGTTTGTCGTCTTGGTGCGGCTTTGTTTTAGTTTCCCGCTTTGTTGCGGAATTCGTTGATTCAAATTAATAGAATAACTTTGATTTAGTTTAGATTTGAACAATGATTTTGATGTAGGCAACGTTACAACTACAAAAGCATGATATTTGTGACATTTGTAGATTTTTTTTGTCGTTTTACGCAATTAACGAGAATGTTTTGAGTTTATTCGCAAATTCATTCTTTTTGGTTTTAACAATTTTGAATTGTATTGTTAAAGATTGATGTAATATCTACCGACTTAAATGATTGAATATATTTTTTAGTAAAAAATATACTTTGTATACATTTAGAGACTATAGTGACAATATCTCATTCATTGAAGTATATGTTTTTGCTAGGACCAAAAGTTCTAGGAAAGACTAAAAAAATCTTGGGAAATGAAGCATTTGTGAGGGCCACAATGCATTAGCTATTGTGCTAGTCAAAAATCCATACTGAGGACTCTAACCTTCACAAAACAATATTTTGTTTTTATAAAAAAAAAAAAACCATTCCTAGGGCCAAAGTCCTCCCAAATTAGGTGTAAGACATTTTCCTAGGGTTATAGCCCTCGCAAATTAACAATGTACCTAGGACTATGTCCCTTGCAAATTGCATATCAAACACTTTTCTAGGGTTATCGCCCTCGAAAATTGATCAGACACTTTCCTAGGGCTATTATCCTCGCAAATTTTGTGTTAGACAAATTCCTAGGCTCTAGCCCTTCCAAAATTTACATGTTAGAGACATTAGGGCTTAGTCCTCGAAAATTATTACACTATTAAAGAATTAAATTATTTTATTTTAAATTGATATTAAGATAATCAAATTGTTTAATTTTATTTATTAAAAATGATAATAATAATAATTCATTTATTATCCAATTTAAATTTATATATATATATATATATATATATAATTGTTCATTATATTATAAATTTTATAATAAATTATTTCAAATTTATATAAAATTGAATAAATTTTCTTTTTCTTTAAAATAAAAAATATTTTTTTTTTAAAATTATTTGCAATATTATTTAAATTAAATTTATTTAATTTAGAGTTGAATATGTTTAAATTATAATTAAATTATTTAAAATGATTAATAAGACATAAATAAATTTAAAATAAAACTAAATAATAAAATATTAATTAATATCTCAATATTCAAAACAAAAATAATGGCACAATAAAAAGTAAAAAGCTAATTATCTCCGTAGCATTGTTCTGGTTGTCAACAAAATTTAACATATCATTAAATGTTAAATTATCCTAATAAAAATTCAAGCAGTTGATACCACTAGTATGAAAAATAGATGGTTCAGATATTTCGACAGAAGGCTAACTAAAAAATTGAGGTGGAGCAATTGATGATTGCGCAGAAAAATACTGATGCAAAGATGATTCATTCAAATCAGGTTGATTATTACGATACAATGATGTTGGTATATCTGACCAATAATATCATCCCTATTGATACTAGGAAGAAGGATATTGGTACGACGTCGAGAAATGAGGAGACAATGATGGCATATGCTACTTTGTTAATTATATTGAGGTGGTAGCATATGCTCCTGTTGATAATTATACTGAGAAGAATAGGAAGGTCGATTTTGCATTTGTTAGTAATTACGGTTATCTTCCATTATTATAATCTCAAACTCTCGCTATTTCTCCTCCTACATATTCATAATAGTTTCAATAGTTCTCTGCATCGATTCCTCATGTTCTTGTCGCATCAATTGTTGACTTTCTAGATGTTTCAGCTCCATCTCTCGTCGAATCCTATCAATTTCAGCCTGTACATCATGCTATCATCGACCTGTACTATTGTAGCTAGGTGAAGACTCGACAAAAAATCTTGATGGTCATTTTTTCCATGAATCTAATAAGACACCAGTACTGTACATTCTAAAGTAGCAATGTCAATCACAAGAAACAGGGGAGGGGGTTTGAATTGTGATCCTTTTAAAATTTTGATTCCCATACTTAATTTAAATTAAATCAAGATCAATTTTGGTTGAAACAGAATGTCCAGAATGTTCTGGATATGTTAGAAGTAAGTAAAACAAATTAGTTTATAATGAAGTGTGATTTGCGTGTGCAAATAATTAAAGATAAGGGATAGAAAGATCATACACAAAAAGTATATTGGTTCACCCAACTTGGGCTAATCCAGTCCTCACAACCATGAGATTTTCACTATGTGCTTCAGAACCTGAATGTTCTCCTTCACACATATTGTCTTGATCACACCTTGATCAATTACAATCTTCACCTTTCAACCTAGAAAGGATTTTTACAATCATCTTTCAGCCTTGAGAGGATTTTTACAAACACATTCAATCTAACTTAAAAGATAGACTTGAGTTACAAATGATGTGTATGATAAAAGTGTTTGGGATCTTGAAACTTCTCAACACTTGTTTGAGATAAATGAAAGATAAACTCATTAAATAATGATCCACAAATATAGTGAAGAGAGCTAGAGTTTGCATGAAGAGTTTTTGACTTGTTCTTACTTGAACAAGTGCTGGTTGATTTGTAAATTGAACGTTTGCCTTCATCTTCCAAATGATCTTCAATTTATAGATGATAAACGGCTTTGAATATTCAGTGTAAACTGAATATAGTCGTTGAACACACTTCCCAAGTAACATAAATATTTTTAAACAATTAAACATGTGTTTATATTGCTGTCCAGAACGTTCTTGACAAACGAATAACGCTCTTTCTTTTGGGTCTGATGGAAAATGTGAATGAGTGAGTAAATGAGTTGTGAAATGTCCGTTGGTATTGTTTCATATCATAATTATGCTGAGATTTCTGCAGAATATTGTAAGTACAATGCACTTGCGTCTTTGCTCACAACTCATCAATTTAGAGATCAATGTTGAGGCTATTTTCCTCCTTGGGGTATTTAGTTCGAGTTCTTGGCTTCACCATTGATTTGAGCAGTGTTGATACTATTTAGGTTGTGGTTTGGACTGTGGAAAATGATTTGTTTTAATTTTGTCCTTAAAAGAGAATAACCAGAATGTTCTTTTGTAAAACCAAAACGTTCTTGGTTTTATGTTGTATGGAAAACGTGGATAAGTGATTTAGTAGCTTTCTAGTGTCAGTCCTTTGTCTCAGAAACATGATGTACTTTCTGTCAAAAGCTGCAGCAACAATGTCCTTGTTGTCCTTGCTCATAGCTCATCAATCTTGAGATTAATCTTGACGTTGTTTGCTTCTTTGGACATTTAGCTAAACTTTTAGGCTTTGATAATTATTTTGAGTAGTCTTGATATTCGTTTATCTTAAGATTTGGAATTTGAAGAATGGTTCATTTTACTTATGCTCATAAATGAAATAAACAAAATGATATTGATAATAAACCACAATGCTCTTGTAATAAACTAGAATGATCTTGTAATAAATCAGAATGATCATTTAATAAACCAGAATGATCTTGTAATAAACTAGAATTATCATTTGATAAGCCATAATGATCTTGCTTTTATTAGATTGAAGACTGTGAAAAACCAGAACAACCTTCGTTTTTCCAGACTGCTGTTTTTAATAAACCATAACGATTTTCATTTTTCAAGTCTTCTGTTTTTTAATAAACCAGAATGATCTTCGTTTTTCTAGAATTCAGTTTTTAATAAACCTAAATGATCTCCGTGTATCCAGAATTCTGTTTTTAATAAACCTGAATGATATTCGTTTTTCCAGACTTCTGTTTTTAATAAACTAGAATGACTTTCGTTTTTCCAGAATTCTATTTTTAATAAATCAGAATGATCTTCGTGTTTCCAATTTAGTTAAGACATGATTTTCTTTGATTTATAACATGATGTGATCATTGATTATTTTATGAATGTATTTGATCACCTTCTTCATGGGAATGCTATCTTGAAGATGTAATAATCATTCTCTTGAATGATTGATACGTGATATATTCTTTTTGAGATTTTTTCATTATTGAGTAGATACTTATGCACTTTGATGAAGTGAATGGCTTCATGCTTGTTCACTTATGCAATTCATGTTCGTTAAATAAAACTCAAGTGCAATCATTAGTGGATCACCATTCATAATACTTAATCATTTATTTCATAAGATTTGTTGTCATTAAAACATACATCAAAAAGGTTTTTATCAGTATTCTTGGTGCAATTAGAAACAAAATTTTGTGTGATCTTTTTTTGTGGGTTTCAAGAACACCTCATATTGTTGGACTAATGATCTGAGCCCATTCTCCTAACATAATGTGAAACAAAGAAAAATAAATAATTAAATAATGTAAGTAAAAAAATAAATAATTAATAAATAAACGCATCCTCTTGTGTGAGTGTTTTTTCTGCTATTTGATGATCTATTTTCTTTGCTTTCTCAGATATTTTTTAAAAATCATCCGATTTCCAATACTCGCACAACATTTTCTAAATAGACTCTCCATTTCAATTGAGAAATTTCATGCTATTACGCATATCCCGATGCAAGTCACAGAGACGAACAATACATCTTTTTATTAAAAAAAATCCATAACAACAACCCCATGCTCCGTATCCTCTACATACACAGATTCTATAGAAAAAAAAAGACATTTCATTAAAACTATTTAAAAGACACTTTGAAGGAAATTAAAAATTTAAATAGTTCATTAAGTATTATTTTAAAAGTTTCAAAAAAATATTACCAATCATTAATATCTTTACTCTTTCTTACTTCTCCCCACGTTTTAAAACGTTTTTTATACCTTTATTTCAGTATAGTGGTAATAACAGATGCAAATTCATAAGAATTAATTAAATTATATAAAAATTTATGGGTAAAATTTCATAAGAATTAATAAAAGTAATTAAATAAATACTTCTATGTTACCAATAGATGTGATAGCAATCCTACTATGACGATCAACATATACCACGTCGAGATTAGTAAGATTGATCGTCTCAAGCTCTCCAGATACATGTGGATGATCTATCAATTCAACTTCAGCAATTGACGATATCCTAGTCTGTGGTGGAGGCACCAAAGTAGAGTCATGTAAAAGAATACGACAAGGCGCCCTATGACGACGCATAAATTATTATTATATTTTAACAACATGGTGGTAAATTATTATTATTGTTATTATTATTATTTTAATTACTATTATCACTATTACTATTATCATTATCATTATTATTATTATTATTATTATTATTATTATTATTATTACTATTATTATTATATACGTATGTGATAATTCCCTAAGTATTTGCCTTAGTAATATATTTGTTTTTAATAATAGAATAGAATAGAGTAACAGGAAATGAACATAACTGGGCCTGCTTAAAATCAATATCGCATACACAAACATATATATATAAACGTATTACACTTAGTAACTAGGTTACAGTCGCTCACTGAAGGAAAATAAAAAGTTGTCACTTGCCTTTGGTCCCAAAAGCCTCTGCTACCCATAGTGATAGTACCATCTAGAACAATAAGGACACCACACGCAGGAATAGAAATAGGTGAAATCCATCGGTACTATTTATTTTTCTCTATAAGGTGAGTATATTTCTGTACCTATTTAGATTTTTATGCAGTACTTTGAAATAAAGTTTGATTTATAAAATTGGGCATGTGTTCTTTCTATTTTAATTATTTTGTAATGATAAATTTGTTGATTACTCAAAGTTTTCTTTTTCAGAATACTAATTAATCAAAGTTGTTTATTGGTTTTTGCAAAATCTTAAAATACATGTCTATAACAAAAAAATGAACAATTGTATGTAAATAATATTATTATCGTATTGTTCGAGGGTTGTCCAACTTAGATATATATATATAATTATTATTCATATTATCAAGTTATAAGCTTACACATTCTAATAGCATATTTTTATACTCCTTTATACAGATTATAGTAAAACGGAGCATGTGTTCTTTTATTTTAAATTTTTTATTTGTAATAATAGACCTGATATGATCGAAGTATATTAATGCTGAGCTGATATCCTACAATCATTTTACATCTAAAGTACTTCGTTTTTTATTTGTTGTAATTAAAAGTTGTTTACAGTATTGATCAATTTAAATAAATATCAGTACTATCAATTTCATTTATCTATTTTAACGCCTAGACTATAGATATATGCCATATTTATTTAAATATGTGATTTTGTTTTATTTTAGTTAAAATTAGACGTTTGTTTTATGTTAATATACTAATACGTATGTTTTGATGATATTAAATACATTTTTGGGTTATATTACAAATAGCAGATAATTTATTTATTTATTTTCTATTGGAGCAAGTCATTAATTTGTATTTGGTTGTTGCGTTGATTTATTTTCTTTCGCGGACTATTAGAGACGGTGGTTGGCGCAGACACGACACATTAATTATGTGTCGCGACAAATTAAATGTTAGAGACGGTGGTTGGCGCAGACGCGACACATTAAATATGTGATTTTGTTTTATTTTAGTTAAAATTAAACGTTTGTTTTATGTTAATATACTAATACATATGTTTTGATGATATTAAATACATTTTTGGGTTATATTATAAATATCAGATAATTTATTTATTTTTAATAAATAATTTATTTTCTATTGGAGTAAGTCATTAATTTGTATTTGGTTGTTGCGTTGATTTTTTTTTTTCGCGGACTACTAGAGACGGTGGTTGGCGCAGACGTGACACGTTAAATAAGCGGATCGGCTTCATTGGCGAAATCTTCAATCGATGTAAGGGGTGGAGGAGGTTCGACTTTATGAGTATAAAGTAACGTGGAATGAACGAGAATACCGTAACTCCCAGATATTCATTCGGGGCTTACTATGCACCGTCGATCTCTATTGACTAATAATAATTAATTAATAATATATGAATGGTAATAGTGAGTACTAAAATATAATTTAGCAACCTATAGAATTGTCGTGAATTTATTTATATCAAGATTTCATGTTGTTTGATTTTAGAAAATCTTATGCTGATTGTTATTGTATGAATGATATGTATTTGAGTGTTCTTGTTACTTGATTGAAATTGTAATATCACTTGAATGTGCCACCTAATTGATTCCTTATTATGTGATTGATAAAACTGGATTGTGTATTGTGAGTAGTGTAAACCAAATATTGAGATTTTATTGTGATTGACCGATATACATATATAATGATGAATATTGTGAAGTCAAATTGAAACTTATTGAGTTGTGATGATCGAGTAAGTCTGAGATATGTGTTGTAGATTTTGGAGTTGTGATTATTTTGTCATCATATAGGGAGGGTCTGACAAACCTAGTGATTCAGGGAAGTACAATTGAATGAGCCTGATCATGGAGAGCTACAGTCGAAATGTAAGGTAAGACTAATAGACCTTGGGGGTAAATCTAGTGGGAAATTCCTAAGTGGATTATTGAGTTATTCCCTAAGGCCAGGAGCTACCGTACAACATAAGAGTACCCCGACCGTCGCGTATATGTGTCTCGGGTTGAGTTGAGGGGATCTATGAGGACTTGGCCATTCATGAGTTGTCCGTCGACTCTTGTAGTGGCATAGTATCAGGCCTCCTAACCAAATACTTCAGAGTAGAATGGTACCAAATGATGAAGAAGTATAGAGTATGGGACATGCATAGCATTTCATCCTTGTGACTGCTCTATTGTGATTGATTTAGATTAACCTTTGATATTATGATCTTGAGTGTTTCTCCTGTTTGTACTGATTTGACTAATTGTGTGTTCCCCTCGTTTATCTTATATTGTTACGTAATTTCGAAACTCACCCTTCGTTGTTTGTGTTTGGCGTTTGCGATGGACGTAGACGAGTTGTGAGCTGCAGGTGATGACTAGTACCATCATAGAGGCGGAAGCCATCCTGTCTTGAAGACTTTTATTATATGCATTGTGTTCACGTTATTTTGAGCTTATTTTATTTTGGGAATTCCTGCTCTGATAGTGACATCGGGTCAAGACTACATTTGCACTTAATATTAAACTTATGTATGTGTACTTCAAACATGATTTTGCTATTAGATATTATGATTTGGAGTTGTTCAGTGTGATGGAAATTTTGGATTTATGTGACATGTTCATGATTTCGTGATACTCTTTACCAAAAAGAAAATATTTGGAAGTTTAGATATTTATTTATTCGAAGAATTTCTTTGTTTTAAAAATAAGAAAAATAATTTTATTTATTTGGGGTTTAGGGTGTCACAGAATACATGGTGCGAAATCATCATAGCATAATCCTAACCGTAAATTATGCAAATCTAATGGAAAATCAAGATGTAGTTAATCAAAGTGTCTCCATGCTAGACCATTTGACATATGTCGCATTTGATCAATTGAACTTCTTCTATTTTCATAATGTCATGTCATTTTGCCAGTAGTTTGCATTGATGCAAACATTGCTTTCCTCGGAATTAATTTCTCCTCTCTTGTCATATTTTTCTTTGCATGGTATCTTGGTTATTGAAAAAATTTGTATTCAAATAGTTCAACATCTTTTGTATAAAACTCTTTATCGTAAAACAACATACATGCATTAACATAATCTTTTCTCTTTACATCTAATCTCAACTTTGACACTAACTTTTTAGCATCGAATAACTTATTGGCCAATAATCATTTAGAATTGGTGTTGCATCCAACATCATCTGTGTCATAAATCTAAGCACAATTCTGGAACATGAAATTGAGACTTTAGCCATAAAAGTCTAATTAATACACATGGATAACTTGGAGTTAGGAGATCCATAAAATAAAAGTTTATTTATCTCTGTCAAAAGGCTATAAAATCTTTGGGCTTCTTCATTTGGGAGTTCATTTGTGTCGACATCATATTGTTGTTGATCAAAGTATGACTGATGAGTCTCAACTAATGGACCAATACAACTAGTGAAGCAACTGATGGACTAATACTACTAGATGAAACAACTTTTGGATTAGTATGAAAATTTGACAATTTAGGGAGGCACAATTTCACCATGATTAGTCCAAATTGAGTAATTTGACATAAATCCATAATTATACAAATGATTCTTTATTACATTTTCATTTTCAATATTTGTAAATAACAATTCTTACTCTGACATCTAATATCTCATTCATCTTGATCAATAGATTGATTGCTTGCGATTTCTAAAAGTTCTTCAACCCCAATTATAAATGAACTCCCCTTCTTCTAAGATAGTTTCTATCATAAACCCAATTGTAATACATGTTATCGTACTATATACATAAATTAGACGCGTCATCAAATCGATTATTTAACTCACATAACAGACATCCTTTCACATTTTGGGTAAGCTTCTATCCCAATCAAGAGTTAAAAAAAATAATCGAATAATAATAATTTATTATTTTCTCGGTATATATATATATATATATATTAACAAAATTTCTACATCATTTTGCTTTGATCTCTAAGTAATCGAAATGATCGCGATATATATCACAATCAAATATGCACTCCAGAGAACAAAGAAAAATGCATGAAACCGAAATTTTGTCGAAAATATATGATAATGGGATTTTTATAAAAATAACCATTATTTAAATATTATTTTGTTTTATTCTCAAATTGTTTAACTTGAAGAGTTTAAATTTTAATATATATATATATATATATATAT
>JBBPBP010000004.1:51020166-51037465 GCA_037974735.1 Cicer chorassanicum
AAATGAGATTCACACAATTTAATAGGTTCTATGTAAATTTCATCCAATAAAAAATAATTTATTATATAATATATTGAGTTGGAATAATCGAACGTTTATTAAATATTAATATTAAAAATATAAAAAATACTAACAAATGTTCGGAGCACTTGTTAATAATCTAAATATATAAACTTTTTATTAAAAGTATATTGACAATTGTGTATCGAAAAAATTTAAAGGTTAAGTTTGTTTTTTTTCAAAACAAAATTTACTACTTTTGATTTTTATAGCATGACCTTTAAAAAATTATAAATAAATTATGTATATACGTGAGACACAGCAAAAATAACTGTGGATGCTCTTAGGATTCATAAAATATATCATGTGGCAATTTTTCATTAGTTTTTATATGTGTGCATGTGGTTCATTTATACATAATTTTTTTTTCCAACTTAAAGTCTTTAAATATCATGCTATTCAATACCTCTTTACTAATGGAGTTAATTCATCTCTTTCAAAGTCAACTAAATCTTTAATAGTAATAAACGTTTGTATGGAACAATTTATTTTTATTTCTTGCTATAATGCAACTGCAAGTCTAAAGCTTAACAATTAAATTTAAATTTAGTGGGTATATGTAAAAATAATTACAATGGAAAGAGTAAAAATTTATATGATGGATATGGATATAAATACGGGTAATTGTCTGTAAAATTAAACGCTCATAAGTGCGAATACGGGTACTATAGTAGTCACCCCACTCTGCACTCACACTATATAAAAATATATTACTTATTATATTATATTTGTGTTTAATTTAACTAATTTTCTTTTGTGTTTTATAAACGTTTGCAAATTTTTTAAGAATCTAATTTTGATGAAGAGATAAATAATTATGACTTTATAAATCGTAACTTTATACTTGACTAATATAATATACATCTCAATTTTTTTTACACATTATGATTTGCAACTGCATAAAATATTGTTCTTATGTTTGGATGTTTATTGTAATGTGTGCTCATTTGCAATATTTTGGACATTTTGAGTTATAAAATATTTTGATTTGTAATATTTTATGATTTGGATTTAAGATTTTTGGATAATTTTTAAATTTAATCACAACAATAGCGAATACTTATCGATCTATTTTAGTTAAAGTGCGGATAATCAGTATAGGTACGAGTTCTTAAGTACTCAAAAGATAAGGGTACAAATATTATTGATACCCTAGAGAGTAGGGGCACAAATATAAGTATTTTTTTGAATTGCAAGTATAAGAACATATACTATAGTACTCTACCTAAATCTTACCCATTGTTATCCCTACATACCACAGCCAAATAGGTAACTTGATTGGTTAGCTAAGAGACATCGAAGAAATTATAAAAATGAAGTCTTGAGTTTAAATTTAAAAAAATTAATCTAACGGCTAATTTACTAACATTTGTTTATAAAAAAAAATACAATTTAGTAAAAAGATTAAAAAAAATGTCTTACCTTTGACCCAAATAAAAGTTAAGAAATGTGGTTAATTTAATTGGGAATACTAAATATAAAGTTTGTCTCCATAATTTACCCTCACGTTGTTGGTACTCTTTCTTACATTGTTATTGTTATTTGTACTCTCATTTATTTAGTAATTTGTACTCATTATATTCACTATTCTACCTAATAAAATTATATTAAAATGTAGTTAAATTCTAATTCAATTAACAAATGTCAATATCATTAAGTTGAATATCATGTAACGAATTCCAACTCAAAATCTTACATTTGTGTGTGAATTTCTAATGATAATTATACAATTTCATCTATAGACCAAAAATAATTATTGTGTTGAGACTCATCACAACACCTCTTTCCTCAATCCTCATATATGAGAGATGGTGAAGTTAGCATTTTGATGAAAAAATAATTAATGCAAGAGGGAGATTGGAAGAAAAAAACGTGATTGAATGAAAAAGAATGAATGAGAAGAGCTGAAAAATGTTTTCTTAAGCCTTAAAAACTCAAAACAATGGCAAGAATTTAAAAAAAGTTTATTTAAATTGATGGAAAATAGAAAAAAAATTGAAATACAAATTTTACCCAATGAATTTAAATGTAAACAGTAGCAAACAATTGTTATATGATTCTCAACGTTCTTACAACAATAAACGGTGCCGAAAACCATCGAGAGTTGAGATTGAGTGTGTAAGTGTTTAAATTAGGTTTCTCAAAGATGACAACTTGAGATTGCAAAGAGTAATTATAATGTCCCAAAAATCAGTTTTATAGGTAGGTCTTGAATTCTTATGATAGACTATGGTTATAAAATCAAAACAAGGCACTAAAAAAATTTAGATAACTTCATTTAAGCATCCAAACTAACACCTACCAAATAACACTTAAGAGTTAAAATTAAATAAGTAAAAAATTGGGTGTTACATTTTTGCTTTTTTTTATAAAAAATGTATCCTTAGAATTAGATTAACATGGAGAAAACAACTAAGCATATGAGATCTTTATTTTGTTCTTTAACTCTCACGTAACACTTTCATCTGAGAGTCCTCCCTAAGCCACATTCGTTTAAGTAATTTCCTTTCCTCTAAGAATCTCACTCTTCCTATTTTTTATCTTCTTCGACAAAGCTTTGAAGGTAAGACTATCTTTCTGTTAAATTGTATTCTATGTGACTAGGATCATGTACATATTTCCTAAGTTACAACATGTTAATCACATTATGCATATTCGCCATGAATTGAGATAATGTAATTCGATAAGCTACATCTTTAATATTTTCCAAAATTTCATATGGTCTAATTAATAAATCTAGGCGTCAACTTATTCTCCTTCAGCACTTTACCAACGGCTTTAGTAAGCCTTACTCTTTAGTAAAAACACTGTCTCCAACCTCAAAAGACATGTCATTAGACCTCTTAACATGATAACTCTTTAGCATACTCTTAGGAGCTCTCATATTCTCTTGAATTATTCTGACCTTCTCTGTTGTTTCTTAAATTATTTATTGTCCAAGTACAATATTTTCTCTTGTTTCAAACCAACAAAGCAGAGTTCTACACTTCCTTCCTTACAAGACTTCATATAGTGTCATCCCAATGATGGAATGAAAATTGTTGTTCTATGTAAATTGTATCAACAACATAAACTTTTCCCAGTTTCTAGTTTCTTTCTAAGACACAAGTTCTCAACAAATCTTCCAAAAATTGAATGGTCCTATCGCATGTGGTCTATAACTTGAACATATACTTATCTTTGTTCCAACAATTTCTTAAATATTACTATAAAATCCTTACACACAACTTCGATTTTGATCTGGTACAATATTCAAAGGTACTTTATGCAACATTACGATGTCTTTAATATAGATTTGAACCAAATTCTTCAATAGGTACTTTATATTCATCTGAACTAAATGCACACTCTTAGTTAATCTATTGATAATTACCTAAATATTGTGGCATCCTGTAGAACTCTTCAGCAATGTCAACACAAATCCATAGAAATCTACTTCTAGACATGTATCTTAAATTGTTGTAACATTTTCTATGGTTTATGGTGTTCAATATTCGATTTTTGACAATCCAAACAAACATCAACGTCACCAAAACATTCTTCTTCATTCCTAGTCACCAAAACATATTCACGTCTTGATACACATTGGTAGGTTCAATATGAATACTCATGTTAATTATACGTCCTTATTCAAGAACCATCTTTCTCAAATATGAA
Source organism: Cicer chorassanicum (assembly GCA_037974735.1). Taxonomy (NCBI): domain Eukaryota; kingdom Viridiplantae; phylum Streptophyta; class Magnoliopsida; order Fabales; family Fabaceae; genus Cicer; species Cicer chorassanicum. The sequence continues at coordinate 51,023,884 of JBBPBP010000004.1, forward strand.
ACATTAGGCACACACACTCAATCATTAAATCTCAAAATTTCAACAGTTCGTTCTCTAAATTCACTTTCTTTGTCCTTAGGAATAAGCACTCTCTAATCCTTCAAACATTTACCATTATCTTGATACTTCTTATTTTTCTCCATCAAAGTTACTTGTAATCTATAACATTCCATGTCACACACTTGAAAACGTTACTTTTCAAACTAAACTCAAATATCTAAATTCTTCTATCAACTTCATCTATTTGATCATCATAGTTTCACAATGCAAGTTTTTGTACTTAAAGTATCAACCATTACATTCTCTTTTCTAGGATGATAACTCAACTCCAAATCATAATATAAGTATTACATCCTCTTACGTTGCTTTATGTTGAAATATTTATAATTGAACAAATATTTAAGACCTTTTTGATCGATGAACACTTCAAATATTGCTTCATAAAGATAATGTCTCCACAACTTCACGGTAATATTATTGCTCCAAGCTCCAAATCACGTGTTAGATAGTTTTGATTATGTACCTTCAACTATCTCCAAGCATACACAACTATCTTTTCATTCTAAATAGACTTAAATATTTGTTTGACCCTTGTATGTTAGTATTTTTTTGACAAACAGACAAAGGATAAAAAAAAGTGCAAACTTACATGGACGCAAATAAAAAAAGGTGCAAAATTACATAGGTCCAACATATATGTTTTTATTTGATCTTCGTCCCTGTAAGTTCGCGCATTTTTTTTCGTCCCTTATCTATTTTCCATCTCAGGTTTTTTAAGTCATTAACAACATAAATGATTTTAAAACAAAATTGAACTTACAGAGTTGAATTTAAAACAAAAAAAATTACAAAGACAACAAAAAGCGATAACTTACAAGGACAAAACATATATTTAAGTCTTTTAAATAAATGTAATTTTGAAGCGTCACAATAAACCTCAAAAGATTTAGATAGATATGGAAAAGCCATCGTCAATTTCTCTTTAAACTTTTGAAAACTTTATTAACAAGAGTTGATCCTTCCTTGTAAAACGAATTAAGGTTAATGCAAATTTCAAGAACTCTTGAATAAATCTCCTCTAATAACATACCAATCCCATTAAACTCCTAATGTTGGTGGCATTCTTCAATATTATTTTTAGTCCTTACAATAACTTTGAAGTTTAGTCTATAAATTTTTTTAGTCATTTTTAATCCCTATTTTAATTTTATAGGAACATTTTTGAAAGATTAAAAATATCAATTTTTCTTAAAAAACCTTTCGAACTAGAAACTAAAAATTGTAAGATCAGATGTGCACCTAAGAGAGGGGGGGGGGGTGAATTAGGTGTTTGGTTATTTTGATTGTTTTTAGAATTATAGTGATTGATTTTTGCGCTTATGGATAGTAAAAGATAATGTAAATGGAAGTAATGTAAAGAACACAACAGGTTTATCCTGGTTCCCCTAATCACCAAGGGTACGTCCAGTCCTCTTGCACACCACAAGAGATTTTCTTCACTATCTGTCAGAATATGTACAAGTCCTCACCCTGGGACCTTGGCAACAATCTTCTAACAAACTTTCAAAGATAGAACACTACTATCTTTAGATACAGCACTTAAAGAAAGCACAACTTTCTTTTACAAACACTTTGTTGTTTTTGATAAGGATATAGGAATAGAATGAAGGTAGAATAATTCAAGATTTATTCAAGTACTTTTGAGAACCTTAAGAATATGAAAATGATATGCAAGTACTTGAATTTCTGAAAAAGACTTAGAAAAATTTAGAAAATTTAGTTCAAAGTCTTTGAAATTGTGTAATTTTAATTGGTAATTTGAAATTGAAGTTATGACCTATTTATAGTCCTCAAACAACTCTCTAGACTCGTGGCCTTTGATTCAAGAGGTTTGAGAAAGAATTGTAATGTTTTAAATTGAATTCAAAGCTGAAAAATTGCATTGGTTGCAGTTGTATTCGACTACCATATTTCTGTATTCGAATACAGTTTGTTGCAACGTTAAAAATTATTCAAACAGTTCACTGTGTAGTCGAATACAGATGAGATGGCCAACTCTCTGACTTAGCCAATTTTTGTATCTGTATTCGAATACAGGATTTCTGTATTCGAATACAACTTGCTGTAACGTTAAAAATTATTCAAATTTTTCACTGTGTAGTCGAATACAGATGAGATGGCCAACTCTCTGACTTAGCCATTTTTATCTGTATTCGAATACACCTTAGTTGTATTCGATTACGACATTAAATTTTGTTAAAAATAAAGATTTTAATATTTTGAAAATATTATTTTGGACTTTTGAAAATATTATTTATGCATATGCAAAGTAATTAAGGTCCTCTTGTATTTGATTTATGACTTGAATTATTTTACCTTTATATAATCTATTTATTTCATCACGGGATGTTTGAGGGATTCTTCTTTTTGTTGCTGTGTCGCCATTGGTCTTTGTGTATAATCAAAAACGTATTTTTACAAAAATGAATAATCTTTTTTAAGAACTAAAAAAAATTAAGAATTTTTTTTAAGTACAAAAAATAAAATTTTATGAGAAAAAAAAATATTTAACCTCTTAATAAATTATCTTCCTTATCTAATGGATTATCTAACTGCTCAATTAATGAACTAAATAACCTGATTGATTATTAACTTAACCGATTAATCCCTTCAAACTATGATCTATTTACCCCAGCTTAATCAATTAAAATAATCACAAATCAATAATTAGATTATTTATGGATTTTCATTAGGTTCCTTATCGATTACCTTTACTGCCTAGCTAATAAATTATCTAATAACCTAATCGATTAATTAATCATTATAATTGATTTACTTATAATTTCCTTCAATTATTTATTCATCTGACCGATTAAGCTTTAAAACATAATCGAGTAACAACTCAAAAATAACAAATACAAATTCAACAGAATCATAAATAGTCATTAAAAATCATCAAGAGCAATAAACACATATGCCAACAACCAATTTATTCAATCACAACAATTTAATCATTATCAATAATCACGACGACATATCAAAGGATGATCTCAATCAATAAAACATATCCTAACCTGTCGTTCCCGCAACAATAACTACACAATTTATTATAGTCATCATGAGATAATAGTCCATCCGGTCACTGTTACAAGAATAAAAAATTATTTTTTTGAGTATTAAGAAATGTAGTTAAGTGTGACTAATTTTTAAAATTTTATGTAAAATATAAGTTAAATTTATTAAATTATTGTTTTTAAATTAATTTTTGTTTACATTAGTGACAAGAGAAGAGTATCTGTTTAAGTTAACAAATCTAAGTACCCATAACTCTCGTGAGTCAAATTCATTTCTTACCTTAAATGATAAAAACACACCATTGAAATAAAGTATTCTTGTTGTACCAAAAATCTTAAGAACACAAAACAATGACAAGGAATAAGAAAAATATTGATATCTATTGAAGCAAATAAATTGTTTTCAAATGAAAATGAGATCTCGAATCTAAACAGTAAGTAAACGATTTCTACGTTACTCCCAATATTTCCACGGTTTCACCAAAACAAAGGATATAAAAACGACCGAGAATTGAAAAAAATAAGGGTGTTTAAGTGTTTGAATCATAATGGCTTATAAAATTCATATTTATAGGCAGGTCTCGAATTCAGATGACACATTATAAGGTTTTAAATTTAAAACAAAACTCGGAATAAGTCAAAAAACAGTTTATGTCACGATCTAACTTGATTAAATATATAATTAACATTATTAACAAAAGAAAAAATAGGCCAATTTTCATTTTTAAACAAAATTTTAAGATAAGAAAATAGTGAAAAATAAAACAACTTTATTACATGTGTATGTAAAAGAACATCAGCCTCTAAATTACATTAAAGATTAATCGGCCAACTCAAGGATATTGAGTTTATCCAACAGAGTCGTCTATACAAATTAAACCGACAACATTTTCAGAAGTCACATTTATACAATATTTGTTGGAAACGAAGAACTTTCTTCGTTTCAGTATTAGAAAACGAAGATCATCTTTGTTTTCTGTTTGTGTGATTCAAGTTAATATGTTAGTTGTAATAATTAACTAACTAATTTCTCAATTAGTTAGTTAGTTAACTAGAGGGCATTTAGAATGAGTCATGTATAAATAACTCAATTCATTCAGTTAATAAACAAGTCAATTCAATACACAATTTCTAGTTTCCATTACTCTTGCACTTGAAGATTAAAAGGCTTGAAATCTAACTGTGGTATCAAGAGCTTGGTTGCGAAAAACCAAATCAGAGTGATAAACACGAGTGAAGTGTGAGGATCAAACACGAGTGAAGTGAAGATGAGTTCAAGTGCAAACAATCGAAATTTTCCAGCCCATATACCACATTTTGATGGAAAAGATTGGGATTGATGGAGAGTGCAAATTCGTGCATTGTTTGGATTTCAATAAGTGTTGGAAATTATAGAGAAAGGTGTTGAAGAGCTGGGGTTCAATCCAACAGAAGAACAGAGATCAAGATTCAAAGAAAACAAGAAGAAAGATTGCAAAGCCACCTACATTCTTCATCTATGTTTTGACACGACCAACTTTGACAAGATATCTGATGCAAGAAGTGCAAAAGAAGCATGAGACATTCTTGAGAAGTGTTATTCTGGAGGAACCAAGGTCAAGAAAGTGAAATTGCAGACCTTGCAGAAACAGTTCGAATTGCTGCAGTTGGATGAGCATGAAAAGGTTGCAGATTTGATTTCAAGATTGAGGAGTATCACAAATCAGATGGCTAGTTGTGGTGAGAAGCTTACTAAACAGAAACCTTGTGAAAAGATATTGAGATCTTTGCATCCCAGGTTCGATTATGTCGTGTGTGCAATTGAGGAATCCAAAGACATCTCCACATTAAGTCTTGAAGAGTTGCAGGGAACTCTAGAAGCAAGGGAGTTAAGAATGGATAAAAGGAGTTGGAGTAATTCTTGGAATCAGGCATTGGTAGCATATGCCAACAAGAAAAAGAAATGGAAGAAGAATAAGTTCAAGGAATCTGATGATGATTCAGAATCTTCATCAGAAAGGAGTAATACAAGTGGTAAATCAAAAGGAAAATCAAGAAACCTTGATAAGAAGAAGGTGCAATCTTACAAATGTGAGAAGTTTGGACACTTTGCTCGAGAATGTTAAGCTAGCAAAGGAGGAAAACAGAAGAAGAAAGAAAACGATGAAGCCTGTGCTGCCCAAGAAGATTCAGATTCGGATATAGTCTTATTGATGGCTACTACAAATGAAGAATGTTCTTCGTTTTCTACCACGAACGAAGAACATTCTCCGTTTTTAGAATATTCTTCGTCTCAATTCTGGTTTCCTAATACTAGTTGCTCTAATCATAAGACAAGCCAGAGGGAATGGTTGGTTAATGTTGATACATTGAGAAAGAGCAAGATCAGGTTTGTTGATGATAGAACTTTAGAAGCTGAGGGAGCTGGCAACATAGTGATCAAAAGAAGAAATGACAAAACAGCAGAAAGTGAGGGAGATGATGTGCTGCTGGTTGAACCAGAAGATGATGGTTTAGAGAAAGTTAATGATGTGGAGGTTGCACAGGACCCATAGTGATGTAGAGGGTGTGTTGCAGGCTAAATCAAAAGAGGAACGTTTGGAATTGCAGAACCAGATGAATGCAACTCAAGAAGATCTAAAGAAAGCAAAGGAACAGATTCTCCAGGATGAGAAGGAGAAGGTAAAAGCTGTTGATGAGTTGAAAGAAGCACATAGAGTGGCTGAGGAAGCAAATGAGAAGCTCAGGTAAGCATTGATGGCTCAAAAGCTGGCTAAAGAGGAATCTGAGATTGAAAAGTTCCGAGCTGTTGAATTGAAATATGCTGGAATTGAAACTGTGAAGAAGAAGGAAGAAGAATGGCAGAAAGAGGTTGGAAATGTGAGGAACGAGAAAACAGTTGTGTATGCTACTAGTGTTCACACCTTTTTCTGTAAAACAACTCATGTGGTTGATAGTAATAACCAAGTTGGACACTTTCAAAAGGTGCTTACATCTATTGGAATTTTCTGCATTTATTCAATTGCTATTGGAATTCTTATTGAGCTTATAGTGATGTATCCAATACAACATAGAAAGTATAGAGATGGAATTGACAATATTCTGGTGCTTTTGATTGGTGGAATTTCAATTGCATTGTCAATTGTTTTGTCTGTTACAGTGGCTATTGGTTCTCATAGGTTATCACATCAAGGTGCAATCACAAAAGGAATGATAGCTATTGAAGAAATGGCTTGTGATGCCAAGAAGCAAGCATTGAATCACGCAGATGATGCAACTAAAGTTGTCAAGGTTCATGTCGAGAAAGTAGAAGTTTATGCAGCTAAATTGGCGCAGTTGAAGGCCATTTCAGATTCAAAGTTAAAAACTAAAGCTAGTGATAGTAAGCTTATATTGAAGTTGAAAACAGAGATAAAACAACTCGAATTCGAGCCTGTCCCGGTTAAAGCTGAAGCAGTGCAGTTAAAATCTGCATTGGATGTTGCTGAGGTAGAATATCATGATGAGTATATCCAAAGTACAATGAAGATTAGAAATGTTTTTGAACAATTGGAACAACCGAGCAACCCATCAGTGAAGAAGTCAGAAGAGAAAAGTGTAGTAATTGTACATAAAGTGAAGTGCAAGCTTTATGTGAAATCAAGTGATAGCAGTAACGTTGAAAGGGAAAGAATTATAGTGAAGGAAGTGCTTGAGCAGCTGAAATGTTCAAGAGAAGGATTAACATTAGAGGAATGATCAAATCATCTTCAATTATTTGGACCAAACAAGTTGGAAGAAAAAAATGAGAGCAAATCTTTGAAGTTCTTAGAGGATATGTGGAACCCTTTATCATGGGTCATGGAAGCTGTTGCATTAATGGCAATGGCTTTGGCTAATGGAAGTGAAAGACCTCCTGATTGAAGAAACTTGAATTAAGGGAGAGTGTTGGAAACGAAGAATGTTATTCGTTTCAGTATTAGAAAACGAAGATTGATCTTCGTTTTCTGTTTGTGTAATTCGAGTTAATATGTTAGTTTTAATAACTAACTAAGTTCTCAATTAATTAGTTAGTTAACTAGAGGACATTTAGAAAGAGCCATATATAAATAACTCAATTCATTCATTTAGTAAACAAGTTCATTCAATACACAATTTCTAGTTTCCATTACTCTTGCATTTGAAGATTAAAAAGCTTGAAAGCTAACAATATTAATATTAAATGTTAGTGCATTATTTAAAAAAATATATTTATAGTAAAATAATCAATATTTATCATACTTTCATATAAAAGTATTTTTTTTTCATAAAATATTTTTATTTTATTTTCATAAAATATTATTTAATTTTTCTACCTCCCTTGCGTGCATACTTATCATAGTCATATCACGATATAAAAAAAATCAAATAATCATGTGATATGGATGAAGAGATAGAAAGAGAAGGTAACAAACCAATCATTTCTAAGTTCCTACCCCCAATTTCATAGTAGTACTCCTTTTCTCACCCCGTCCTCCCACATACCAAAATCCCAACATAGTAGTTCCATAATTTTTCCTATATATAAGACCCAAATAGCCTCTAAAAAAACTTGAATTTCCCCCAACATTATCAACATTCACCACTAATACAATATTTCATATTCTCCATTCAAAATTCACAATCAAAAATATGGCAGATAGCCCAAGCAAAAGCAAGAGCAACTCCCTCATCCACCATACCACAACCACAAAAGGTGGTTGGCATGCTGCCATCTTCATCATATGTAAGTTCAACTCTCCATTAATCAATTTTCTTCAAATCTCCAACACTCATTTCTTCATTCTCCCCAATTTTTTCATCATATGATTAATCATGGCCCAAAAAATGTAATTTCAACTTCAATTCAATACTCTAAATATTTTTCTCAAAATCTCCCACACCCATTTCTTATTTCTCCCCAATTAATTTTTATTTTATTTCCATTTTATATCATGTAATTGATCACATGGTCCTTTAATTATTATATTATATTATATAGTTGTGGAAGTTGCGGAGAGATTTGCATACCAAGGTTTGGCTACAAATCTAGTAAACTACCTCACAAAATTTCTGAATGAACCAACAACAACAGCTGTGAAAAACGTGAACACATGGGTTGGTGTTTCTTCACTCTTCCCTTTGCTTGGTGGTTTCATAGCTGATTCCTATCTTGGTCGATTCAACACCATACTCTTGTCTTCACTCATTTATCTTGTGGTAAATAATTTTTTCACTCCACTTAATAGTACTATTATTATGTCTTTATTTTATGGTATAGTATTATTAATTACTACATACTTCTCTTTATATCTTTATTTCCTTGTTCTTGATTCTCAATGTGTTCTCTCTTCTTTTTGTGGGATTTAACATTTTTGTCTTTTGCGGAGATTTGTATTATGCATAGGGTCCCACACGTGTAGGAAGTAGGAAACGTAATGTAAATATTTTTTTTTGAAAAAGTAATGTAAATCTTTAATAATGCTAAGAGCATCCTTTTTTTTTAAAGGTGAAAACAGTATTTTATATTATCATTATTAAAATCACCTAAGAGAAACTCTTACGAGTATTTTGTAAAAAAAAATGTCATATATGAATGAGCAATTCAGCTTATAACGAGAATAATGTCAACTATTAATAAATTAAAAGTAGACACAGTGTATATTACTATTAAATTTTTAAAAATTTAATTTTTTAATAAAGAAAGTATAATTTTAATCTCTAAAAAAATCCTATAAAATCAAAATAGTAATTAAAAATAAATAAAATTTTTAAAAGACTTAACTTAAAAGGTATAAAAAGTAAAATATATTTAACAAAAAAAAATTTGTCATTATTTCATTATATTATATATAAAAAAATGGAAATCCTCTATGTTATTGGACTAAATTTTGATTTTTTATAGTTTATATTTTACTTATTTTAAGAGGTCAAATTCAAGTGTGGTAGTACTTGATGGGGAGAGTAACTTTAATAAGCCATTTCTATGTGAGACCCACGTGTTTTTAATATATTTAGAAAAGATAAACAAGCTTTTGTGCCAAAAATCAGCTTTACCATTTTGTTAACATAAATTAAAATTATATTTTCTTTGACCGAAAAGTAAAATATCTTGCAAGACAAATATCAAATGTGACCCTCATTTATGAGTATTTAGATATTTATTTATTTTATTGTATATAATCAATTATTTATGACTTTCATAATTTATTCATCCATAAGTATACAACGTGACACATTTATTATTGGGTTTAATAATATGATGACAAACCTTACCGACTGTACCATAACTATTCCTCAATTAAATGTTTCATGATTCATCAAAATTAATAACATTTGCTACGTTATACATCATCTAATAAAAATTAACGACATAAATATTAATTTATCAATATCTCTTATAAATTTATTTATATTATCAATTTTTATTAGTTGATAAATAATCTATTATAATATATTAAAAGTTTAAAATGTTTTTAATTTTTATAAATATAACAGTTTTTAGTTTTAGTCTCTCTGAATTTTTTTGTTTGAATTTTATTTATGTGATATCAGAAAAATTTATTTTTGGTCTTTAACGTTAAATGGAAGTTACAAAAAACGTTAATTGACAAAGGAAAGGACCAAACGTTTAAATATGATTTTCGTAACTGTAAATATAACCGTTTTCAGTTTTAGTCCTTGAAAAATATTTGTTTGAATTTCATCTCTGCAAAATTCAAAATCTTTATTTTTGATCTTTAACATCAAATGAACGTTACAAAAATGTGAGTTTACAAATAGAGAAAAACGTCGACCAATCGTTGCACTCCAATGAGAATATAAATTTAACTATTAGAATAATTTGTATACTTATTTTTATTTTTTATTTAAATATTGTTTCGATAAAATTTATTTAGAATAATTATTTAAATTTGTATTCTCATTAGAGTTTGTATACTTATTTTATTACAAATAACTATACAAATTATTTTTATTTGTTATTTAAATATTGTTTCGGTTAAATTTGTTTAGAATAATTATTTAAATTTGAATTCCCATTGGAGTCTGTATACTTATTTTATTAGAAATAAGTATACAAATTATTTTTATTTGTTATTTAAATATTGTTTCGGTTAAATTTGTTTAGAATAATTATTTAAATTTGTATTTCACGTTTTCCTCTATTTGTCAGCTCACATTTTTGTAACGTCGATTTGACGTTAAGGACCAAAAATAAAATTTTTGGATATTGTAGGGATAAAAATCTAAACAAATATTTTTTATGGAGTAAAACTAAAAATTGTTATATTTACAAGGACTAAAAACATATTTGAACGTTTGGTCCTGGTTTCCCTTTGTCAATTAACGTTTTTTGTAACGTCCACTTGACGTTAAGGACCAATAATAAATTTTTCTGATATTACAGAGATGAAATCCAAACAAATTTTTTTACCTAGACTAAAACTAAAAACTGTTATATTTACCGGGACCAAAAATATATTTAAATCTGTAAATATAACAGTTTCTAGTTTTAGTCTCTGTAAAAAATTTTGTTTGGATTTCATCTCTATAATATCAGAAAAATTTATTTTTGGTCCTTAACGTAAAATGGATGTTACAAAAACGTTAATTGACAAAGAAAAACGTAGAACAAACGTTTAAATATGTTTTTGGTCCCTCTAAATATAATAGTTTTCAGTTTTAGTCCTTGAAAAATATTTGTTTTGATTTCATCCCTGTAATATCTAAAAACTTTATTTTTAGTCTTTAACATCAAATAGACGTTACAAAAACGTGAACTGACAAATAGAGGAAAACGTGGAATACAAATTTAAATAATTAGTCTAAACAAACTTAACCGAAACAATACTTAAATAACAAATAAAAATGATTTTTATACTTATTTCTAATAAAATAAGTATACAAATTCTAATGGGAATACAAATTTAAATAATTATTCTAAGAAAATTTAACGGAAACAATATATAAATAACAAATAAAAATAAGTATACAAATTATTCTAATATTTAAATTAATATTCCCATTGTAGTGCTACGATTGGTCCACGTTTTCCTCTATTTGTCGGTTCACGTTTTTGTAACGTTCATTTGACTTTAAAGGACAAAAATAAAGTTTTTTAATATTGCAGTGATAAAATCCAAACAAATATTTTTCAGGGATTAAAACTGAAAACGGTTATATTTATAGGGGTTAAAAACATATTTAAACGTTTGGTACATATTTTCCTTTGTCAATTAACATTTTTGTAACGTCCACTTGATATTAAGGACCACAACTAATTTTTTTTATATTACAGGGATGAAATCCAAACAAAAATTTTTACAGGACTAAAACTAAAAACCGTTATATTTACATGCATCAAAAAGATATTTAAACCTATTTGTTTTATCAAATGTAAAGCAAAGCAAACCCTTTCACTTGCTCATTCAAATACAGTTATTTCATACATTTAATAACTTTAACTATAATCAATATACTTAAAAACTCTAATCACTTATAAAAATTTTCATTTTAATATCTCATACAAAAAAGAACAATCAACTCACTATCTTCAATGCATTGTTTATAACACTTAAAGATCCATCCGTTGATTTTTCAATCACCATCTTGCAATTGGTTCATGTCACTTACCATTAAAGACATTATGAAATGCAACAAAGCCATATTCATTTCAATGTGTTTCACATTCTAAGTCCACAGATCTTTTAATAACATTGTTCCTCTGTTGTCATTATTGTTGAAGATTATATATAGAAGACAAGTATTTTTCCTAAGCTATTAAATGCGTCTTTTGTAGTATTTTTTTTTTTACTTTTTATAATTAAAAAATCAAATAACATAATCAAAACAAATAAGATGAAGAATACTAAAAATATTTGTTTATAACTTCTAACCATTTCACTAAATTTTAACCATTTCACTACTTGAAATTTCCTATGTCTTAAACATCAATAAATTCTCTTGCCTATAATTTTTGATAACCTTTTGATATTTCTTGATCATGACAAATTATTTAAAAAATTTATTTCATATTCTAATTATTTAGATGAAACAATAGTTAAAGTAATTGAAATTGTTTCATATTCAAAAGACTAGATATATAATTGGTTTGCAGTTATAGTATTTACTTGAAGTTTAAATACAAATTTCACACCAAGTATTGTTTTGTATCAAATTTTTGTTTGACTTGAGAGTTTTGTGTAAATAACATTTTTGTTATCTAAATATTATTACTATTATTATTATTATTATTATTATTATTATTATTATTATTATTATTATTATTATTATTTAAGACTTTTGAGTCTCAAGAAATTTTTATATTGCTTTGTAGTGTTTCTTCATCATATATCTATTAGCTATATTTGCATACGCAAAGAATTGTTGCAATATTTTGAATACTATTATAAACATTATTTTTAGCAAACTACTATTCATGAATGAATGGTATAGTAAATACTAGGACACACATTATCATTTAATACATGTTTGGACTAACAAAATTACGGAGCTACATAGGTTTTAACAAAATTACGGTGAATTTTTCAAAGTCACCACCATTTCAAACATACACTTATATGCAGTATGAGTTCTTCAAAAGTTTATATTTCATTTTTACAACTTAGAGTTTATCAACAAAATTTTCTTTACTAAAACTTTTCTATCTTTACACACTTATATTTAATAATTTTTTGAGTCATGATGACAAGTTGTTCTATTAAGAAGCAATTCTTGTGTAAACACAAGATTTTACACAAGAATTTGAACACACTATTTGATCACACACAAAAAAGATTATATTTCTTTTAATTATTTTAAAATTATACATTATTTAATTATTACTTTTCCAGTTTTTTCTTTTATGTGTGTGTCTAAATTTTTGTGTCCACACAACAATTATTCTCTACTAAGTTATTATGAACTCTTAGAGTATATAAAGAAAATCTGGAGAGACATGTGAAGTTGTTTAATTTTTACTGCCATGTTGAGCAATTCACTTTTGGGTTGGTCTATACATAGTTATACTGTATTGCCAATTACTTTGAGTAAGACGATATTAACTATTGGTTGACTAAAACTTATGAAGTGTGATCTTTATCTTAAGAAGTTTTTAGTGTACTCTCAAATCCAACTACTAATCAAGGTTATACATCTCTTTGTGAATCTTTATGAATATATATTTATATTTTCATTGAAATTGACTATCCTATTTAACTATACACCTGATTAGCCTAATGTTAACCAGTTTTTTACATAAAATAATTTCCATGATTAGTTTTTAAAATTGAAAATGTCAAAAAGTACATAAATTTAAAAAATATAATGTTTCTAAACTAATATAAATCATATAAAATGAAGAACATATTATAGTTAAGGCTAAATTGCATCCGTGGTCCCTTAACTTAATTTCAGTTAACGTTTTAGTCATTTATTTTTTTTTTTAATTTTTTTTCCGATTTGGTCATTTATTTTAATTTTAAGTGACAATTTGATCTTTTATGTTTTAAAATGTCAATAATGTTATCTTT
>JBBPBP010000004.1:51045625-51061366 GCA_037974735.1 Cicer chorassanicum
ATAATATGATCAACCAATATTTCACTCATTTCAGCCAAAAAAAATAGGCATAATATGATCAACCAGATTAGAGAAAAAAAAAACTAATAGAATATTAATCAGTTACTACAGAAAAATTAAAAATTTTATAGTCCATTTTTTTCTCTAAATACCCCTCATATTTGGGGATTTTTCATATGAAATTCAAATGAAGATTAATAGTTCTACTATGCTGCTAATTTGAACTTTGAGACATTATCATATTCATAAACTACTAAATATGACTTATAATCTTTGTTTCTCTATTAGGTAGAGCTTGACATTATTTTTCTATATATATTTACTTTTGTAAATTAGGTTCATATTTACTGGAAAAGGAGGATCCTGAGATGGATTATTTATTTTGCTTTTGTAAATGTGTGCTTTCTATCTGTTTTTTTTAAAGGAAACTCATTCATTCAACAGAACCAGGAAAATATGATAAATGCAGGGGTGTATAAGGCTCGATTAGTCTCGTGAACCCGACCAGATCCATAAGAAACGGATTGAGTCTGACCCGGTTAGAAAAAAGGACAACAAAAAAGACATGACAGAAACAAGGTAAAAACAGACCAGGTTCGGGTCACCCTCCAGATTACCTCTTATCGTCGTCGTCGTCGTTGTCGTCGTCGTCATCATCATCACAACCTTCTCTCTTTGCGGTGGCCCTTTCCGTGTGATGGCCTTTGTTCATGCGATTGTTTTCACTGTTCACGACAGCCCAACGCATAGCGTCTTCTACAATTATGGTTCGTCTTCTCACTTTTTCTTCAGTTATGTTTTCTATCATTTACATTTCTTTTGTTTATGTTTGATACATTCTTTTATAGTGTATTCTCTAGTTTTGTTTATATTTTAGTGTTTCTATTTATGTTTGTTCTTGTTGAAGTAGTGTTGTTGGAGAAGTGACACTGCTTCTTCTTTTGTTAATTTTTAATTTTTTAGATATTGTTGTTGTGTTTCTTTATATTTTTCTCCAACTATTGTGGGGTTGTTGTTGCTTATTTTTCAAAAACTATGGAAGAAAGTCATTTTACAGAAACAATAGTTCATACATCAGTAGTTAATGAAGTTGTGGGAGAGGGTGCTGATATTTTAAATAATACAGTAGAGGGAGAGGATGGTAAGAATGAAGTTCAAGGAGAGGGTGGTATTAATGAAGTTGAGGGAAAGGGAAAAAGTGTATGAAATCTATAGTTTGAAACCACTTCACCAAACTTTCTTTTGAAAGAGAATCACAATGAACATAGGACAAAATGCAATCATTGTCGTAATACATATGGCTGCCACCCAACCACACATGACACAAATTCTATAAACAAACATTTGCATAGATTTTACAAATGGATTTTTAGTAAAACGGGTAAAAAGGGGACACTACATGGGTACATGCCAAAGATTACTGAAGAAGAAGATGGTTCTACAGCTGTAGTTGGTTATAATTTGGAGGATTATAGGTGAATTGTGGTTGAATATGTTGTATGGGATAAAAAGCCATTTAATGTTGTAGAAGGGCTTGAATTTCGTAGAATGTTAAATCGATTCGAGCCTCGATTTACCATGCCATCTAGGGTCACAATTTCAAGGGGTTGTTATCAATTGTTTTTTGAGGAAAAGAAAAATCTCAAGGTTTAGTTTAAAAAATCATGCGTTTGTTTGACAATTGATTGTTAGATTTCATAATAGAATTTAGGCTATATGTGTTTGAGGACGCATTTTATTAAGAAGAATGAAAACTACATAAAATAATTATAAATATTTGTCAAATTGAAAATCACAAGGGTGAAACCGTTGGAAGAGAAATTGAAAGATATTTAAGGGAATGGGGAATTGAAAATGTTTTTACTATAACCGTTGATAATACAAGTTTAAATGATGGAGCAATTTCAAACTTTCAAAAGAAGTTTAATGCTAGGAGATGAGTAGTGTGTAGTGAAAAGTATATTCATATGAGGTGTTGTGTGTGTTTAAGGGTATATTTCAAGTGTGTTTGTTACTTTTTTTTTTTTTGCAAAGTAATAATTATTTTTTTAAATAATCATTTTTGAATGTTAGAGTTTTTTAAATAAAATGAAAAATCTAAAAAACTAATCTAAAAACGGCTTAAAATAAGAAGCTATTTTTAATAGTTTTAATAAAAAAAACATTATTTATAATTGATTTTTTTAGAAAAAATTACTTTTATTAAAATAAACATCCACAGAATAATTTTTCATTTTCTTAAAAATCTATAAAAGATAATTTATATATTATTGAAAAATAAATTTTTAAAAATCTAGAATCCTAAGTTTCCATAAAGATCTCATTATATGAGATTGTTGGTGAAAGCTTTGGAAACTCCGAACCATCTCTAAACATGTCCATTTTACATGATCCTCTTTGAACTCGATGGGGGAGTGCCTTTCTCCATTAGAAATTCGTTTTGAAGATGCATACACTCTTTTCATACTTTGGTTTGAATAGGCTATTTCCAACAAGGGCATTACTTTCACTCTATCAGTTTGCTTTGGCTCTGATTCGCTTGTAATTAAGGTTTGTTTCGAATGGTGGATGACCACAAGTTAATTTGTAAACATTTGGATTCTGATTTCTATAACCAACCTCAAATTCTCCGATTTTATGGAACCCCCTTCTTCTCTATCTTATAAGATTAATGTTGACGTTGTTCGGACGATATGTAGATGGTTTTGTCCTAGCCACCAGGTGTTTTGAAATATTTTTTAAGGCTTAATTGCAGTTTTAGTTCCCCTATTTATACTGATTCACGAAATTGGTCCCCCTATTTTAAAAGTCGACAGTTTTGGTCCCTCCCTATGATTTTTTTAGCTAAAAAATGACGATTTGATAGATTTTAAATGACGTGACATACAATTCTATGATATAAAACCATCTAGATCCATTAATTATTCATATGTCATTAATTAAATTAAAAATAAGAAAAAAAATTAAAGTTGAAAGTTAAGTTTTTACGACGTTTTATTCCAAATTTATGGGTGTTAATCACTCTACGTCATATTATTTAAAACATCTTACGTCATCATTTTTTAGCTAAAAAATCAGAAGGAGGGACCAAAACTGTCGAATTTTAAAATAAGAGGACCAATTTCGTGAATCAGTATAAATAGGGGGACTAAAACTGCAATTAAACCTATTTTTAAACTATGATAATGCTGATTTGGGTTTTTATGACTTTTATGAGAATGCTATCAAACTAATTTATAGATACACTTTATGTATTATAATTGAAGTCTCTACAAAAAATAAGTTCAAATTACAATATTTAGATTTATATCTATTTCTAATATAATATATATCTTCTATACATGAAATCTTGGCCCCAATGGCACCCACAAACAAAGAAATTCTCACATGTCATAATAGCAACAACATTAAAACTACAACATCAAATAAAATAATCATCAATATTATATTTCTATAATAACTATAACTTAATATACAACATCAAATAAAATAAGTATCACTACTTATAATAACTACTTCCTCTATCTTATACTGAATGTCATTTAAAGTTTTTGCACACATATTAAAAAATACAATAATTAAGAGAAAGAGAAAAATTATTTTACCAAACTATCTTTAACTATTAGTGAGTTTTTCATTATTATCAATGCAAAATATAATAATGTTTTGGAAGTTGTGTATATAGTTATCATTCATTTTGAGATTTTTTTTCCGCTAAATGACACTTTTTGTAAGACATTGGAAGTATAACTTAATAGCTACTAAAATATTTCCTCAAAAAAATAGCTACTAAAATATAATCGTTGCCCTTGAAAACCGTGTGTTGATGGGAAAATAAAACAATCATACCTACCTATAATAACTATAACCTATTTAATACCTACTATAACATAATCATTGCTACATGTGAGGCTGCCTAAATGATTAGCTATTAACCTTGCTTAATCTAATCTCGAAATCTTATAAACTCTAAAATTTACATACTTTAACTTTATAACTAATTCAAAATTTAAATTCAATAGTTCATGACAAAAACATATAATTATTTAAAAGAGTTACGATGAAAATGACTAATATTTATTATTTATAAGAGATAAAAAAACTAATAAAAAATTAAAAAATATAAAGAAATGAAAACAAATATTAAATAAAAAATTAAAAATATATTTAAACCAAATCAAAAAAGTCATTCCAATGAGGTTACGAAACGCGTTCATATAATATTTTTATGATGGATAGAAAGCAAATGACTAAAACATGTTTAGAATTTATTATTTGAAATTTTCTTTGAAAAGTTATTCATTTTCTAAAACATGTTTAGTTTAAAGTTTATTATTTTAAAAATGACTCATTTTTCATGGGGTATAAAAAATGACTAACATTTTTTAGATTTGATTGTAGTTTTGGTCCTGTTATTTTTACCAATTTACATAAATGATATTCTATTTTAAAAGTCGACAGTTTTAGTCAATCTCTCATATTTTTAAACTAAAAAATGACGATTTGACATATTTTAAATGATATGATATACGATTTTGTGATATAAAATTATCTAGATGCATTAATTATTTATATATCATTAATTAAATTACAAAATAATTTCTTTTAAAGTCAAAAGTTAAATTTTTAGAGAGTTTTATTGCAATTTCATGAGTATTAAACTACATCATTATATTATGTCACGTTATTTAAAATATATTACATCGTCATTTTTTAGTTAAAAAATTATAATAAACAACTAAAATAATATCATAAATTGATAAAAATAAAAACCTATAACCGTACGTAATTAAACTTATTTTTTAATTCAACATTATAGTAGCGAGGTACATTCTTTATTATATCTTAGAGGAGCGTAATCCCTTACGAAATGATGCTTCACATTCACATCTATACACTACGCAATCACATGCCTTGCATGGATTATTAAACAATTCTTGATTTCGTATCGAAACAAATAATCTTTAGCAAAGATGAAAATCAACCCCCACCATCTAACTCACGAAAAATATGTAGGAATTTTAATATCACACTGCTACAAATACAATAAGCACATATACCATAATCAAAATTGATTCAATTGGTAAATAATTAATTCACATCTACAAGGTTGTGAATTCACTTTGCGCTATCGATGTAAGAATTTATTTGATAGGTAATATTTAAATATCTCTACCGATGCTTTCTAAACCTTGAGGCAATATTTTATATGATATGTTTATTAAAAAAAATTATGATTGAACAAAAATTATTATTTTTTTACAATTATGTAGAATTTTTTCTCCTCTTTTGACAATAAAAAAAATAACACATAAATTTTTTAGTACATTAACACAAACATAATGCATCACAAATTCCATCATAAAAAGTATTAATATATTATTCCCTCTTATCACAATGAGTGATCCAATTGTCCAATTCATACAGAAAAATGTATAAATAAAAGAAAGATAATAATACTTTTACTAAAATATTCTTATCAAGTGTTGGTAAGATGAAAAAAGTCATTAATTTTGGGCCACATTGTTTTTTCAAATGAATCACTCATTGTGAGAGTAAAGAAGTAAGACATAAATAATATGCTCTATAACATAATAATTTTATTAATTTACTAATGCATAAGGATATCTCACTATTACATATGCCTTTTTATCCATTAACTAGTAAATAGTTAAAATATCCATTTATTTTACTTCTGCGGACCATTGAAGCTTTTTGCCCAGTGACCGCCAAAAGTTTATACATGGATAATTGCATATATATATATATTTGTCATCTCTATATATACAACGCGGAAAAAAGAAACCCTAGCAATAAATAGTCCCCTTGATCTCAATGTGGAGTATGTTCCCTATAATGGTGTCCCTCTATCTGGTCACTCATGTATCTTAATTAGGATGACAACTTTGTGTATCTCACAATTAGCAAACCTGATATATATAATGCATATCGTTAGTCATTTTGTTTGTTTTCCACTTAATTAGGATGACAACTTTGTGTATCTCACAATTAGCAAACGTGATATATATAATGCATATCGTTAGTCATTTTTTTTGTTTTCCACTTAATTAGGATGACAACTTTGTGTATCTCACAATTAGCAAACCTGATATATATAATGCATATCGTTAGTCATTTTTTTGTTTTCCACACCAAAGTGCATTAGTTAGTCATTTTTTGTATTATTCAAGACACTCAATTTTAATGTTTTCTTTTTCTTTCATCTTTTTCTTTAGATTGAATTGTGCACTTACTCTTATGCCGATAAACTGATTCGACTGGTGACCCACTAATATCAAGTCTACTACGAATTTTGTATTTTTTTAGAAGATACTCTAATATATTGAAATAGCAAAAAGCAAGATATTCTTTTCTGCCCTTCTATAGAAGCTGAGTGTCGTGTCATGATTGCCACTACTTTTGAGATAGTTTGGCTACACTGATTTCTTACTGTTAAGGTTTCTTGACTGTTATATGTATTTGAACACCCATCATTAGAGCGGGCTTCTGGAAATGTGCATATTTAATCAAATTAAACCCTCATATAACATATTCTACTTGTTTTACCTAAAAATAAAGAATTGATGTTACCTATAAATCGATCATATGCTTAATGATATATAACTAAAAAGGGTGTGTAAATTATAATTTATAAACTCATACATTGGACCCATATTTTGTGCAGTTAGAACCATTTGACTACGTCTCAACTATTTGATCAAGATTGAAGTTATCACTTAAAAAATTAATTTTTTTTAATTAAAATTTAGACCGTCTAATCTTGATCAAACGACTACAATGCGTGTAATGTATGAAGTCACAGTGCATTCAATCCAAATCCCTTTACACATGGGGAGGATTGTGTGAGCAAAAATACTAAATATTCCACCTTGACATTTAAAATATGGTGATATCTTAGGGAATGATAAATAAGAAGGGTAGTTTCTCTTAATGGAATGTTATCATCTAATATCAAGACTCTAGTTAGCTCTAAGACGAAATATCTTAGTAGTATCTATTTATAATATATTAAAATAAACTTTTAAATCTTTTGAAGGTTGTCTCACACACTTATGTGCCATATCATAACATTTGTGTCACATTACTTAAATTCTTATGTGGCACCCTTCATATGCCTCTACAATTCATTTGACACTTTATATTCCTCAATTTAGCTTTTACATTTCACACATTATATACATATGTTAAAAATTCAACACAAAAGCTCCTCGTAAAAATAATCCTACCACCTTCTTACTCCAGTCAACTTTCACTTCTCCTCCATTTTTAACTTTGCATATTCCTGAAGATTAGTTGATAGCAAAATATGTTCTACTAATTTTATCTTATCCCAAATATTCCTGTGATTATTTGCAAATATGAACCAGATCTCACGATGCCATACTTCTTCTCTACGCCTAAGGAACTACTTATGAATTGTCCACACAACTAGACAAACACACCTATATATATAAGAAAGAAAGAAATGAAAAAAAAAAACTGGAACCGAGACATCTCAACACATTTCAAAGATACATACTTTGAATTTGAAAAACTAAATTTATATGTAAGAAAGAAATCAAGTATTTGCAGTTCTTTTTCATTCTATTAGATTTTCATCACACCTTTCGTATTCTCTATATCAATTTGTAGTTTATGTCATGTTAAAAAAAAGTAGCTTATGTCCTCAAATAAATAATTATTTTTATCTACAAGTTTTATACGACCTTCAATATTAGATGGTCCAAATGCATCTCGCATATCACTCAACCATGATAAAATATGAGCTTTTAAAATAATGTGAACTTTTTAATTTTAATAAAAAAACTTCATTAGTGACATTTTATTCTCTAATACAAAAGAGTGCAAGTTTGGTTTTTTTAATAGTTAATAAAAAATTTATAAAGTTATTTGATAAATAATTGAAATTCAAATTTACTTTAAACAAAACATTTCAAGTTTAAGTAAATAAATACATAATAATACAAAATTTAATTTCAAAATTCAGTTATCCTTAAAACTATTATTTTACTTTTAATCTTTTTTCACAAAATAATAATAACATATTTAATATTATTATCAATAGTTGAAACATTTTTTTATAAGTAAATGTTTGTAAATTAATGGTTATATTGGTTTTGTCAAAATTTGGACTCGAGACTTCCTTCTTAATACTCTTCAGTGTCCCTCGCCAACCAAACTATACCTTATTTGTATTTATTGTAATTTACTACCTATATATGAAAATAAAACATCGCTTAAAATTCATTACGAAGCTATGGAGCATCATTGTATCAAAATTTTAATGTAAAATATTATGATTGATTTGCCTTTACTACTCAAAATGATAAAGTATAAGTCATTTTTGAAAGTGATTGCGTATGATTTAGTTAAAAAAATCATACACTTATCATTCAAAAGCAATATATTATAACACATTTTCAATTTTACAATTTAAATTAACGATGTAATTGATTTTATTTTATTTTTGATATGTTATTGGTGGTGTGCTAACATATGTTGACAAAGAAAATCATACATATGTTATTATAAATATTCAATATTTTTCTATTTAAACAATAACCTCATTTTATCAATATAAATAAATAGATTATTTGATGTTAGATGACTTTAGCTCTGTTTCTATTTTTTGTCTTTTCATTTTATTAATAATATATTTATGGTGCTACAAATAATTAATAAAGTTGCGATGTTAATTTATCACGACGATGCCTTCGCACTTTTGATTTTGCTTAAAAGTTATTCCATCTCAACTCTCCAATTTCAAGTTCACAATACATTTGATGTATCACGTGAACAAACGATATGATATTATTAGTTATAATGCTCAAAGGTTTTTCAACAAAGTAATTATGACTAATTATTCAACTTAAACAGTTGAGAAGCAACAATGGTGCAATCAAACCAAAATTTAAAGCGTATCAAATCAATAAATAATGTTTCTGAAAGAAAAAACAAAGTCATTTTCATTTCACGTTGACATATTTTAAATTTTAATATTCTTTTAAATTTCGTTATTGACAATTAATTATATCGATAATGTTAATCCTCATTGAGATTTTAAGGGATTTTGGGAGAAAATTAGGAAGAAGTTGATTTGGGTCAAATTGAAAATGAAAGAAAGGGTTTTTGCAGAATAGGAAAGGGGAATGATTTTGGGGAACACAAAAGAAAAAAGGGTTTGAGTGAATTTGGAACGGGGCTGTGAAATTGCAAACGTAGAGCAGAAGGAAGCGAGGCGCCGGTTGAGGAAAAACGTGTTATTACCCGTCGCAATTGGGAAACGTAGGCGGTTCCAAGAGAACCTTCGCAACCCTTGTGTCGCTATTTGATAATTTTCTTGTAGTGTGGCACTGTGAAAAATTCATGCTTGTATCAAGAAAGGACTCATAACCCAGTTTCAAGAATTGATAGTGAAAGGTTCTACGTATTTCATACAAACTTTTTTAGTTGGTTGAAATGATGCAAAATACCAAACAACATCACACAAATTCAAATTGAATTTCATGGATATGACTAAGTGCACTAAGATAGATGCTAACGGGATTCCAACAAATCACTTTGATTTTATTGTTTTCTCTAATATATTTGTTGCCCCTAAAGATGATTAGAAGATTTTTGTTGCCCCTAAAGATGATTAGAAGATTGGTAATCTTTTTTACAGTCTTATTTAATCATTTCTCAAATATATTTAGCATGTTTATATAAGTTTAGAGCTTTTTTTAATAGTGTTTTTGGTTTATAATATGAAAATATGTGTCATTGGACATGTTGTTGAATGAGACAACATAAACAAAAAAGACAAAGATGGAAAAAAACTCAAACCAATTGATGTTGTGATAGAGGATTTAGAATAAGTATCATTTTACAATCCAATATTTTATAAAAATGTGTCATAAATATTGAATATCTTAATTTTTTTTTTAAATTTGAATTTTTAATCTTAGAAATGTTAGGGTCAGTTTCATTTTATGTGAAGTCTATGCTGAATATATTTAGCAGTTTCTTAAAAGGTATGGTGATATTGGGTCACTCATTCTTATCATGCAGCTAGCTAAATTAAACAAATTGAATGGTGAATTGGACGATACTTCTAATTATGTATGACTTCAAAATTAAAATGATTGACATCCATTTGTTTATGACTGCAATGATTATTAATAAAAGTCAATGACAATCTTTGAAGCCTGTAGTAGTTTATTTTCTGCAATATATTTTCTCAAAGAGACAATTATATGTCGCAATTTCAAGAATGACATCAATCAAAAGTTTGAAAATATTAATAGATGATAATAAAGATCTAGATTCAAACATTACATCAAATATAACTTATAAAGAAATATTTCAAAATGTAAAATAGATTGTTCTATAATATTTGTGTTCATTTTATATGTTTGTGGTTCTTTTTGGTATTATGTTTGAAAACTAAGATTGCTACATTATTGCTTTATTTTCGCTATAATTTTTTAAAACTACCCGTGCATCGTATGAGTGTTGTTATTTTAGTTTCTTGAACTTTTGGTGTTTAAAAATCATATTGAGTTCATCATTGATTTGAGAAAAAGACTATGCATCGTGTGTGTAAACTAGTTTTAAATTGATGTCCAATAACAATAGAATATTTGGTAATTATTTCGAAAATGTAGTTCATTAAAAGACGACACTGTAAAATTATTTTACACTATTACATAATCATTAAACTCTTAAAAAATTCTACATATTTTTATGACAGATATATTTATATTACTCTAAAGTGAGAGTATCCAGCAAATTTAGTCACCTGTCTTTGAAAAAGAATAAAAAAGTGGCGTGGAAACAAGTTATTGAAAAGAAAAAAGAATAAAAAAACTACGGCCTGATTTTGGTTCTTAATTGAAGGTGGTGAAAAATATAAGAAAATGGGGTTGAATTGTGTTTTGTTATTTCTGAAAATTATTTGAGTTGCATAACCAAAATATATGTTCTTTATCAAATTTTTCAACTTACGATTATAAAATAGGTTTGGTAAAATAAAGTTGAATTATAAAGAACTTACATTAAAATAACAAAGAGAGAGAAGGGACATAAATATTTTTATACTAGATCGCAACAGATTGTTGCAGCATCTAATCCTCCATTTACATTGAGATTTTGCCTCACTATACTCAATAACTTAATCCACTATTTAAGCAATAACATACAAGTATTATTTACTCTGCCTCTTTAGATTTCAGTATTTTTCTTATGCCTCTCTAGGTAGTTACCATTACCATCCTTCTCAACTTTCTAGCAAGTTATCGTTGAGGTTCATAAGTATTTTTATATCACAAGTACCTCTTATGGATGAAAGAGTTGTTGCCACTATCGGACTGATTTACATCAATTCCAGTTTGTGTCTTAATTGACACAAATTTTGTTTCTAGGATTCTAATTCATTGATAGGATATTACATTTCAAGTCTTATATCAATTCAAGTGTATAAAACACTTTGACTAATTTACATAAATTTTAGTAGCTCTTTACTAAGAGGATTTTTCATTTGGTCTTTTCTTTTGATGTGTTCTAGGCTTTTACAAAAATCCTTCTTAACATATTGCATTTTTCATTCTCTTAGCCACTTTTTCATATTGATCAGTTTCTACTTATATACTGAGAAATGTATCCGTTGAGAATGGTACAGTTAGAGATCTTGAATCAACATTTAAGACAAATCAACCTTTAATATATATATATATATATATATATATATATATATATATATATATATATATATATATATATATATATATTCATAATTAATTTAGCGTATCTTGATTTAAGAAGACAAATCTCAGAGGATGTCATGTATTTCTTCAGTTAAAGGACAAGTCTACTATGATGAGTAGGGTGAGTAGAGGATGTTGGAATACTGACTTCTTATCAAAACGTTGAATTTATCATAATGTGGATTTGATCAAAGTGTTGACTTGTAACGTTGACCAAAAGATCCATTGGTTTGCCATAATTTTTAGATACAAAATCATCAGAGTGAGCTTGTAATTAGATTTAGCAGGGGTGCATTGAGAGCACATTTATTAAAATCAGTAACATCTTCAATAAATTCTTTATAGAGTCACTGTGAACTTGTTTGGTAGAATCTATCAGAGGCTTTATTTTGAGTTTTCTTCTTTTGATATTTGAGTTAGAAGATCGACAATGGTCTTTAATTAGCGTCAATCATTGACTTGTATTTTCTTTATCTTTAATGCTTTGGCTCAATTTGTAGATTATCATATGTTTGTTTCAATGCTTCTTATTACTATATTATAATTTACACTGTGACACCCTAAACCCAAATTAAAATAAAAAGTAAAATGCATTAGTTTTGAAAGAGATTCGCAGTAGTCCCAAAATAAAGTATACAAATTTTCAATTAGAATATAAGGCTCAGGACATCACACTGACACTTACAAAATATGTTTGTATAAAAATTCTCAATTAGAGATCATTTAATATCAAATATAGTTGAGGTTTATTAGACAAATTATTATGATATAAAAACATGTTCTAATCTTAGAGACAATTAATTTCTATTTCCAAATAAAAGATATAAAAAACACAATTGATCGATAGAGTTTACAAAACATAAATTAGTTCATAACTCAACAAAACGTAACAAATTATTCTCATCCATTATCACCTATCAGAGCATGGATCACCAACTGATAATCTGAAATAATTGTGCTCTTGCAAGCGCCAAACACAAGCAGTGAATGGTACGATAACATCAAGATTGTTCCTCCTCTTTATTTGGTACCATTCTAACTCTGAAGTACTTAGTTAGGAGGCTTGATACTATGCCACTACGCAAGTGGACGCACAATTCAAATTGACCATATCATCATAAATCTCCTTAACTCAACCTGAGACACATATATGCGATAGTCGAGGTAAATGTGTGTTGCATGGTAGCTCCCGACAATTGGAGGGAACCTTCAAGTCACCTAGGAATTCCCCACCCGAACACTTCCTAGGTCTAACAATCTTTCCTTAAGGCTCAACAGTAGACCACCACGATCAGACTCATTTGGTTGTACTTCCCCAAAATCACTAGGCTTGTCAGACCCTACCTATATGATGACAAGATAATCTCGACTTCAAAGAAATAACATCAAATTTGTCACAATTTAATTAAACACAATATGCATTTCATGATATTCATCAAGGTGGTAACATCATAAGTCAACAAGTACACATCGTCATTGCATATTTCCATAGTCATACATTACATTCAAAATTTATCATCATAATACACAAGCTCCAACAATACAGAGTTTCCACTCACATATGATAATACTAGATCATTCACACACAACACGTGATTGTTAAAATAAGTACTCATATAATATACTAGATAATATTTATCTTTCGTAATAAGATCTTAAAATAAGGTACTCATATAATATCCTATTATTATATACAAATAATGATGTACATATAAATTGGATTATATATTTAAAACCAACAATATTTAAACTTTTGACAACGAAAAAAAAATTATAATATGCACAATCATATATTTTCAACTAACCGAATATGAATAAATCCAACTTAAAACAAAAACAAATATGTTAAATATTATATACTATATAATACCTCTATTTGTTTTACGTGATTGTTGTTTATACGGTTAAAATGGAATATACAATTATCTATTCTAAATGAAACTAAAGTTTAAATATAGGTCAAAAGAAATTTGCACAAAACATAAAACTGAATTTTAATTTTTAATACAAAATCATATCAATTTTTCGAAAATAGAATTATTATAAATATATATCTAAAATGATTGTATCAAATAAGAATATAAAACAACTTTACTAAATTCAACTCAATATATATTTTTTCTCTAATCAGAATATGCGTTATTGACATAGACATAGGGAATATTTAAACATAATATATATTATAATTAAATTTAATTTGTAGTTTTAGTCAAAATTTATGATTGATGTTAAGGTTGTAGGAAAAACTCAAATAGAAGATATATAGTGGGGAAAATGACTAACCAAGACGAAAAAGAAGAATCAAAGACGTCAAGATAGTTTTCACCATAGTGGTGGCTCCGTTGTAGTTAAGGTGTCGTTCCTAGGGTGATCCATTTTTGAAATACGTATGTTTTGTGAAAATAAAATAGATGAGAATGAAGAGGAATACGAAATAAGTTTGCAATCAGTCTTGGTTTTTGTAAGTTCTATTCAAAGTGATAGTACAAGTAGAGAGAATATAAGGTAGTAGCGGTTTATTGTGACCGGAGAGCATGATTTTTTTTTTTTCAATAGACACGACATTGATGAAAAATAAAAGGTACTAATTAGAGTTCTTGGAATTGAATAACGTATATAAGAATAGTTAATAAGAAATTAAAAACCATTATTAAAATAATGAATCGGTGGTGTTTTGAATAATAATAAAAACAAAAGTGAGAGTGAGAAAAGTTACGGTGAGTAATTAATGGAATAGGATGAAAAATTTAATTTTTAATAAATGAACGAAGAATTTAAAATTAACGAGTTGAAATATATTTGAAATAGTCAAAGTAGCTCCAAAATATATATCTAGGGATGACAATATAATCCGCACCTGCGGGTACCAATCCAAACCCGCTTGATTTGGACGGGAAAAATCTGTTTTTGATTGGGTGCGGGTGCGGATTTTCTCCGCAATTAAAATTCGTGGGCGGGGTGCGGATTTTCCCCGCAATTAAAATTCGTGGGCGGGGACGGGTTTGGGGTGGTGATATCCACCCCGCACCCGCACCCGAACCCGCCCTTCAAGTTATATTAATGTAATTTTTAAATTTTATATAGATATACATATTGAATATACTTAATATTTTTTAAAATATTTAAAATTATAAACTTATCTCTATAGAGAATTTTTTTTATTTTATAATTGTCTAATAACAATTATTTTATTATATTAATTATAATAGATATAATTTTTAAATTTATAATTTTATATATATAAATATGAATGGGTGCAGGTGTGGGCGGAAAATCCGAACCCCGTTGCGGGCGGGGATGGGGGCCAAAATTCTACCCCGCTATGAAACGGGGGCGGGTGCGGGTTTTCCCTGATTAGTCGAGTGCGGGGGTGGAGGAGGCAAAATCCGGCCCCGCTCCGCCCCGTTGCTATGCCTATTAATATATCGTATAAAATCTATTTATTATTGTTTGAATAAAATATTATTCCAATACAATAATTCTAAAAGAACCAAATACATTCCAAGCAATTAAATTAGCTTAGAGTTTGCTAATTATCAATAAATGAATGTAATTATAAAACACCTAATTATCAATTTCAATAATTATTCGAAAGTAATATTTTCTAGATACTTTTGGCACACTTGGCATATTTTCTTTTAATTCATGAGCACATAGAATAAATCATTAAATAATAAATTTAGATAATTACTAAGATATAGGTGTAGATATATAAAATACATATGAAAATATTAGGGTGTTACATACTCTATTAGTAAACATAATTACTTGTTTATTAGGTGATAATATTCTTTGGGTTTAAAACACTTAGATTATTCTCTCTAATTTACTCATAATTTATGTTACCTTTAAATAGATAGTCATTAATATAAATTTTTGTTTTCTAACTTAATTTGCACATTTAGCAAATACAGTTTTGGGATAATTGATCTTATTTGTTTGTTTTGTCATAATCAAAATATCAACCAGATGATTA